>OZ026616.1:59317491-59409991 GCA_964020975.1 Hermodice carunculata | reverse complement strand
ATATATATATATATATATATATATATATATATATATATATATATATATATATATATATATATATATATATATATATATATATATATATATATATATATATATATATATATATATATATATATATATATATATATATATATATATATATATATATATATATATATATATATATACTATATATATATATATATATATATATATATATATATATATATATATATATATACATATATACATACATACATACATACATACATACATACATACATACATACATACATACATACATACATACATACATACATACATACATACATATATATATATATATATATATATATATATATATATATATATATATATATATATATATATATATATATATATATATATATATATATATATATATATATATATATATATATATATATATATATATATATATATATATATATATATATATATATATATATATATGCATATGTGCATATATGTATATGTATATATGTATATATGTATATATGTATATATGTATATATGTATATATGTGTATATGTGTATATATGTGTATATATGTATATATGTATATATGTATATATGTATATATATGTATATATATGTATATATATATATATATATATATATATATATATATATATATATATATATATATATATATATATATATATATATATATATATATATATATACGTGTATACATACATGTATATATATATACATGTATATATACGTGTATATATACGTGTATATTTGCATTAGGAATATATTATAACCATAGGTTTCATATGTGTTGTTAAAACAGGAACACCCATCTACTGCAGAAGATAAGAGGGGTGGATAGAATGGCATCCAACTCTAGGTCCAAGTATTTTGAAAACCGAAAAGAAATCTTTACCCCCTGACAGAATGCGTGGCCGTTAAAGTTTCCTTCCACGTTGTTATCCATTGGCTCCATTCCTTGATCATGGCGTATTGATTTTTAAATCCCTTTGGGGTGTGATCATCGCAATTAGTCCAAAAACGCCAAATGAGCAAATTTCCGTGCATGGCATTGCTAAAAGGAGGTTGCTCTTTGATCTAGCATGATGAAAAAGGATAAAGCTACTTATGTCTATCGAAAATTTTTCGTACTAAAGCAAGCTGTAAATCAGCAAAACGGGTTGTTTAAGCAGCGCCATTTAAATACAATGTCCACTTTGGAGCTGTCACTGTCGCATGGGAAACCATATTGAGAAGCGAGTAAGTGTGACTGCCTTTCACGGTAGTTGGCTAAATAACCGACCTTTAAGCCAATAAACATCTCTGTATGCTTGGAGCAATACATTAATGATGTTCACTGAAATGCCTCTTCTGCGTAATAACCAAATCTAACCGTAGTTAGAGGTTAGTATTTTCAACCCCAATTTATCGGAATTAACTTTTCTGCGTCTCATTCAAGTCAATCATAAGCAAGTTGATCGGTTTGCCTTTTTTGAAAGAGGAATGAGCAATATGGGTACAGTGTTCTTTGCTTTTCCGTCAGATGCCATCTTCCGGGTCTTAAGGTGATAGGCCTAACTGGTCCCGTTTTATTTTTGGCAGAAGTAATGAAATGTGTGTTTCGGGTGGTTAGGCCTATAGATTTTGGAAAAGAACTAGTGTCTGCAGTTAATGATGAATATTTGTAAGGTTGACAGGACCGGTTTAAAACTACCAGTTGCCTTTTATGGGTGACTGCCTGTCTCAAGTCAGGAGTGAAATTTGTTTCTTCACATTGGTATTGGAAGAGAAATGTTGATGCTTTAGCAAGTGTGAAATCTCTTTACTGTCATTGTTGGGTTTGGAATTAATAAATATGGATCATGTTTTTCTGTACTATTTGTTCACAAATTAACGTGAGAGTTGATGTTTAAAATTACAAATAATCAAATAGTTCGATTCCCCTGCAACCATGTATATCATTTGTATAAAATCGTGTCTGGATAATCACTTATGCTTTAAGTCCAGGTGTGCAGTACTTCTCAATCGGTGATTGGTAAAGCAATGCTATCATAATATGTTTGATGCCTTTTCGTCTCAGTAAACGGCTTGTAAGAACATGTTCCTGACAGATTTAAGCATCTTTTCAATAAATGCAATATATAGTCTTTTGGGTGAAATGTAAAGCATAGTTTATATGTGCAAACTCGAAACCGCAGAACAAAAACTTATCATTCCTAATGTTACACAAGCATACTCATTTCTAGGCCTTGTTATCAATTATTCATTTAAACACTACACAAGAAGGCCAACCGGTACTTCGTGCATTGTGCCACGCGTTAAATCATGATAATTACTTTATTCACCATGCCATCATATAATGATACGTGTTAGGAAATTTCTAGTGGTTACAGTATATAGTATCACATAAACTTGTAAAGAAACCCACTCATTCAAATAAGATTTGGCCACTTATCAGCATCACGGCTAGAAACAAACAACGGTCACTTGATCTTTACAACGCAAAATCCAACACTATTTAACATAGCACAGCATAAAGATGTATTGCGTCCATTACTGAAGCTTAACTGATCATTATTTATATATCTTCAAGAAGTATGAACATTTGAGCATCTTTAGCATAAACTGGATTTCCCAGTTGCCGATTTGCATATTCTATATTTGAAGCAAACAGCCTGTCAGGTTCAGATGGTCAAAATAAATATATTTCAACCAATATTATTCATGGTCATACTAATGTTAAAACACGTGTGCCTCTTTTACATACATACATACATACATACATACATACATACATACATACATACATGCATACATGCATACATGCATACATGCATACAAACATACATATATACATACATACATACATACATACATACATACATACACATACAAACATACATACATACATACATACATACATACATACATACATACATACATACATACATACACATACAAACATACATACATACATAAATACATACATACATACATACATACATACATACATACATACATACATACATACATACACATATACACACATACATACATACATACATACATTGATGCGTTCTTTGTTGTACTTTAGAAACAAAGGAATTATGATCTTGCCCAATACCACTACAATAATCTGCTAATGAGTTGTATATAAGCACAGAAAAGGGCTCATTCTCCGTGCACATCTTCCAAAGAAAAATTAGAAAATACACGTTTCAGGATTTGAAGATTAAATTCATTTTGGTATTTAAATTTTGTCCATTTCTTTATACATCGGCTGGATAACCATCTATTTTAACTGATTTTTAGCCCTAAGAGACTGCTCCTTGATGGACCTTACCATAAGCTAAGCACAAATGTCACCAAAACAATTTATCTGTGTCATTTTGCTTAACTCGCTGTTATAATGTTTTGTGTGTTCTATACTTTACTAGTCCTTCAGCGCATGTCTGACATGTTAGGAATATCAGATTAACTTTTAAGTAGCCACTCACACTTTGCATAAACTCTTTGCAACTAACATAATAATGGTGAACGGTACATTTACAGGCCAGTGTTATATGGACACAGATACACCCAGGTCTTGTCATCATCAAAATAATGCTAGTGTCACACCGTCAGAGTTGGGACCGTACCTAAATGACAACAACATCCACATGCTTCTTTGGCCTGCACGATTTGCAGACTTACCCCCGATAGAACATATGTAGGATTTTTTTTTTTTGGCTGTTGTATCAATGATGAATACACTGATTCCCCAGCTACCCTTGATACTGTCGAAGAGCGTTTAAGGAAACAGTTTAACAATATCCCTCAAATAGAGATAGCCAAACTGGTCAAACATATATTAAGAAAATTACGGACCTGCTTACAGAAGTGTGTAGGCCACACTTGTTACTAAAGGACACATTTACATACACCTTTAAACCACAGATCTTTCTAAGACAACAACAATACCCCCCCCCCAAACAAAAAAGCAGCTAAAACAGTAGTAAGAATAAAATGATTGTAAATTGCAAAAGCACTTTCGAAAATATGTCCAAAGTAAAACAAGTGCGACTTCTTTCTTTTTCTCTGCAGAAGATGTATTCAGAATATTATTTTCAGGCAGTTAGTGTAAATCATTTTCTTTGCACAATGCCATTTATGCTGTTGATATATCTATTGTGTATTGGGTAACAATGTTGAACACACTGTGACTGTTATACATTTATATTTTGCATTCTGTACGTTTCTGGCGTCATTATGGGATAATCGATGGTGTAATAATGTAATGGGTTTGTTGCATGAAGTACATACTGGTTATTGCAGGGTATTACTCGGCAAGATATATTTAGAGAGAGTATGCAGGATACAAAAAAAAAAGAATTTTCCTTATCGATAACACATTTATAAATACTAAGCGTCTGTATCTTAGGCTATTTAATTTGACTTTTTTTACGATAGTACATTTAAGGCTATATTGCTTTAGTGAGATAAGTGGAAAAAACGTTTCAGTCGGCAATTTACTAAGTAATGGATATCAATGGCACATCCGTTTATACTCAACACAAAGAGTAAACTGGCATAGTGAATTGAT
Source organism: Hermodice carunculata (assembly GCA_964020975.1). NCBI lineage: Eukaryota > Metazoa > Annelida > Polychaeta > Eunicida > Amphinomidae > Hermodice > Hermodice carunculata. The sequence continues at coordinate 59,405,409 of OZ026616.1, read as the reverse complement.
ACGTTTGAATTGATAAAGGTAGCGTATTCAATCACACATCTCTGTTTACCAATTTGTTGTACCTGTATTAAAGAGTCGTTTGAATGCCTGTGTCTCTTAAAGGATTTTCACATGTGACTGTTACTTACAAGGCTATCAGTTGGTATTCAAAAAATGAAATCCACAAGTGGTTTAGTCAAGGTTTTAATGTTTGATACAGAAACATGAGCCTGAAACGTGCAGCATTGGTTTCAAAGGCATACCAAATTATCACTTATTTTACAAGTCAGCTTATTAACCACCCAAAGTGCGAATTAGGTCTATGTACATCAACAGTAAACTTATCTTTCAATTTCACATAGCCTAACTGATACAGCATCCTCATATGTGAATATCATGATCAACCAGAATCACGACCAAAATCAATGCGCCGAAATAAGTGCGTTAGCCTTTTATATGAACAAACGTGTTGATCTGCCATTCAGGTAGAAAATGTTCGATCGAATATTCCGTAAACAAAAATTATTGATGATTACATTCAGCCGGGAAACATTTACTCAACATATCCCTTTGGTATTAGCAGGTAAAATATACATTGTACATTCAAACAACAAAACTGAATGTTAATACTGTAATTGTTATTCATATAAAATTCATATTGACACAGGCTGCGAGAAAACCCCCGTCATTGTTCAAACTCTGCAAATGGCACGATTTTTTTACTTAGTCCCAGTGAATTAGCTTTGTCATAAAACATTAAAATATACACGTCAGAATACATTGCGCTACCAAATCAACTTGTCTGAGATTTTGGTAAATTATTTTTTTCTAACAATGCAAGTCATTGGCAAACACCGGTTGAAACATTCTGCAAAAATTCATGTAAAATTTCAATTGATATCAGTAAAGTGCACCTCAAAGAGCGTTAATGATAATCAAGCCGGTTCAAGTACAGAATCGTGCATGTAAATTGTTGATCTATACTTGGTTAAACAATAAGCTGCAGACTAAACGTGAGTTTAAAGGGAAACTTACTTGGATAATGAGGAGGTCCAGTCACAAATTTTATATCGATCAAATTATTTTCTTTGTGAAAAGGTATCCACCATGTATTGTATCGCAGACTATATGCCTAGGCTTGTTAGGTAGTCCATTCATCCATTCATTCAACGTATCTGGTAATCTATATGTATTATTCCATCCATTAAAAGTTCCCTACCAGATTAGGTCACTATCGTGAAAAATTATAGTTTACTTTTGCACGGTGGTTGCCCTTGGCCACACTTACACCAAGTTGCATTCCGATCCATTAGCTTTATGTCTCCTGGGACACGCCACAGATAGCAGCTGTCTGCAATAGCCTAACATTTGGAGCAGTCCTGTGCTTGGCTTCAAATGATTGGTTGCTGCGACAACATTGCTACGCAAATGAAAATTCAGTGTTGATTGCAATCGAAAGTCACCAAGATACTATTTATATGCAAACCACCTCCACAACAATTATATAACAAACAACAACAGTGTGTGTGTGTGTGTGTGTGTGTGTGTGTGTGTGTGTGTGTGTGTGTGTGTGTGTGTGTGTGTGTGTGTGTGTGTGTGTTAACTGAAAATGACCTACTCAATATACATAATCTGCAGTAGCGCAAAAACAAAAATGTTTGTTTTTTAAGCTGGAAAGCAGACGACCAACTGTATATTCATCTTCATAAAAAACAAACATCGTTTGGAATGACGATTGCCTGTTAATTTTAATGTCGGTTATTCATAACCGAAGTTAAATATTGAACGTGTTGAGCTTGGCCCTCATTCGATACCCCTCATTAGCCTGCTAGATTGCGCGAGAATCGGGTCGTGCCATATAAAACGGAATTCCCGCCAAGTTCGTCATTGTCAGTTCAGTTTTCGTCGATTGTCAGTTCAGTTTTCGTCTAGTTCTGTTCGTCGTGTGATGTCCCAAAGCAGTGTCGTCCTTCCACGCAAATTGGGCGCTTCGTTCCGAGAAACTATTTTTTTTGTGTGTGTGCAGAGCTGGCAGTCAGAATTAGCCTACTAACGGACTATGGGAAAGAGAAAGCATAGTGGCACCAAGCAGAAAAAAAATGTTCAGTTTGTAAGGAGTTGGTACGTGGCCACGTGGGACCACATGGACCCGGAAAATGTCGTAGTGCGGCGCAACCGGGGTTGCAGCCTAGAAACCCGAATTTTTTTGGAGATGCCACGCCACAGCAACAGTCTATTGCTAGCCAACAGCATGGTAAAGACAGTTCACCTATTTTGCCCACGCCCCAAGTTCTATTGATAGACTCTTACCTGGCCACGACAGGTCCACGTTCTGGGGAACAGTCAGAATTGTTACATCATGGACATTTACGCAATCCATTTCTGGACTGCAGTACACAGGGAACGGATAACCAACTCAAAAGGAATATCCAGTTGCCATACAGCTTGGAAACATTGCATTCTGCGGTTGATGCCTTAGCTAGTCAAATGTCTTCTTTGTGTCAACAAATGTCTGTTTTGACGAAGCCGAATTTAGCCGAGAACAGACACCAGGAAACTGACAGGGCTGCGCCGCAGTCGGGATTTGTATTTACTGAAATGCAAGGACAAGGGGCCAGCAGTAATATATGTACGGTTCAGGGGTTGCGTCTTGTGGATCCCGCCATGGACCTGTCCAGTGTGGGGTCCTGCCATATAAAACGGAATTCCCGCCAAGTTCATCATTGTCAGTTCAGTTTTCGTCTCCCTCATCCACCCGCCCTTTTACTTTCTTCTTTTTCTGAAATATTACATCATAGAGCTTTCATGTATGTATTGGGGGCCATTAGTGCCCTTCTATATATTTATGTTACATGTGCGTATATGAGTGTTATTAAGATAATAAATCTATAGCCCAAACGATTGTTTCTATGCTTGTTTCAATATATTCTTCTTGTACAATCTCTTCGAGACGGTTAAAGTGAAATTGATTTAACGGAAAATAAATTGCGCACTGATACGCCACCCTTATAGCTCGTAAGTAAATTCATGAAAAAGATAACAATAGTGCAATGGGAAACTATTTGCTAAAATATACTGTCTTCCTTTCAATGGCAGGTATTTCGAGAACATCACTACCCAGCCCGACACCCAAAGTTTGTTGGATATATATATATATATATATATATATATATATATATATATATATATATATATATATATATATATATATATATATATATATATATATTTATGATTTTCTCTTAAAAGTGCCAATTAGTTGTTTTACATATAAATTTGCATAATCCTAACCACACATACTGTATCTTCTACAGTAGCCTATATTGAAAGTGTCATTGTGTCCGACAGGATCGAACTGGAATAGATAGCTCATTGCAATGGTTCAATTTCACATAAATCACAAGCACAAACTGTGTCTAGGAACTATTATTTTTTCATACATCATTTCCATAAACTTAGCCGTAGGAAGTAGCAAACATGTTGCCATCCGATCACACTTTGTCGGCATGTAATACAATATGAATATAGAACCTGATATAATATACAACACAACGTATAACAAGATTACAGACAATCTAATAAATCCGGTGGCATCTATGAAAGTAGGCATAGGTGTTGAATGCAACCCAGGCACTTATTATCGATATTCTGTGCATGTGTCTAGTATGGTTGCCAATTGGCGGATTTCTTATTTACATCTGAATATATTTTTATATTTAAGTGTATTTCATAAGGCATGGCCAATGCAAATTAGAAGTACCCTTAAATTAAGTTCTAATTCCCAGCCTAAAATACAACAGAGACAAAGTGTAGAACCTTTTCAAGAAATATCTATATCAAGCGGGTCACTGTATGCTTGTCGGGATAAATAATTATTTGAAACCTATGCAGACTGCACAAACCTCATATTAGATATGACGTAGCAAACTCATCCTCCTACTGAAACGATCATTGATATTTCAATCCACCAGTTTGGTTTCAATTATGTTCAACTAATATTTAACCGAACAGACGGATGAGACCATGATGTGTCAACATCGTAGTTCGAAAATCAATCCAATGGAAAAACCAGTCAAGTCTTGAAATAAAACAGCAAGATTCGAAGAATTTTCAGAACAGCCACATTGTCTGATTGCAAATGTGCCTGTTCTCACAATGTACATGCATATGATTATGCATTTCTCCTCTTCAGGGTAAGTTTACAGGACTATTGTTGCTATTTTTTATAATTATGTTTTGATCTCTTATCATTTATTGCTACTTTGGAGTTTGAGAATTACTGTTTTCACCGTGCTGGTGTTACGCTTGAGTTGTAGTGGTTCACTGTTCTCAAAATGAACATACAGATGTTGTACTCAATACTTCTAGGACCCATGCACTGGAAATTATATTTGCAAGTACGAATCACCTGATGTCAGGAAATATTGATTAAGTTATTGGTATTTGCTGTTGTACGGCAGCATGGCATTGTACATGGTAGTGTTGGTAAAGTAAGACCAGTTATAAGTGACTTTAACTGTGAACATATTGGAAAGTACTTGGATTTAACATAGGCTTGCCGGAGCAAGGAAGTACTTTGTGATTAAATTAAGTTATGGTGTAAGGTGAACGTATATATAATGCTGTGATCTAAATTTAGTCTTGATTTTACAGGGTCACCTATGGTTTAATAAAATTACGTATCCAACCAGGGTCGTCTTTGTGTTTTTGGTTCGTCACATTTGGCGCTGCAAGCAGGGTCAGTTCGCCATGACTCCTGGTGAGATGCTACCATCCAGTCACATGCTGTTCCTACATGACAGTTCAAGGTGGGACTTCATGCTTAAGCACATGTGTACATCAATCTACACAGGACATTGTTACTGAGTGGAAGTGTTGCAATTCATGCAGTGTTTGGGGAAAATGGACTGTTATTGCAATGAGTTTGTTGCAGTGCAATGATGTATCAGTAGTCCTAAGTTATATTCAGTGGTATATCAATATTCAGTGGTACATTCAATGCAGAGCTGCTATATATGTGAATTTAGCACAACAAATAATAGAGTGAGGCTGCAATGGTACTACTTTGAGGAGGTTTAGTAAATATTGTGTTGTTGTTTCCTCTTTTTTTTTTTTTGAGTGTATATATTTTATCTGGACCTGAGTACATGATGCATATTCCACTGGAATGTATACATTTTACTTTGACTGGAGTACAAGATGCATAATCCTTTTAGGTTCCCAAGGTAGTGTAGTGATTAACATTGGGAGATATAACTAGGTATCTGCTGAACACACAGACATATGCAACCAGTGTTGAGACTAACTTGCCGTGTGACTGGTGCATTTCCATATTTGAGGTGAGTAGCAAGTGATGGCTGCTACTGTGTAGTGTGACTGATGCTTCTCCCAAATTTGGGAATATATTAAATAAAATATTGTTTACTTCATTCTCTTCCTATCGGGGTGCAATATTTCATAGTTTTCCCCGATTTTTTCCACCAACAATCATTATGCCACAATTTCAGCCTAATTCTAAGGTGCTGTTCATACTTGCTTGTTTCTCGAATTACTTAATCATGGTTTGTCCAGCAGGTTACGGTGCTGTGAAGAATGAGCTTCACAAGCTCAAAGCAGAATGTGCAGCTTAATCTGGCCCTGCCCCATCTGTAGCACAGCATGATGACCCCTTTCTATGTAGCTAGACAGAAGCTTGACCGGCTCAAAGATCGACCCGAAGGAGCTGGAGACCCAACCGTTGAAGATTTGGTTGCCAATATAACTAACCATCTTGAAGCCAGAAACTTGACTGGCAGTGCTGCATGTATATGTATTGAAAAGAACCTAGCTGGCAAAGCCAGGTTTGAAATCTTTAGAAGGGGTGATGACACCCATCCTAAACATATATTTGCTGCACTACTTCAGGTTTTTGGAGATGGTGATCAACTTTCGCAACTCCAACAAAAGTTTTATTCCTATGCTCTGTTTTGCGTTTGGGCAAGTGGTATTGTGTTTCACCCGAACAAAAATTCCAAATTATTTTGAGACCGGTAGGTATTCTGTAAATCAATAGTAAAGTAACAAAACAGAGTATTGAACAGCTGTTAAAAATAGACTGCTTTGGGGATTCACCTTACAAATGTGAACAAAGCATGCGCCATATCGTTTTGATATTGAATTTCCAATATACTTAGTATTGTTGAGTCAATATGACGATATTGGGGATTGTGATATAGACATGTATTCACCAATACGCACACATATCCATGCTTCAAATTTGTAGTGCAACGGCAGGAATACAGTATAATGCATGATGCCCCTGAGACACAATGAGCTTGAACTTTGACATACGGTAAGGTGACCAATCAGATCATTTGGTCAAGCAAAAGACTGACAGAAATGCATGACCAAATGTCCCTGAAAGGATTCGCGTCGCATGTGCATTGAAAAAAAGCTACTGGATCTCATTTTGCGCTGACGAGCATAGGATTTCATTTGAACCCAGCGTGACGTCCACATAATACGAGGCGAAACCACCAAATCATTTTGCTTGAAAGTTGTCAAAATGAAAGTTCTGGGGATATTTGCAACAGCGATGTCAGCGTGTTCGGACTCGAGCTTCATATTTAGGTGTTTACAATAATACAATGGAGGGGGAGGGGGAGGGGGGTACGCTACTGTGCGCGCACTCAATTGCCCGTGGTCTGCTTTAAGCGTCTGATGGATCAGATATGGTTTCACGCGAGTAATACAACCTGTGGAAACAGAACAGAGTTACTACAGTGCAGTTCATAAGATGGATTGCAAACATACATATATTATACACTAAGATGTTTATCACATTTTTTTTACATCGAAGAAACGCCAGAAAATTTGGGCTTGAATGGGACATTTTTCAGCAAACTAACCATGGCAGCCAGCTCTATATACTCCTTGCAATTTCATTGAGCGGGCACAGTATTGACTCCAGCTGAACCAATGCCTATACTGATGCCAGTATACATACCTTAGATAAAATTCATTTGAGCTCAATACATACATTGTTTTTCCCAATCAAACAGAAATCTGCCTTTCTGGTAGCATTGGAAAAAAAAAAAAAAAAAAAAAAAAAAAAAAAAACAGCCTCTGGCATTCCTAGGTGTCATGATTTATTGGCACTCTCCAATCATGTCAGCTCAGTACAGGCATAATAACACCGGCGGAACCTTATAACATCAAAAGTATAAACCGCAGTTCATAAGTTCATGCTGGGGGGAGGGGTGAGGGCGGGAATGCTGCACTGAACTGGAGCGCACCGCAGCATGGGATGGCATATATTATATACCACAGTGAGCCCAAGAGCGGTGTTGCGGATTCCAACCACAAGCACCATAATATTATTCATTAATAAGATCTCCAGGTAAGGAGAAATGTGTGAGTCACAATAATGTAGCTTCTGCAGCCGGGAGTACATCCATGTACCTAACATGTGATAACTGGCAAACTAAAAATTAATTTTGCATGGATCAATAAAAGTCTGAAAGCTTTTAACGACATGACATTCACCAAATTTTTGACATTAAATTTTAGGATTTTTGCTTATTTTGACAGATGTACATCATATTTATCGACGGGCGAAATTTTAATTCGGAACGCCAAATATAGATATAAGAAAATTAATAAAATCAAATACTAAATACCAAATGGCTTTTTCTTGTTCCCTATTCACACACAAAGACAATACCACCTTTCAGTCATGCAAACTGTGCACCAAGCGATGGCCGTTATCGAACGGATACTCACGTGTCAGGTTTTGTCATATCATAGATGCGGCAAGTACTGCATTGTGCTGGTAGCCTAGCGCTTGATCTGAGCAAGGGGGTACATGAATGACCATGGTATGACGATGTAAGGGTGTGTAAGCTAAAATCCTGGGCCAATAAGGATTATGAAGTGTTCATCAATGGCCAACATAACCGTTTATGTTGATGGTTATAATTAAGACATTCAGCAAATGTGGTCATTTACGCTTTGATTTTTTCTGAATTAACTGACTGTTATTTCTTTTGAAGAAAACGTGTCATGCAAAGTTTTTGTTTTCATTTATGACTTCGACCATTACTCACAGCTGTCTGTTCATTAAAGGTCATATTGATTGATCGGGCTTAACACTACATATATGCTACTATAGAGTGATCATTTGAACAATGGGGGGATTAACGATTGCACCATAAAGATGAGTAAGAATTAAAACTAGAACTTAATTTCATCCCTATAAATATACCATAGCTTAATGGATATGCCATATCAAACTGGATATAAAGGGACCCACCTTCACAGCTGTACTTCAGCTGTTCTGAAGCTGACAAAGTGAGCAGACCTTAGAGATGACTACCATACAGCTCAGCGAGAAGACCATTGTAGAGGTGAGACTGGGACAATACGGCTCACCATATGTCGCCTTGTGTAGAGCTCAATGGAAGTCAACTTGCTGGGTGATTTTGTCATTAAGGGCGTGGCAGATGTTAGCATCCATGATCCCCGAAGTGGCTCGTGCTCTAGGGCAAGGACGGGCGAGGAAATGAGGTTTCACCTGAATGGTAGGGTCTTACTCTCTTTGTCAAAGTTCCACAACAAGCACTAGGTGGGTATGCATACTATTAATGGGGAGGGCCAGAGAATAAGTGATAGAGGTATAAATCTGAAAATAAATGAATGGAGGGATGTCATCAGAAATGTGCATGGAGTAAGCCATGCTAGGGTGGAACTAGACCAGGACAAACCAAACTTGAAGGGACCCCTTCTAGAAAAAAGCAACGGACAGGATGTCAACAGACAGAAAGTGGAAGAGACAGAGAGCCCTCAGTCTGATGAACTGACAGCACCCTAACAGAGAGAGAAGAGAGACAACAATATCAATGGCAGAATGTTCATCCCTACAGCCGCAAAGTCAACACCACCTGTTGGGTCTTCTCAGAGGCATCTGCCATGAAAAGATTGGAAGAGTATCAAAAGAATGGCCATGAAGTCCCTGACACATCCACAGACAATATTGAGAAGCGAGAAGTACCTTTACCAAAACAAAGAGAGCTTTTCAAATGGATTCCTTTCTCTTTGTATAGATAAGCTATCACAAAAACCATGAAAGACCATTGTTATGGGTGTGAAGCAGACAGACCAGGTCAATGTGATCACATGGAAGGAGGCTGCCTTACAGACTGGGATGAAGCAGTATATACGGACTTTCCAAAAATCAATATTAATGTATCATGACTAGAAGTGACAGAGGTATTCACCAAAGTGAAAGCAGCATCTGAAGTTCATATCCAAACAGATGAACCAGACTTATTGACCATGGGATTGATAATTGTTTGTGCAGGAGAAACACTACAGACTGATATGAAGGAAGCAGGTCTGATTCCTAAGGACTATGCCATGCTTATAGACAGCATCAGAAGAAAGGCATCTATGAACCAAACTACAGATGTCAAAAGACAGAGAAGGAAAGAGATCAACAATCTTCAGTGTGAAGAATTTAAGCAGACAGTACCTACCCTGAGAGAATGGTCTATCTACGATCCATCCCAGGAAGATGTAGACATCTGTGACTGTGGTCGACTGTGGATTTTTTTATAGAGGATCATTATAAAAAAATGACTGAATTATGTATATGAATACTGATACATTAGACCATAAAATATATAGATAAAATTATCTTTCTCTGTTACTAATATAAAAAAGCATAATTCAAGAGGGGAAGTTCAGTTTCCGTTGAGAAAGAGAGTGATCAACATGGTGCAAGTGACCAACATAGTATGTACAGCAAAGTTGCAGTGTGAGATTGAATTGAAGGGTTTAGTGTCCCTGTCTCGAGCTGTATAATTTAATCCTCGTAAAAACCATTGCCTCAAGTGGAAGCATAAACAGATCGGAGGTTATTGTATGGTGTCTAAACATGGTGAACTTATGTGTAACGGAGGTGTAAGTTCGATACAAAAAAACAAGAAGAGAGTGAGACAGTATGCTAGATTGGTACAGAAAGCTGGCTATCCTGAACATTTGACAAAAATATGTGTGGTAACTACATCAGCAGTACATACATTAAGTCTGATCTGAGATGTCTGGTTAGCGAGTTGAATGGAAAGTCTCAGCCAGAACTGTTCCCAGCTCTCATGCTCACAAGAGGCACCATTCACTTTACTTGCTTTAAAAGAGGGAAGGTGATCATCACAGGCATAAAACAAAAATATCAAATTTGGAAACCAGATGTATTGGCAACATTAATAGAACTAGAATTATTGATGTAAAAAAAAAAATGTACACAACTTTTTTATGTTTGCCCAAAATTGTATAAGTATAAAGGAACTAACATTAATCATAACGATGGTATATATCTCTCAAACCTGTATTACAACCTGCCAGCTCAGGTAACTTCTCCAGTCCTAAAAAAACTGTACGCTGCAGTGAAAGCAGAGGACAAATATGACATCAAGCTCAAGGACATCAAAAAATGGCTCAAGAGACAAGAAACATACACACAAAACAGGAATTCTCAGAAACCCAAACCTGAGAGCCGTATAGTAGTGGAATATCTGGACTCCTAATGGGACCGTGATCTCGGGACATGCAAAGTCTGTCAAAATATAATAGAGGGATCAGAATTTCTTTTGTTAGCCACATATATTCAGCCGTTGCATATGGGTACATGCATTAAAGTGCAAGAGAGGTCCCGAAGTAGCTAAAGCTTTAGACAGTATTTTCAAGGAAGGAAGACAACCCAATCATATTCTCCTTGTAGATTGTGACACAGAATTCTCCAACCAATTTGTGAAGCAGTTACTCAAACAGTACAATATTGATTTGTTGCTGACAAATAATCTTACCAAAGCCAACTATGCAGAGACAGGTTTGAAAACTGTCAAGAGTAAAATATTCCGATACAAGCTGGCCAAACAGACCAACAAATATGTCAATGTTTTGCAAGATCTGGTGAATGCTTACAACAAGCCTAAGCACAGTAGTCTTGGCTTACCCCCTTCTGAAGTGAACAAGAGCAATGAGGACGACGCCAGACTAGACCAGTATCTGTTGCAAAGGAATGATAAACAAGTGAAACGATCCTACAAATTTCGAATAAGAGACACAGTCCACATATATCATCTCAAAACCATATTTAAAAAAAAAAAGTATGAACAAAAGTGGACGGGTGAATTGTTTAAAGTGACCAGACGCTACAGGAGAAATGGAACTCCTATCCACAAATTGCAGGACTGGAGTGGCGAAGACATCAATGGGAGCTTTTTAATATCAAGAACTCCAAGTTGTCCATATAGATGAGGACATGCTATTCAAAGTAGAAAAATCCTGAGAAGACGTACCATAAATGGGCAGAGAGAAGCCTTGGTGAAATGGCTGCACTGGCCAAAGAAATACAAATGTTGGATAACTGCCATAGATCTACAAAATTTATGTGGAAGCATCTCAAAACACTACAAGTATACACCATGGACAAAGTTTTCTTATTCTTGTCCAGTGAAAACTGTACAACAATATTTTCGGAAAATAATCCTGCAGGGTTTACAATCCAGTTAGCAGGTGTCATCGACTTAAAAGGAAATTGGGTGTGTGGACGTGGTGAAATATACTTGGACAATTCGTCTGTTTCTAACCCAAAACAACTCATTGTGTCTACAGAACCGACTGACGAATCTTACATAAGGGATACACAGTGACCAGTGTTGAGACATATCCCTATAGAAGTCAAGAAAAACGTTGACCTCACCTTTGTGGATCCTTACTACTTTAAAATCGTACAGCATCAAGCACACAGGCTCCATTTGTTGTATCTGAGAGATCAATACTTGCGACCAGTCCAGTTTACCAACAGAGAGCTCAGTGCTGTATTGCATCTGTAAAGTATTGCATGATGGCGTCACAACGCATCAGAAACAAGAAAGATTGGTCCAAGTGGGTCACTTTTTTTTCGATGATGTGGCCTTGGGAAATATTCCTCACTCATCAACAGGATATTACATTGTGGACGAAAACCCAGAATGGAGAACGAGATCTTAAGAACCCAAAGAACCCGTCATTAACCTGGTCAGTCCTGTGGCTCAGACAGTGGAACAAACCAAAGCAGATCTCCAGGAGGAGATAAAAAAAACAAACAAAAAACAAACAAAAAACTATAAGTAGATGATAAATTATAGGTAGAGGACAGCAGAGGTAGACTATACGTACAGTCAAGAGACAAACCAAGAAAAAGAAAAAAGTGTGAGACACATTGTCTTAAAGATGGAAGCCGTGAATGACCAATTAGCTCTGTCCAAACCTCTTCCAGAAGACTTAGATGTTGATTCTGTGAAATGGATATAATACACACCCTCCAGTCAACTGACTCATGGGGCTGTTGTCACTTTCTCCCCTCCACCGAGTCCCATGCACATGGACCTGAGGCGATCACGTCTGCATGTGAAATGTCGCATCCTCCACGAGGATGGAACTCCATTACCACCAGCAGTTGTTCCTAACCCACCTGTGGAAGCCAAACTGGGACCTATCATTAATGTATTGGGAAGTAGATGTCAGTCTTCAACAACAAGTGATTACCTCCTCTGTGGGGACTTATTTTCCTTAGAAAGCATATTTGGACACTTTACTGACCAGTGGCTATGATTCAGAGAACAAACTGCAGCCCCAGTTCGTCTACAAAGGTAATGGTTTGGATTTCAGTGGAGCAAATGATCCAATATTAGTGATAAACTATGGCCTGACCCAACGAGTCATGTATTTGTATGAGAGCAAGGTGGTCAACATGGAAGGGCCCATTTTCATGGATATGTGTCAACAGGGTTGTCTCATCATGGATGGTGTTCCCATAGACATCAAGCTCTATCCAAAACCAGAACCTTTTATGTTGACCAACAACAATCCAGCCCCTAGCTGCAAACTGGAAATCACTGATGTGGTTTTGAAGATGTGCATGGTCCAAGTATCACCAGGCATTATCACGGGTCATTCCCGAGCTTTGGAAATGAGTCCAGCCCAGTATTTCATCAGTCGCTCGGACATCAAGACATTTGCAGTACCACATGGACAGTTCAAGTTGACAGTGGAAGACATCTTTCAAGGAGTTTGTGCAAATCAAATGTTCATAGGTCTGGTCTCTTTGGTGGCTTACAATGGAAATTATGCCACACATCCATCCGATTTCCAGCATTACAAATGTAGCTTTGCTGCTTTATATGTGGATCGACAGAGGGTACCTGCCAAGGTAAATACATTTGTAGTTCTATATCATGGCAAAGAAAATAAAAAGAGATACATGTACAATACTTTACATATGAATGATAAATATATACAACTGCATACATAATGATAATAATAATAATAATAATAATAATAATAATAATAATAATAATAATAATAATAATAATAATAATAATAATAATAATAATAATAATAATAATAATAATAATAATAATAACAATAAAAATAATAATGAAACTTTGCCAATCCCACTCCAGGCACAAAAAAACAATTGTAGTTCTGTATCACGGCAAAGAAACAAAACAGATATACATACTTTGCATGTGAATAATAATGAAAAATACATGTACATATGAATAAAAAAAATCAATATTATACGAATAGCCGAAGGGGACTGTGCTGCAGTAGTCCAAGGTTTGACGCTTTGTGAACACCATACCGTAAGTTTTTTCTTTTTATCTAGTGTACAACTTCCTTTTTTTTTTCTCGGCAAATTTTCTTGGGATTGGTTTTTTATCTGTATCATGGATGACTTGTTTAACAGACTCAAAATTAATAAACTGACTGTTTGTGAAATTTTAAGTGAATTTTCTTACTTAACATACTTCTTTACCAGTTTTAGCTTTATAAGCATGATTCTTAGGAACAGCGGATATGAACTCTACTATGTAATCCCCTGCATCTAATTCATTTGCAAAATCCCCTAGGTAGTCACCCAGTGGAGAATCATATTTACTGGGTCTACTGATATAAATGATTGAATCGGTAATGTAATAAATTACCATAAACCTCAATTTTTTAGTACCTACAGTAGTTTTAAGGTGAGCCGAACAAGTTGTAAAACTAGCTGAAGCTAAGTTTGTTTGGATATCCTCTGGGACAAATGCCTTCTGGTGAGTATAGTGTGGTTGTATCCTATGTTCACTGATAATATGGAAATCATGCAATTTTTTGGTGGGGTCACTAATTCTTTGGAAAAAAAGATAGCGGCTTGAGTGTCATGCAGAAATTCAGTCTGTGTCATGTTGAGTCTCATCCCGAAACGTACCCAAAATGAATTCAAAAAGAGCTTTGATAACGATCGAATGCCCAAGTTTTTCTTTATGTTGTCATAGTCCAAGTCGTTTCCTTTTCGGTCTTTGTAGTTACGTATGTACTGTTGTTTGTCTGTTACAATCCGACACCAGACTGGCCATCCACTGCCTTCTTGCTTGAACTTGAGAAGCGTATTCGCATAATCAGTAAAGAGACCACCTGTTCCCGTCTGTCTGTCAGAAGTCTGGGATTCCATCCAGTGATACACTTCGTATATGTCAATAATTTTATAGCCCCTCTCTACAGCATGTTGCAATTCGGGAGTGCACCACGTCCCAGTCTCCATTGTATGTTCCTTGTTACAACTACATGGTTTTGGGTTTTCTGTTTCAACACAGTTCCTACATAAAGCAAACTTTAATTTGTCGTTTGATCGGTAAGGGAGAACTGGATGCATCAGTCCACTTGGTGGAAGAAGTCTGACCTTAGCCATACCGAAATAATCAAGAATGGACGTGAAATGGTCAGTGATGATTTCAGGATGGCCTACAAGATGTTTAGCAAACTTGGTTACCGAGGGGTACAATGAAGTAAAATCAATGTATTTGATTTGTTCATTCTTTTGACTTTATAATGTAAACAAATCCTCGTGTTCTAGCCATTCACCTTGAATATTGTCTTCCCACTTCCCGCCCCTCAATTGTCCCTAACACAAGGGAATAATAGACCCATACATTACACTGTCCAATGTCACTCTGTTTGTACCTTCTAGAAATTTGGATCTGTAGATGGCCATGGACACAGCAGCGATGGTAATATGATTGAAGGGGCTCATCCCTCCCATCCAATGGGTGACTGCCTCTCCATCCGCTTCTACGTCTACTTCCTCCTCCATTGTTTTCAGTAATAAATCTCTTGAATTTGCTGCACGCTTGTCTCAAAATGTCAACACTGGATCTATAATACTCTATTATTTTCCTTTTTTTATTCAAAATCAAACGTCTCGTTTTTCTGTAGCTTGTGCCATTCTAGAAATGTTTTGTTTTCTTTTGCACCCATGACATTGACACCGTAAAAGTGGGGATCAGGATAGGGTCCTACATAATTCTGATGGCTACGTGTATTGAAGAAATGGGGAAAGTATCCCTTCTTCAATTCACTTAGCTCAAAGACCTTGGGAAGTGCTGCCAATTTCATGGGTGCAAAGTGCAAGGAATATATCACTTGAATATTGAGCCCCCCTACGTATTTGCATATACATAATATTACTACCACATTAATAATTCTTTAGGGCTGCATGCCTTGTTTCAATATGTATTCTAATAAAAAGACATTATTGTAGGCTTTGCCATTGTGTGGAAGTACAGTACATTCATAGTGTTGTTTGTGGAATAGCCATTCACCAAACAAATTCGGCGGTTTCATCGCCCCTAAACACAACTTATCTTTAGCCACATCCATCACAAGGTTGTTTTGCAAACATCTTTTCTTGTCTGTCGTATTGATTGTATTGATTGCAACGGCTGCCACATTCATTACATTTGGCATCTAGATCTAAAGGTAGATCTTTACAAAAATCACAGGAGGACTGGGCTACAACTAAATTGGGTTGATGAATGCCTCTTCCACAATAGATTTCTTTACAATTTGTACATGGCCTACAAGTACTATATGTTTTCTTTCCCTCAATACATTCCCTACAACTTAATTTCTTGTTTGCCTCATACCCTGCTTCACATTCAAAATTTTCATCTTCATTACATTCAAAATTAAAATAAATAAATTTCTTAGAAGGAGATTTCACGCTGTCGGGTCTCAAATAACATAAAGGCTCTCCTACGTAATTGTGATCACAACAGAGATATTTCCATTCCCCTCCCTTGTGCTCTTCATTTTTATCTTTCCCTTATATCAATTAATTTATGGCAAGTGGTACACTTCCAATAAATATCACACTGGGACTGTCCCTTCCCCTTAGTCTTGTGATGATCAAATGATTAACGATTGCAGCATGTCACATTGTAGTCAGGACAAATCAGGGACCATTTTGTATACAATTTTAAATTTTACAGACAATGCAGGTGAATTGACATTGATGTTTGTTGTTATATTGATATGGCTTCAAACAATGTTCACAAAAATAGTTACAACCACAAAAACCTGCAATCTTGGTGATGGAATGAAAATGTTGCTGTTCGTCAACGAGATACAAATAGATTCTGTTTGTTTGATTTTCACCTACTCGTATGAACCTGTTGCCTTCCAATACACTTATGACTACAATCTGCACTCCTAACACCTGTTCAAAAGCAAGAATATCACTCAATGTGCACATGAGATTGGTTGGTATACCTGCCTCTGAACAGAGGCGGAGTACAAGATTGTTCTGCTCTCTACGGGTCTTTTTGTGTCAATAGTGGCCATGAGGTCTTGTCCTTCTGTCATCTGCTTCCACTCTTCTGTTGACACTTGGTGTTGATTGGCCCAGGATACCACGATGGAGCGAGACATACATAGTTGGTCAGAATTCTGGATTTCTACCATGGACTTTTGCTATATATGGAGTTGTTTTTGCCTCTACAGAAAAAAAAGGTATAATTATTATCTGTGTGATGCGGAGATAACCACCACCTTTAGGTTGTTCGACGGTCCCCACGGTGATATAGAAACTGTCATCGATGGACAGGGTTTCATCTGACTGTCAGATACTTTCAATTTTGTCCATGATGACGTTTGCATTCAGTTCACCCAGTTTTTGGAGGGGGACCACCGCATTGTTGCTAAAACCTTTGTTGAGGTTGATAACACGTCCCAGATCCTGGTCATCCAACCCCTCTGTAAACAAAAAAAAGTACATTATATGAATGTATATTAAAAAAGATATGACATAACTGTTTACACAATGATATTTTTTGAGTGTTGTAGTTTACCAGCTGCTTCATATAGGACCTTGCCAAACATGTCCTCTTGTTCCTGCTGCATGTCGTCCAAGAATTTGCCCCACCACTCTTCATTAATTTTCACTTCCTAGCCCCTGTCTACGGCCTCATTTTTCAGGTAGGTCCGCTGACTTTTTTTCCTAAATGTGTAGTGTTTGGAGGGTGATCTGCAGGGTATGGAGCTTGCTGAATGTTGGTGGGTCCTGGTTGTTGCAATCCACTAGGGCCTGGTTGCAGACTTGCTGAGTCTAAAAACAAGAACACTACCAGCTGTATGCACATTATATATATACAATTGTATTTTTTTTAAGAATTCACACAATGATACAATATGAGCATACACACTTACCGGCACCACCAGTCTGCAATGTATCTGCATGACTAATGCTTGACTCTGTGACACCTAAAAGTAAAATGTTGAACCAGAATTATAATGAGACTTGGTAACTAGTGCACTTAATTTAAAAAAAAATTATATCATTCTATATCATAGACCTAAACATAAAAAATTGAAACAAAGTTCATAGACAATACAAGTGGAGAATTACCTTCCTCCCATGTATCATCTTCCAGGTGCCCCTCGGTCAGATATTGCACTTGTGAGTCAGTGATTTCTTGTGGTTCGTAGTCTGTGGAAAAAAATGTGATATATTGTATATGTCTGTAAGTAGTATACAACTATTATTATTATTATTATTATTATTATTATTATTATTATTATTATTATTATTATTATTATTATTATTATTATTATTATTATTATTATTATTATTATTATTATTATTATTATTATATACCTTCCCAGTGACCGTGTTGTTCACAAACCTGTATTAATTCTTCAACATCTTCTTTTTTCAAATGTTCCATTAGCTGCGCAATCTGGTCATCAGCAAAGTCCACTTGAGAGTGGGGAATCAGAATGTTTAGATCTATCTCCAACTCTTGTCTTTTCAAGGAGAGCTTTTTTTTTTTTTTTTACATTGGGATGTTCTGTCAACCGAAAGGTTGTCGCTCATTGCTCCAGCTCTTTACTGCTAATAAACTGCATGACCATGTTGAAAATTACATTGGAATAATCCATCTGCGAACACGAAATGAATAAATATAGTATCCTGGCTACTTTGGTAAATGAATAATTTGCATTTGTATATGTCGACAAAGCAGATCAAGCTCTGTGCAACATATTTATGAAAATATATAAATTTACCTGATCATACTATTTATTCATAGATGTGTGTAAGACTTCTTGGTCTATGAAGGATTGATTTATACACAACTTATTTGAAAAAAAAAAATTAACTTACCTTGTCAGTTAGGTGGAGACTGTTTGCCACTGGTAAATCACTCGTACACGTCTTGTTTGCTCGAACGTCGGGCATCAACTGATACCAAACAGGAGTGCGCTCGCCAACTTATGGGGAAAATGTTACGAATATCCAGCGGTTTTTTGCATCAACGTGAAAATATATTCTGGTACACATCAAAGCCTCAGTCTGACACAAGTATTGCATCATCATTGCATCAGTCATTGCTATGCATACGTCACAGTTTTATCTCCACACACTCCAAAATCAGCAATTTGCTAGCTTTCAGGCGGGAACTGTTGGGTTGACAGAGCACACGCTATTCAGCTCAGACAACTCTTTAGAACACTGCTGCAGTCATTGTGATATTTTTTCGCCTTTCACTGTTCAAAGTTTGATCAGATTTTTTTTATTTTTTTTTTTTTTTTTTGTTGCGTGGCATTTGTGTTGTGATTAAATATTACTTGATGGGTACAAATCTCGGCAATCAAAGTTGATCATGGACACCTGTATAATATGAACAGTTATGATCAGGGCCTAAAAGTCAGTTTTCTTGTTAGAAACACCTACCAAAGAACGCTTGATACATGTATGAAATTTAGAAAGATAGGACAGAGAATTCACATAAAATCTTTTGACATTTGTAAACAAGAGAAGTCCATGTACAATTATCATGACATCGGTTGTTTGCAGTAATGCGGTAGAACCTGTCTATGAGTCCATCTCTGCTAAGGAACTGCCTGTGGTCTAAAGGATCAGTCTCAACATCCCAGCAGCAAATCTTATTTTAATATTACCTGTCTTAATGCATCAACTGTAACAAAGAACCATTTCTTTTTCACAGATCCTGTGGATGGTTCATTAAGACAGATCAACTGTACGAGTTGTGTAGAATAGATTACCATGTAGTGTGTACTGATTTCCTGGCATGTAGGCCTGAACTGATCATGTACTTTTGTTGATAAAATGATCTATCTATTTAATCTTTAGGGGGGAGGGATTCTTATTAAGCTTTTTCAGTATAGGTCAAAAGCCAATATGGACAATGGTCACTATCTAAATATAAAGTAGAGAAAACCCCACCTCTTGCAGTCAGCAGAGTTTTTTTTTACAATCTCTCTCTCTCTCTCTCTCTCTCTCTCTCTCTCTCTCTCTCTCTCTCTCTCTCTCTCTCTCTCTTCTCTCTCTCTCTCTCTCTCTCTCTCTCTCTCTCTCTCTCTCTCTCTCTCTCTCTCTCCAATTAATTTATGTCACCCTAAATATAGAAAATAATGTCACGTTGCACCCTTTAATTTCTGTAAATTTACATTGTGTCTTCGTCCAGTCACCTTTCAATCAAACTCGGTAGAAAGCAGCCAATACACAAGGAGATTCATTGTTGCAGACAAAGGAGCCTTTGTCATTTAAGTCATGAAGTCCGTCCCTGTGATATATATATCAAACGGCGTGACAACATTACTGGGATGTCGTAGGTGTGGGGTTGCCATTACATATCATTTTGACCATTTTATGGCATTTTGTGAGTAAATGTAATCGTAAGTACCCCTAAAACAAGACAGTAAGTGTCAAAGTCTGCCGTCACAAAAGTGTAAACCATGACAATCCCCCACCATTTAGCGTGAGACATCGTATATACGGTTGGTAAAAATATAAACATTCCAGCCATGTTTAACACTTTTCTTTCCGTTATTATGTACTTTACTCTTTTGTTTTTCAAACATTTTAATGACTCGATTCACTTTTCTGTATTCAAGAAATACACGCAAATGAAGTTACTAAAGCCTCCTGGTATCTCAAAAGCGACGTCTTTGAAGAGATTTCCATAAACTACCTCAAGCCTACAGAAAATTGTTAGAGTACCGTTGTTGTTATCAAAATGACATGCAAGTTGCAGATTTGACCAGTTTGCATTTTTTATGCCTTCAGTGATCACCGATTGTTAACTGATGAGAGTGCTGATTTCATCAACATTTAACAATAAAATCCTCCACAGGTTGTCCTCATCATGATGGCAAAACTGTATTATACTGAAGGCTCTATCTTGGTCTCTTATCATGGTTAACCTAACATACCTGTTTGACAGTGTATCCCTCTCATAGGTCGTACATGTCCCTGGAAGAGTTTTCTCAAGTACTAGGGTAGTGGCCAAAGCCCAAAAGTACTCGGGTACCCCTCCCCATGGTAGAACAAGATACAACCCATTTTTTATTGAAGATTGGTTTGTGAGACATAAGAAAATGATGGTTGTGGTCGTATATTTTAGTGACAGGTGTATCGTATCACCACTTATAATGAAGAATCGCTCTTTTTATCAAGAAATTTTCACTTTGCTTGTTTTTTTGCATAGGATCAGCAATACTTGCTGAAGATTGTTGACATTAAGCTTATTTTGAAGACAACTTATGTGAAAAAGTAAAAAAATAATGATATTAGACATTTAAGAACCTAAAGATGGGAAAAAATGTAGAAAACTCCACAATTATGCAAAAATATTTTTGATTTTGACATTTTTATCCCCCCAAAATATGTCAAAAAACTTACAATTCTGGTCCAATATTGCATTTTTATACACCAAAACTTACCTTAGCCATACGGGTACGGGGTTACATGGAAATTATTACCCCAAGTTTCTCAAAATTTTATAAACACCAAAAAGTATTACCCCCACCCCCTTATTTTTGGAAATAACAAAAATCACTGCTTTCTCGCTATACCATGCTTTTCTTCAATTGATAATACTGACTCATTGATAACATTAAAACTTGACGCAAGAACAAACTAATCAATCCAGTGCAAGCGAATTTAATGTCACCTTCTTTTAAAATTTTGAGTTTGGAAATGAAATTTTGCCATTTTTGAAAAAAAAAAAAAAAAGAACTTGTCATATGGATTAAAAGAGCACATATATTCAGTGACGGTACAGAGTTAAGCAAAGTATGTCCCATCGGGGTTGTATCAGACTCAATCATTCAGAGACAATGCTGATTCATCATTTTGGTGCAAAAATGCTAATACTAATGACAGTCACATAACATGGAAAAAAAATAGTTGTGGAGTCTGAATAAGCACAATGTTTACAAGGCTATTCATGAAGAACCATCACTAAGTAAACTTCAAACACAAAACTGGCGTTTCTAAAATGGCTAGCACTGGCGATTGTGCACATTGAATTTATACCAGTCTTCAGTGTCAGTGATCTCACTGCCAGATTCATCACACTGTGCTGGTGGGCTGTTTTCACAGTCAACACAAGAGCACATTTCAATGCAGGGCAATCCTGCCAGCAAACAAGGACATTTTCTTTGGATACTACATTTTGCATCATTGCAACAGAGATGAGTGATGTCTCTGACCTGGACTGGAGCACGGGCATTTTCATACAGTTTATGTTCTAATGTCCCATATTTACACTTGGTCCATCCATGGCACGTAGGGTCTGGAATTTTTGGTTTTGAGACATGACTTTGGCACCATACTGAAGTTTGAAACTGTGCTCTCAAGACATGTTGCTTGAATGCATCGTCAGTGGGTGGAAGCATGGCTGATGTTTTGTCAGTAGTTGATGATAACAGATATCTCAGCTCATTCAGTGTGTTTGAAGCCTTGCCTCTCTTACCATATAGTAGCAACACAAATGATCGAGCAGTGTCAAGTGCAGCATCCAATGACAAGGTACCAAAATCGACCAAGTGGTGAAGGAACTGACATTTGCAACTAGTTTTGTGAAAGTAGTGCGCTTTCCAATCATATACATGGCACTTGTCGTGTCACATCCTGTAATGGCATGCATTGCAAGTAGACACAGGGATGCTTGCCCACCCAACTTCTCCACAATAGTATGAACAGGAACAAATCTCCTACGTGTCACAGTTTTAGTTGTATGCCCTGCTTGCATGAAGACCTCATCACGCAGATAATTTCTTCTGCAATAGTACACCAAAAGAACAAGAAGGTCTGTGTCATCACAGCTAACAACAATTCTCCTGTGAGTTTTGGACACGTCCATGGCATGCAGCACCATTCTAGTGTCTGCTTCCTCATGTGTGGAAAACAGAAAACTCAGCATTGTTGCCCCAGAGTTCTTAACTGACTTCACGGCAGTCCCGTCAACAAATCTTCCAGCCAGTATGATTGACATATTTCGTTTGAGACGAAGTGGTGCCTTTGTAACAATGAATTCACTCACAAATGCTGCCAGTGCAACTTTGTTTGCTGATCCCTTGAGAAACAGACGGTAATTTGGTACATCACGTGAGCCTGTGACTTGGTGGCTGGGTGTAGTTTCTCCAGCTCCATGACGCTGACGTTCCATCATCTTTATGGAAATTGCTTTGTCATAAAGGTCAAACACAACTGTCACATTATCAATGCAAAGTTCCTTATCGTGAAGAAGTCCCAAGATCTTCTTCAGAATTTGTTCTGCCAGGTCATCAAACGTCTTGAAGAATGATTCATTGAGTGACTGTATCATTGCCATTCCATCTATGATATATGCAGTGCTGTTTGCCTGGCCAGGACCTTTGGGCAAGTTGTGAACTTCATCACACAGAGATTCGAGTTTTTTACCAAGCTCTGATTTATTTGTTTTACGCATTGATCCTTCATCATTGAACAGGGCTGGTGGTACAGCAGCAAGCTCATGCTCTAAAACAAGTTTTAGATCAATGTCTCATGTCTTTGATACAGAAAGCAAGCGCCTGAACAGCACTTCAGTTGAGCAGATAAACTTCTTTTGTTTGTCTGAAGGCAAAGGCTTTGGCAAGTCAGCAAATGTTTTGGTTTTGGATTTTGTCTGTGGATCGCAAAAGCTGGTTAGTTTGGTACCTTGCAGTAGTCGTTTTTCTGCAAAGTTGAACATTGCTGTCTTGCCAGTCACTGTAATTTTTGTCAGAGATTCTTCTACTTCTTTGGTTGCAACCTGCCCAGTTATAATATTGATCAAGGCACTGGATACACTGTCAATGTCAAATGGATTTGCATACTGATTTACCAGGGCATCAGTTAACTTTTGAACATCTGAAGCGTCTCTTGTGAGCCTTGATCTACCTAGATCCTCATGAATATCTGTGGTTGATGAAGCGTTGCACAACTGTTTCATTGCCTCTAAATATGGGCCAGTTATTTGCCTTGTAAGAAGCCACCGAAATAAAGCTCCCTTCTGCAAGATAAAGCCAATGATACCTCCCTGGCTTTTGGCTTCACGATTTACTGTCTGCTCCAGTCCTTGATCAGTTGGAATACAATTGAACATGTGTTTCGATGATCTTCTCACTACAAATCCACCAGTGTGCTAAAAGTTGTATGCTTGAGGATTTTCAACTTCTGGCTGTCTCATTTCAGCCACATATACTGGTGCATACTTGGCATAATTGTTCCTGCCAGCTAACATAAAGTATGTTATGCACTGACATACAGCACTGAGGTGAAGCTCTAAGTCTGCATCCCTTTCTGCCCTTAATGATCTAAGCATGACATGTGCAGCCTCCATGAAGTTGCACCAGAATATGAATGTAGAAGATCGGGCTTGTCCACTGGACTGAAACTGGGTCAATACTTCAGCCATCCCAGTAGTGTCAAGGCTGTTGATTATCTCTGAGGAGGAGTGTTTGTCTTTTGTTCGGAAAGAGCATTGCAAGTCCTTTAGAGCCTGTTCTGTATCGGCATCCATCCAGTTTAGACCCTGCTTCTCTGCCCAAGACTGTGCTGATGTAATGCAGAGATGTGACAAAGCTTCCAACACCAATTTGATACTACGTACTGCTCTAGCTAACTATTTGCCTTGAAGCATAAGACGAGCTGTAGTATCAGCAAACACTCCTGTAACAGTCAAAAGTTGTAGTAGTCCACCACCTCCAAATAGCTTGCCAATGCTGGCAATGAATGCCATTAGAAGATGCATGCCACCAAGTCGCATTGTCACATGTCCTGTCAGTGATTCAGGTTTGTTCCACAGTATTTCCCGAGCTTTGCAGTATATAGCTAGGTCTGCTGTGACAAAAATGTGGGATTGGCCAAGCTCATTTGCAACAGATACAAGCTTCAGCAGAGTTGTGTAAATGGTGGACAGATCTGTTGGTGGTGCATTTATGAAAGGAAGATACCGAATTGTTGCAACAGGTACATCTTTCAGTGATGTCAGGGCATTGAATCCACTCCAAGCTGGAATAATGTTGGTACCCCTGCCTGCAGACCGTGCAAGTTCCCAAATTAGATCTTTGACTTGGCTGCTTGAAATTGCATCCTTGTTCTCCTGAAGTACAGATACATTTGGTATTGGTGGTGTTTCAGGCCTTTTATGGGGTTTCTCATATCGATGGATGGGTTGCTCATTACAATCTTTCACATCAAGAGCCTTTTTTGATGTGCGTGGTATCAGTTCACCTGCAATGGATGAGCAGCATCTTTGGTACAACACTTCAGCCATAGCATGTGTTGTAGTTTTCCCATCAGGTGTGTCCTCATTTTGATCGAAGTTGTCAATGGCTGCATCAACAACAGAGTTGGGGTCTTCAATGTTCATATTGTGAATGCCACGAGGTACATACTCAGCTTCTGCCTCAGCAAGTGGATTATATGCTACAGATGTCACAAATCGCCGTACTTCATCATGTGATACACAGTATCCAAGACTGTGAAGTGCTTCAATAAGTTTCTTACTTCCAACATCATGGTGGACCTGCAAAGCAAGGCCCAATGTCGTTGGTGTGCGGATATTTTGACACAATGCAATTACATTGTGGCATATGGCTAGAACTCTGAGATCTGTTTCTGGCTTTCCGGCATCAGTGCTGGTAGTGACCTTCTGGTAGTGGTTCTCATTTGTGGTCCACAAAATGAAATCATAGAGTGTATTTGGAACCAGCCTTCGACAATATTCTACTTCAATGTCAGTGTTGGATACATAAACGTCTGATGAAGTGATAATGTGTGCCATACTATTCCTTAAAATTCCAGCAGCTCTGTGCAGTATCAAAGAACCATCCATACCCTCAGGAATGTCTGTGTGATCACTCAGATTAGCCAATGTTGGTTCATCTAGTTCACTAATCTATGCTTGTAATTCTGATACCTTTCTCAGTGCATTACCAACACTGAGATCACTTGAACACAGCAGGTCGGAATGACCGGAACTTTCAATAAAGGAAAGTCGGCCTTTGAAATGAGATTTGAGGCATTGCTTCAGTTTCCAGCTTGAATAACACTCTGCTTCAGTTTTAGAGATGCCCATTTCAAGCAGGAGAGTCACAAACCTTTCACGCTGAATTGATAGTGTTATCACTTTTTCAGTCCACTTTGAGAGTACAGTTTGCTTGATTTCATCTGCAAGTTTTTGGAAGGCTTTATCATGGACAGATGATGTCTGGTCATGCTCAGCTTTTGTAGACATTGCCTGAATGTTACGCTCAGAAATGTAATGGGCATAACAGGTACGGTGATATTTGGCATCAAAGGCAAACAGATCAGGGTAGGAGAGCATTCGTAGGTGCATTACATTATCATTTCGCCTCTCTGCAGCTGCAATGACCTTAGCCCTTGTTGACTGCCCAGTATCTGTACTGATAGATGTCAACTTATCTCTAGATGTGCTTGTCCATTTCTCTGCAGAACCACAGATGAAGCATTGCTCCCTGATGTTAAAGTTACATGTTTCATCTCTACTGAGTCTTCTGGGTTGGGACTCAGTTTGTGCAGCACAGGAACTAGAAGATTGTGGCTTTTCTATTTTGTAAACCAGATTTGTCTTGCTGGTATAGGCAGCTCTACAACTTTTGTAAAATGTAACTTTGGATTGCAAGCTGAGAATGTCATCTCTGAGTGGCCAAGTCTGCTGATACAAGTTGTCCTTCCTCAATTCCGCAGCATTCAGAAGTGACTTCAGTCCAGAGACAGTTGGATTTTTTACTGCTTGACCTTTGGAGCTGTTATCCAAAGTCTCGGAGCAGATAATACACTGTGTTGGATCTAATGAACGGCTCCTTTTCGATGGTGGTGGTTCCATCTTCCTCCAATGTAGGCTTTCAGCTGCGGCACAAGAATTCTAAGAATTGGTGACACTTAACTCCTACTGATTTATCACATTGACATTTGAAATGCACCAGAGGAAAACAGCTAGTATATGGTTACAAGTATACTAACACACATTAACTACCCGCTTTTTTCCCAGGACTCATCATGGCACCATCATTTGTGAATTTATCCATATCTCGTGATCTTTCATACCCTTAGGAGATGGAAGCATAGTACATGGAACTTACCGTAACACTGACACAGTTTATATCTGTCTGTCTGTTTGTATTTGATGATACAAAGTTGTGCTATATGATTTGCAACCAAAGCATAAAATAAATCACATACTGGAACTTACTTTCTCAACTGTGTTATGCTGTGCCCGATACCACCGGGCTTTGACGAACCTGGCGGTATCGGGCGCAACGTCGCACAGTTGAGAAAGTAAGTTTCAGTATGTGATTTATTTTATGCTTTATTTGACAACTACTGGATGACTGAAAACATTCATTGTTATGATTTGCAACCATTACCTGTTTAATTTTTAATGTGTAGTTAGAATATGGCAGTGAGGGTAAAAAAATTACCATTTAAACCTGCCACAAAATAAGGGGGGTGGGGTAACTCTTTTCGCTCCAATTTAAATTCTGAGAAAGATGAGGCTATATTTAGCATATTGCCTTTTAGATTTACAATTTGGGCATTTTTTAGTGCATTAAATGTTTTCCTAGAGCAAGGACTTTGAGCACTGTGTAACATTTTATGTACCTTATAATATCAAACTTTGAGGAATTTTTGCGCTAATTTGCCCAAATTTGGTATTTTTCGACATTTTATGACAACAAAACCATTGAAATATTATTTTTTCAGTGCTTGCCATATGATTTCAGATACTATGAGCCATGTTTGGTATGTTTTTTGAATTTAATTTTGAAGTTATGCTCATTAGTGTCTTGTATGGAATGATAGTTAAAGTGATGACTACTAAATTTCAAAGATATGGCTATAAAATATCCCTGTCTTCAAATAAAAAGACAACAACCACCATAGTCGAATGCAGAATATGCCAATCTTTAATAAAAAATGGGTAATGATTTGTTTTACCATAGGGAGGGGTATATCCTTAAATAAGCCACTTTTTAGGGTTGGCCACTAGTCTACACCCTTTTAATACTATCTCCCGTGTCACAGGAGCAGTTAAGGTAGGCAAAGACTGGGCACCTGTTGTCTGAGGCAAGAATCAATTCAAGGAAAGCGTACCATTGACATTCAAGGATTTTGATCATCACACGCTTCGATTCATTAATTCTATGATTTGCCCATAGGACGCAGGGAGGATACCTTGAGGTCCAGGTTTCACTTCTAAGGCTGTCTTCTCACTCAGGAGGATGGTGTTCATCTTGGCAGCTCACTCAGATCTGATAGTGTAAGGAAGCCTGTTTATATTGTTTCGTTACAAACATACAGTCATGCTCTATGAAGCCATGTTCTTTTTTACTCCCCTCTCCCCATTATGCAAATGATGACTGTATAGTAACAAATGATGACATTATAGTACCATATATGTAGTCCTAACTTCCCATACAGTTTGGGTTCAAATGTCTTAGAAATAATATCCAGTGATTTTACACCTATATCATAGTTTAAAATGAGGATTTTAATGCATTTAAAAGGAATCTCCTTGACAAGTCAAAGCGCGATTTTCCTCCAGATCGCCGTCAATGGCGCGAAACTGTTACGGGCGCGACAAATGACACCGTTCTCGCCGTCAACATGCGATAGCCCACAGAACTGCATTAGTACTAATTACGATGAGACAGGGAAACTTTACCAGTGATAGTGAGCATCATGATGATAATGGCAATCTCAGTTTATTCTTCACGTTAACTGACGAAGGTGAACAAGATTGAATATACGAGGCAATTGCGACAGAGGAGCACACAATCACGCCGTACCCTCAAACGACCACCCACCCACCCATCCACCCCCTTCCAAGAAAAGGGAAATAATATAAAACACCGGCTGTTGTAATACGGGCGTTCCGAGTTAGGGATTTTTTTTTTAAACACCAGGCTTCGCATGGTAGATTTTTTTCCTCCGCGCATGCCCGACATGCTTGGTAATGCAATTCCGGGGTCAAGCTTTCCTGGGGTAATAGTAGACCGTGACCAACACAGCGTGACAGAGAAACCCATAAGAGTATCGACATGCAACAGTGATCGTTCTGGGACTGCCCCATTCAGGATGGTGGCCACTAGGCCCTACCCCCCCCCCCCCGTAACCTGCATGAGGGCGCCCACGCCTGCGAGGAACCCATATTACAAATAATTATGATAATAATTATGATCTAGCCTGTGGAGCGGGTTTGTCTTTCAGGACGGTGACCACTAGGTACTTGCCCCCCGTGGCCTGACGACTTTCCCCTCCCCGTACCATACAATCAAATATACTCAAATTTTCTGCACTACCGGAACCCATAATCTACTTAAGAATAACAAAACCCATCCTGGCTAACTTTGTCATATCGACAGACAGCCAAAAAAAATCCCACCACAGAACAGAACATAACAGTGATCGTTCATTTTCAGTGAACATGGCGGGAAA
The DNA here is from genome assembly GCA_964020975.1 of Hermodice carunculata. Lineage (NCBI taxonomy): Eukaryota > Metazoa > Annelida > Polychaeta > Eunicida > Amphinomidae > Hermodice > Hermodice carunculata. Next base: position 59,376,314 of record OZ026616.1, on the reverse strand, counting down.
TACGGACGACGGAGCGGCGATTAATGTGATTGAACAGACGGAAAATGAACTACTCGACAAATTCTCAAAGATGAAAGTGGTTGACCTTAAGAAAATTCTAAAGATTGCCTACCTAATAAGCAAATGTGACTGGACACCCAAGAATGCTCAGAAGTACCGCGAATCCAGGGGCTACCAACTTGCGGAACAGGGGCGCATCCATGGGGTTAAGTTACACGTGCTGTCCAACTTTGTTCCATGCAAACTTTTGTACGTGAAGGCACTTGGTATAAGACCAACCTCGCAAGGCGAGGCACTGAACCAGCTCTGGGGAACAGTCACGGAAGAAGGGGTCATTCATACTGGCTTTAATGATAATTATTCGATATTGATTTATTGTTTAATGTCGCCAATCTTAAACAAATAATAACAGCTGATCTGAAAATGCTTGAAGGCCTACAATGTGCCAGTGATCAGGTAACAAAGTTTGCAGACAGTGTATTGCGAATTTAAGTCAGGTGCTTTACTATTAATTTCTGATTGCACCCGTCAAGCGCTAATCTGGTCAGCCAAGCGCGAGGATCTTCAAAGCACTGGCAGAAGTGCGCCCTAGGCTAATCCATCAGAACTCACCGAGTCAATCAAGGGTGACTTAATGCATGGTTAGTTGCGCCAAAATGCAGGCCCCAATTTGTATAGGTTTTGTCTCAGGTTTTGTGTCAATATTTTTCATAGTGACCGTGTTTTCTGCTATCTTTGGTACATCCTGATATATTACAGTTGTACACTGGCATGCTTTCTTGTAGTTACACTTGTAGGTTATTGAAATAACCGGCGCTAAAAAAATGACACCAACTTTTCCGTGTTAACCCAATGTGGGAATATGGCGAGACTTGAAAGTGTCCCCCGAGACTTGGAGAAACGTCCGTGACTTCGTGGGAACATAGTAGTCAGCGCCACCGGTGGCAAAAATTGTCCCTATCTCGGAACTAAGCTATTAACTATAAGCGAGTTGAAAGTAAATAGAAAAGCTGGTCAACGTGTACATGTACTTGGCCTGGTATTTTATGGTAAAGTCAACTCAAACACAGCATTGTTCCGTGCGGTTGTTTGGTGATCATTTTCGTAATATTTTGCTAGATTCCAGGTGTCCGTTCTCCAAGTTTAACACTAGGGTAAAGGGTCGTTAAGATATTTTGAAAACAAGATTGATTAATCTAATTTTAATTTGCCTGGTCGGTTATATCAGAAGTAGTACTCATCGTCAGTTACAAATCCAAAATGCGATAAGATACCTTAGCTGGGAAAATACACACGTGTTGGTGAGCGCCATTTTCAACATGGCGCAATACATTTTGAGACAGTCGCACAATGCCAAAGCGACATTTGATTTTGATAATAAAGTGAATTGCAGACATATGTTTTTAGCACTTTAAACGTACATGGATGAAAATCTCGAAGTGTGCTGAACATGATCAAATGTACACAAGTTTGCACGCGATCGTATTAAATCTCAAAATGCTTGGCACGTGTTGTCACGCTGTTTGTAGACTATCGCTGTTTTTTTAGCCCGGCTTACGCACACATTGTGATGTCTTGCTTAAATTGAATTTTTGCTAGCTTGCTATTTTCCGCTTTTTGAGAGTGCTTCATTTAAAAAAGTGGATTCGGGTATAGTTAGTCTTGAAAACAGGGTTGGAAGACTTTATTTTACACAAATGTATGTTCCCGTTTTATTTTACCGATTCTCGTCCATAATCACCGAATCTGGATATCTCCATTCAGTTTAACATCGGCAAGTCCCACACCTCACAGAATGCTGCAAAGTTGTCCATTTTGCTGATTGTGACTGCATTTGATTATTCCTTACTTGGGCAGTTTGTATCTACTACTCTGTGCACATGTTTGTCGACAAGCAGGTTGCTACGGATTAAGTCACCTGCAGCGCGAAGGCTCACCCCTACATGACATCCGTGGGCCTAACCAGTACTCCAAGTGGTTTGTGATGCTTAATGAGACGATGGTATCTCTACTTCGAAGGCCACATAACTCTTCCCAATATAACTGTTTGAGTGACAACCTGTGAGAATGTTCATATTCATGTAATGCTTCAAATATAAGATTAAACCGGCCAAGCTATGGAGCACCACAGTAAAAAAACAAATATGTTTATATATCCAGCGATTTCCATTTGCTTGCCCTTTTTTCCCGCTTATGCACGAAAGAAATTGAACAGGTCAAAGATCAAAGGAAAAAGTGATATATAAAAAAATGGATCTTGCGATTGCAAAAGTGATGGAGATACAAAGAAAAATCGTAGGCTAGTTTTTCTTCTTCTTTTTTTTTTGTGGAGAAATTAGCATTTATTTTTTAATTCATGTCAAGTACGCTGTGACTTATTTCGATGTTTTTGACATCGTCCAATGTCCACACACCAATCAATGTTTATTTAACAATAAAGACATATAACTCTGATCATAATGCGTACATCATTTTTGGATCATGACGAACACACGCATATATAGTTTGGGTGAAGAGCAGTAAATACGTTTGGAGATACAGATGACTAAATTCGCAAGTGGTTTTGGTGTATCTCGTGCAAATGGTTTTGGTGTATCTTGTGTCATTAAGGACAGGTAAGACATCAAAAACCTTTGCATTTGCGACTTTGATATTTTACCGTTTTTTGCAAGATAAATGTCCTCTCTATAAGTACGCAAAATTCCAAGCTTTTAACTAAAGAGAAATATGAGAAGAAAAAACACACAAAACAAAACAAAAAGCAAAAAAAAAAAGCTAACAAAAAAAAAAACAAAAAACAAAAACAAAAAGAAAAGAAAAAGAAAGAAGAGAGAGAGAGAGGGAAACACACACACACACACACACACACACACACACACACACAGGCATGTGGACATCAGAACGTCCATGTGTCATTCTTTTGGCTTTCAGCCCCCAAGCGGAACAATCCCACCTGTTAATCATACGTAACAGTCGGGCAAGTGGCTACAGGTAGCAACGGCCCCTGGCAAAAGAGAGTGGTATCAAGACAGCACCTCGACATCAGGTGGCATGCCGAAAGTATGTTTGTGGGCGGGGAAATGATGCAAACGTATCATAGCCTTAGCGGTTTACCTTATAGTTATTTTCCTAGTTTTGCGTTCTAATGAAGGCAGATTTTAAGTATTCAGTAGCAGCAGGAATCATCAGACGATGTCCATTCAACGGCCCTGGCGCGATGGATTACTGTGGTCCTGCACTCCAAAGACAGGCGTGGGAAAAATGATACTTTTAAGAGCAATGCCCACGTGCATTAGATAATACTTTAACAAAGCAAAGGGATGATGAAATAAAAGTACATATAAACACATCAAACAAGCATAAACGTGAACATAAGAGAAAACGCACAATATAGCCGCACAAAACTCAGTTTGGAAAGATAAATAAGTAAAGTGTTCAGACAAGTCTAACTGAATTAAGTATACAGATCCCTAAAAACGCCATGAACAGGTAGGGGCAGAAGACCAAATCCGCCACCCGTCCACTGACCACGAGCGGCCGTAAGCCGCCCCACCGAAGCACGGCAACACAGCCTTCGTTACCAGGCTTGAGGTCACGGGGCCCGTAAGGCCGCCTCCAGTACGTCACGCTTTGAAACCATAATATTATTGTCGCTGTCGCCGTTTGACAGATCGCTGAATAATGTTTTCCGTACGTCAAGGGTTCTTTTGTTCATGTAATAAGCCAATAATTGACTGACAACCTCACCAAATATTAACTACATTTTCTGGACCAGACGGTATTGTTTCAGAGGCAAATTATCAATATCAAAGGCCTTTGAAGCTTATTTTCTCAGAAAATATAATAGGACGAGAACCCCACATAGAAATGGTTGGCGACATTTAATCCGGTTAATGGCTTTTGATACTGTAAAACTGAAAAAAAAAAAGAAAAAAAAATCAGCCATTTTAAAAGTTTTACTTCGTTCTTTTTCTACGAAATGAAGAAAATGAACATCACTGAAATCAAAGGGAAAGTTGAAATGTCAAACTTTGAGGATAGGCAACAGAAAAAACCGAACCAGACATAAAAAACGCATGATCGTTTTTGTTGCCAATATGCCAGGATTAAGATGCAAGTTTAATTACAAATTTTATTACAAATAATTATTGACAAATCTACATTTATAGGGTGGATTGTTTGTGGTATACCTCAATTGCTTATTCAACAATTAACATCACAGACACCTAAATACGAGACCCGTGAATTCTTTGGAATAAGACAATTACACACATATATGATTTGTTATCCTAGCAAAACTACATTTTCAGCTAGCATTGATTCAAGTCGAAATTATTTTTGGTGTCTCAGCCTTCCTTTTAAGGACGATTAGTAACTGCTCTGCAGAGCAGGGCTTAATACCCAGTGCGCATTCATTGGCAACCAACAACTGGACGTACACTCATTAAACCATATAGTCTCTGTTCTGTAGAAATGTGTAGTTTTCTCTCGCGTGCAGAGAAAGGTTGTAAGTTATTATGATCAAACATAAGCGGTGCCTTGGAGGGGGTCTCATTTACACTTTGCGACACGATTTCTCAAAATATATAACAGATGCAAGCTTAGGTGTTTCCTGAACTGTACCTTAAGTCATCACCTAGGATTTTTTGTTATTCGTTTTTTTTTTTTTTTCTTTCAACATGAAAGTTTTTATTTTATGAGCATCCAAAAAGAGTTTTTGGCAGACATGGACAACTGCTTTAATTTTGTAGCATATTTAGTCATGTAAAGAAATGGGATGTTTAAAAACTGAGAAATGGCTTCCTAGGTCGCTTCATAGGTCCCCCCCCCCCCCCGAGCTTATGAGAATTGATCAAACCTTTTTTAAAGTTAGGCTGTCATAAAATTTAAATAGTCAGGTAAAAATATGTTTCCAATGAATTTGCAGCGAAAGGTGAAACAGGATATTTCAAGGTAGCAAGATGTTGCATGAAATCAACAGGCTCCCTCACATTGTTCTTTTGTTTATGGTAAATCATACAACGGGTTTGCCGTTCGGTGTGTTGTCACAGTAAAATATAAGTTAAATGCATTTAAAATGAAAATTTATCTTGCATAAGAGTGCGCTATTAAATGGTTTCAGCTTCTTTGTGGAAGGTTAATGCTCTTTTGATCATGAGTACGACTGTGCTTATATTACTAAATAAACGGGCACCGAATAAGACCAGTTATTCCTGCATAATGGGAGACATCTCTCAATGCACATACCCTGGCTAGCGTACAGGCACTTGATGCCAGAGGGTGCTCCAACGACTGCTCTGATTCACACACACACACACACACACACACACACACACACACACACACACACACACACACACACACACACACACACACACACACACCTGAACAAGGGGTATATATATATATGTATAGAGAGAGAGAGAGAGAGAGAGAGAGAGAGAGAGAGAGATGAGAGAGAGAGAGAGAGAGAGAGAGAGAGAGAGAGAGAGAGAGAGAGAGAGAGAGAGAGAGAGAGAGAGATGAGAGAGAGAGAGAGAGAGAGAGAGAGAGAGAGAGAGAGAGAGAGAGAGAGAGAGAGAATAAAAGGTATGAAGGATTGGGCCCCTCGGACGGACCTTTCCGTGAAATATGGCCACTAAACTTGATTCTCCAAACTTAGCGAAATCCATGCTTATACGTCTTATTCCATTGTGTTTAGCTTTCTTTGTGGCAGAAAGAAACAGAAGTTTACTCAATGCACGCTGTGTCAAGTACTAGTTTTATAATGTCACATGACCATTATGTCATATATTCAACGCGGTCGAAGACTGAGTTAATTATGATGGCACAATGGTTATTGTGACATGTTATAAATGACTTGTAACAAGGTTGGTAAGAACTGGACAAGATATGCTTTGTTGCATGACATTTCCCCTTACCGTTTGTGCATGGTGTACTTTGCTGCTTACGTAAGTTGTCACATGCACAGTAAAGTTTGACTACTTGCTGATGCACTTTTCACTTGCCGATAGTAGGAAGACCCGGTGGTGGAAGACAAAATGACAGATTTAAATTAATTAGGCAGTATTCCTACTCAACAGTTGTTATTTCAGAGGAGTGCATGCCATAATGACGAGAGTGCACGCTACAAGAAACGTATTACAGATGAAATAGCCATATATTTTAGGAATTTAATTCACTTGTATTTTTCAGGGTCATGCTTGGCATGGATGCTGATTAAGTGTTGCTAATTTGATCAACTCACATTATGCCGACAGTGATATCATGCTAGATATGACCGACGACTTGGAAAATTCATAGGAATACACGTCTGTACTATCCAACCCCCCCCCCCCCCCGCGGTCATCTGCGCAGATCCTGCTGGAACAATACTTTACTTTACGCTGTATAGGGGAAGGTGTCAATAACAAATGTTTCTATAACACACTGCCTATAGGTCATGCTGCACTGCACAGCACTAGCGATGCTGATGTGCAAAAAGTGTTCATTATGCGTTTACTGCACAGGACCATAATCCACACCTTTCACAGAGAGAATGGATTATGTGATATCATCAACACTTTTCCGGTTCCCTATTGGTCAGTTCCTACCACCCATGCTACGCATTTACTTTTTCGTCGATGCCTGTGACAAATTCGCCATTGATATAACTGCCCTTCCTTATCTCCCGGTGTTTTGCAAAACATCGCAACCTAATCGGCTGTCCTTATTTGTGATGTTGTCTTCAGCTTCGGTTGGTCAAGTTTTTTGTGGGTGCGTGTGTAATGCCAACATAGTGTCAGGCACTTGATCTAGGCACATGAACCAACTTTGCTGGCGGCAAAGAATCCGATCGAGGATCATGGTAAAATGTAGTAACCAAAGTTTGAATGAATGAATGGAATGACTGTCGTTTAATTCCGACCAAACACAGACGTAACCGGTAATTCGTATTTAATTAACACATCAATTTCTTTTACATACCATTGACTGCCTGTGTTGGTGTCAACATCTTTTGTGGCAGAAATAAACATATAACTTCTTTCCAAACTAAGCAGTATCCATTTTATAGCGTACAAATGTCCACGGTGGCCTTTTTTCAAGCTTTGGCGCTTCTAAAAGGTGGTATAACTGCGGTCAACATTGATAAAGTTTATAAAATCATAACAGTTTTCGAAACCTTGCACAAGTTATGTACGGTATTTGGAAGTGTGTTTCATATACCTGGACTGCCTCTCTGATTTTCAAGAATGATATGACATGTTTTACTTTCTTCTTTTCTATTTTTCTCTTTCTCTCTCTCTCTCTCTCTCTCTCTCTCTCTCTCTCTCTCTCTCTCTCTCTCTCTCTGTCTCCCTCTCTCTCTCTTTTTCTCTCTCTCTTTCCCCCTCTCTCTCTATCTTTATATCTCTATCTCTGTCTTTCTTTTCTTTCCTTCATTCTCTCTTTTTCTTTCTTTCTTTTTCTTTCTCTTTGTTGTTTTTTTCTAATATTTTTTCTTCCTTTCTCTTCGCTTCCTTCAATCCGCTCTTTCTTTCTGTCTTCCTTTCTTTCTTTAATTTTTATTCCTTTCTCTCTACATTCTTTTTCATTTCTTTTATTTTTTTCTTTCTCTCTTTCTCTATTTCCTTGTACTTTTCATGCTGAACACGTACATGTCGAAGCGATATCCCCACCCTCAACCACATATTGTCCAAGTTTACAACAAGATACAGACGACCATGAAATGTGTACCAATGTGTTGAGGTCAGTCTTTAAAAATTGTATCCTTCTGTCTATGGGAAGCGAACGTATGTATACACGGAGAACGGAGCAGGGCGGGCAATAGCATTTCATGGGTGGTCTATTTTGAGAAAAGAGAAAGAAAAATATATTAACCGGCGTTAAAGTGCCAAAACTGTTAGAATCATACATTTCTAATTTTGCCACCTTTCCTGCAAGAGGAACAAAGTACTCCACTGTTCAATATACATTTTTGATACATGGCGAGAGAATTGATATTTTTCACATTGACTATCCTATAGACTTGGCGAACTATAGATTTCTACCCCTTACTTTAGCAAATGAATACTTTCAGGCCTTGTTAAAACTACTTCAATAAAGCCCACATTGTCTAGGGAAAGCACTCCCCCCTAGAATATATATACAGCTCAAATGTTATACAGGATACATATGGAGACAAAACGGTGTGAGTTCGTTCATGGAACTGTCAACAAATTTGTCATTTCAGTGTCTTCCATCGGGCAACCCTGCCCATTGATGCAAAGTTGTGGCTTCCACGTTGCTTGGGTATAAATCTGTTGCTTTTCCTGTTGAACAAACAACACTAACATCTTTGCTTCTACTTGTTAGTTCGTCACCAATTTTGAGAAAAACTGTTAATACAGTTGCGAGTCCACCAAAACAAAAACAAAAAAAAGTTCAACCGGCAAAATATGCAGCTCAATTTGGTATCAATCAAAAGAAACGAACATGAAATTTAAAGATAGGTAGGGTGTCTATCAATTTCATGGTCAACTTGCATTGATATTGGTTACCATGGCAACGAAATTAAATTCTCAAGAAATAAAGTGAAAGACATCCTATTAACCGTAAATTTATGCCATACAAGGTACCACCTCACAAAGTTACATGAGCATACCCACTATAAAGGTGTTTCATGAGAAACCAGTTTGAAATAGTAAGTGTCAACACTTGGTTGCCATGGCAGCATAATGTTTGTGAAAACCACTTAAATTTGCAATTATACATTGGAAGCTTGATGATGGTTTGAAATATTGGGAATAATTTTCATTATATCTGATGTCAAAATGTAAAAATATTCTTTCTGCAAAAACAGTAAGGTCAATTGAGTGAAGTAAGAGTGTTTTGAGGTTGCCTAGCAACGTTCTTGCAAATGTTTAGACTACTTAAAGTGAGCAGATTTTTGTGGTCATGGGGATTGCTCACTACTGACAATGATACATGTGGTAATATAAATTTGATATTATTTGAAAAAAAATAAGTTCTTCTTCTTCTTCTCCTTCTTCTTTTTCTTTTTATTTTGTTGGTTTTGTTCTTCTTCTCATTTTGAATTAGAATTCTCAATTATCTTGTTTGTTTTTAGATATATTGTTGAATGTCTTTCTTGCGTCAAAATAGCTTTTTCGTAAAGGGCAATGTATTGGGTCTTTAGATTTTTATTTTTTTCTGATATCACAGTCAAACCTTTAATTAAGGTGTCAGCATACTTTGGTGATTGTATATTGTTGTTGTTCTTCTTCTTCCCCTTCTTCTTCATCATCATCACATTCTTCTTCTTCTTCTTCCTCTTTTTCTTCTTCCTCCTCTTCTCCTCCTCCTGCTCCTTCTTATTCTTACTCTTCTTCGTCTTCGTCTGCTCCTTTTATTCTTCTTCGTATTCAGAATAAACTGTATTTCTTGGTTTTGCCACTAGAGGGCACACCACACAAATATTTCTCCAAGATTAGTATTGTAATTTTTTCAACCATGACTACAGAATGGAAATTTGGAATATATTAATCATAAACTTAATCAAAAACTATTACCACGCTTGCAGGGATCAGTCTACAAATCGCCATATGGAAAAAGAATTCATGCCGCTGGAAGGTGGCATAAACATATTTTGCTACTTTCATATTATTTCATGCTACCCTGGACAGATATATATGGCTTTCAAAATCTGTACTTGTCAGCCTTTTTTGCTGCATATTAGTCTCGCATAACGGTAGTGTGAAAATCAGCACATTCAATCCCAGCAAGTATACAGATTCAATCATATATTAAAACTAGAAGTGATGCTCATATTACCGACTGAGTATTGTCGAACGAGAATTTGAATATCAAAATACGTTTCACTAAGGCAGACAATACGCCTATATTGTTGATGACCCAAGGTGCAAAATTGCATATCAGGATCTGGATAACTAGTAAAGACAAATGACGTAGTGACCCATCAGATTATATGTCCAAAGAGTAGAAAAATTTGCCCGCTGAAATGGAATTGTCCTTGCCTAAAACAACTTTCACAATAATCTAAATGCAAATTTCCCCTTGCCGGATAACCATCCAAAAACCTCTGCCCAAAATTTTAGATCTCAAACCACAAATGGCTTTCACGTGGAGTAAGTAATAATGCATCTACCTTATAGATTTTTTTTTGCTAAACGTGATTAATTTGTATAACATCTGGATAACACAAATACATATGCCACCAGTTTAAAGAAAGGTAGACTTACCTGTAGTATTATTAACTCCGAGCAGGCTGTTGAAGCTTTAGACACCTAATTATAAGGCTACCGAACCTTTACACATCTTATTATAGGTTCACACTAATTCTGAGTGTGCCAAGGCTAGCTGAATATGGGCTGTTAACACAATTTTTGCTTTACATGTTTTACGTGTCTACTTTTCTACTTTTCTGCCAGTTCATATGATGCATACTCTTCAACTTTCGTTGGAATAAAACGTGATATGATCGCTTCTGGTGGTATAATTTGAAGCGGCACTACTGTATTGTTTCTTGAGTTTGAGACAAAATGCGAAAAAAATGAAGTAACGAAGAGCTCATGTGGATTTTATCGATTTTTTTTAAAGCAAGCACTACATCGACTTGAAACTTGGTGAAGATATACTTCGGTGAAATCTGTGCAAACCTAGGGCACTATGACACATGTTTTTCTTACTCATATCCATATACTACCAGCTCAACAGTACCTGTGACTCAGGCATGCTCAGCCTAGCTTAGCTGAAGGTGACCTTGATCTCAGCCGAGCTGGGACTTATTTTGTAGTGCCTGTGTCAGTTGCAGATGGGCTACTCATGCAGTTCCCATTTAATGAAATTAACAATATGCAGGATTGTATTCGTGTCTTTTTTCTCCAGAGCCACTCCCTAGTAATCATTACCCGTCCCACGGTGTGAACTCTTTACTCTCCATGCGCTAACCTGTCACTGTCTAACCTTTATACATATGGAAGAACCACTGTCCATATTGGAAACATTCCTCTAATTTTGACATAAGTTGTATTAGCTCAAATAAAGTAAAGGGTCTACAGCGGGTAACTGCTCAGAACATGTTTCGGAGCCTGTACTCATACAAGTCTCTCAGGGTAGAGGCTCCTCCTCTGAGCTAAATATTCAGCAAGACGACCCACATAATAATGAATAAATATGAATGTCGCGAATGATGAGTTAGCCAAATACGTTTTGATTACAAATGCAGAGCTTCATTTTGAATGACGAATACCTGTCCAACCAAGCATAATTACTGTATATGTATAGTACGAGCAATTTGACAAACCTCTGAACCAGTATGTGCCCTTTCTAGCTGGGCAGCATATCTTAACTAAACTCACTGCCATTGTATACTTGAAGTAGAAACTGGGGCATGACATTCAGTCCCAGTGATTGGAAAATAAACAACTGTAGCTAGACCATCTGTATAAACCGAGGAATGTCCTAATAAGTACTGCAACAATGGACATCTTGCACCAGAAAAGTAAAACAAACCCCATGATGACACCTACTCCTTGCAGATTCCTTGCTTTGAAAATCTGCAAACAATAAAGGACTATTTCGCCACCAGCCCTGAGTCATCGTCATAAAATCAATGGGTCTGGTTTGTGATATTTGAGTAAATAATGTCAAATTTGAGTACTTTTTGGACATTTAAAAATGTGTATTAGGCATGTCAGATATCAATGAAAGTCATTACCATTAAAGCCAAATACATGTTTTCCAAAACATTTTTTTTCCTAAACCAGACTTTAAGTGCAATTAAGAAAACTTGTAAATGTCGTTGGTCACTGCTTGCTACCGATAGCCCACAGGGGTAAACTTTCATGAAAACATGTAAGCCTAAAATGTCTGCAAGTGAATATTAAAACCGATTAATGGCTAAAGATAAAATTAAGTAGCAAGACAGGCAAGTCTTAAATCTGTAAAATTATTGCAGTCAAACTTTTTAACACTTTAAACAGCAAAATTTGTAGGCCAAGTCAGAAAAGAATGAAGGTGATTATTTTTTAAGTCAAGAAAATATAATCAAACTAATTTTTTTTGCTTCTCCAGATATCAAGTACATTTAAGGAAGCTTGTGACTTTCATAGGCTGCACCTTGCTATCAATAGCCCCTAGAGGTTGAACCTAACAAAAAACACGCTAACCTAAAATGTAAGAAAGGTGAATATTAAGCGGAATGATGCCAAAGGATAAAATTAAGTAGCAAAACAGGCAAGTATAAAACATCTATAATTATTGTAGAAATATTTGATCCAAAGTCCATCTTATAATCCTCTTTACTCAATTTATTGTAAATACATTTGGTTTTATTTGCAAACTCCTGAATTTTAGAAAAAGTACGACCAAATCTCAAAATTTCTGAAAAAAATGTATCATATGCAATAGCTTCCGAAATGTTATTGTCCGGGGGAGGCTAGTTTGCTACTTCGAAGTTAAACTCATCCATTTTGTGATAGACTTTGATGCAATTACTGACAAAACACATGTTTGAAACCATCTGAATCGTTACCTTCCAAAGGGGTATCTTTCGGGTAAATTTCTTTAGCAATTTCACTGAAATTTTGTACAAGCAATTGTATTTGTGTCTTTTTGCCCAGAACTACTTCCTAGTAGTCATTACCCTATTCTGCAGGCTGAACTCTTTACTCCCCATAGTCTATCCTGTCCTGTAATAGCCTCATTTTTTTCAGAGACACCATATTAACTTATCGAATTTCACTGAAGAGGCTACTAACCTAAAGCGGACATTCCTATGCCGGCTCTAGGATTTTTAAACTTACTAAAAATTTAATCAGCCAAAGTATTTTAATAGATTAAAACCAAATTTAATTATTTGATTTGGAATAAAATTAGTTCTAACCTATTTATTATTCACTAAAGCTTCCCAGCTCTGAAGTGATATGTTGAATTCTGTATGAAAATCTGAATCCAAAGTATTGAGTATAATTTCCAATCTCACCAATCCAAAAGTGTTCAAATGTAAAATTTCTTTTGTAAATGAGCCTGAGTTACTTAAATGTCAAAAGGGGAAGAAAAAAAAATCTATAAGAGTAAACCTCCATTCAAAATTCAAATTCAAAAGATAAGAATGTTCATACTGATGTGTAAAGTTGGCACAACCTGGATTTGTTCAAGTTCTCACCACAGCATATAAACATTCAATTTTCAGGAAAGGTCGGCCACTCAGGAAAGGTGAAGTATCAGCTTTGGCTTTCCGACTTAACCCCCGTGGCTCAAGTATTTGCACTGCAACTCAACAAAAACCAGAGTCAGAGACTTTCCCTATTATAATAAAAAAAATATTTATTTCTTGTATAATAATTTAATAAATAATTCCTCTAAGTGTATTGCAAGTCGGAATAAGTCAAAAATAAATGCTGATCTAATTTCATAGATCAATTGTCAAAGAATATTTATCTTGAAAGGGTTAGGTAAACCTTAAGAGGAAAAACCCACAAGGGTTAACAAATTTGGAATAAAATTGGCCATATTTAAAGAAAAATACCTCTAAAAGTACCCTAAGCCTTAACAAGATGGTCCCAGTTTATAATATTTATGAGTTCATCAAAACATTTTTTTATTAACATCAATATATATATTTTCCGTCTAAGATTTTATAGTTCTTCACTCAGACTGCTTATAATCTTTAAAATATAAATTTCATTGTTTCTATCCATGTATAAATAGATAATTTATTCATTTGTCATTTCATCAATATTCAATATTATTATAATTAGATACTCCGTAAAGTAACTGGATAATTTATGCAGAAGTGAAAGCTATACCATATTTGCCTTGTCAAATATTTCAGGATTGCAAAATGTTTTATTTTGCAAGATACTAAATACTATGTGATACGAAAACTTCAACTGGTGAGTTAACTAGTAAGTATTTAACTTAAATAACAATTTAATTTCTTAAGTCCAACCCACTTAATAAATCTTCCCAAATTTAGAAAAACCCTAAACTTATCCCAAAGATAATCCTGGAGAAAGTTTGATATGTATATACTGAGTAAAAGTTGCCTGAACATTTTCATATTATAATCATTGTGGAAGTGTATTCCTTTAAGAAAAACTTCAATCAGAACTCAAATGTAAAAGAGGATAAAAATGTTTCAACATTATCAATTCATGAAGACCAATGTAACACAAAATCAACTCATGAAGACCAATGTAACAATATTTAACCACATAGTAAAAGAATGAGAGTTGACCTTTAAATGTGATGTCACTTCCCATGACCCTTGACCTTGAAGGTCAACTTCCGGTAAATTATCATAATTTATGTAAACCATTTCCTGAAAAATTAACTATCAGAAATTCAGTCTCCTGTCTTCCTAATAGGACCATTCATGGTATAAAAATGGAAAATCTACTATCAGAAATCCAGCTATCTGTTTTTCCAATAGTACCCTCCATATTAAATATAGTCAGGAAGTGAAAAGAGTCAACGTTCAAAACAACTCTAAAAATGAATTTCAATATTGTGAAATTTTTTCATGACACAAGTATACTTTGTAAAATAATTCTATAAAATTAATGAAACTTCAACTGAAGTCTTTTCAGGCAAATTTTTACCTCATTAACATAATTTATGTGTTCAGTTTTCTCTGCCTAATTCTTACTATAGTAAAAATAGGAATGGGGTTAAATCTTCAGGTAGAGCATAAAGAATTTGCATATATAATGAACAGGAAAAGCTGTTCTACCAGGTTTAACCCTTGATCTATAGTTTCAAATTTCTCTATTTAACCCTAAGATTTCTATTACCAGTATGACTATAACTCCACATCAAAAATGGAAGAAACCTATTGGTTTCACTACTTTTAATGTCTTTCTCGATTTAAAACATGCATTTTAACCTTTCAATCATAAACATATACATATTCAGAATAAACTGTATTTCTTGGTTTTGCCACTAGAGGGCACACCACACAAATATTTCTCCAAGATTAGTATTGTAATTTTTTCAACCATGACTACAGAATGGAAATTTGGAATATATTCCCAATTTGCTCACCAGTATTTAGTTTACTCTCCTATAAATATATATATTTCAGTTCCATGACCAGAAACTCGTTCTTACAATACCATTTTTAAGACTTAACGAGATCAAATAACAGAACTGCTTACAGTGTTCCCGAGCAGAAAAATATAATTTTCTTTCATGGAAAATGGTTCTGATATCCATTTTTAATCAGCATATACCGATTCCAAGAAATATCTTCTCTCAATTATTTTCTCTCGTCTTTGTTTTAAAATGTGAATTCATGTTAAATCAATGTTTTGCACTAATCAATTACGTTTCAAATCCCTAGTCTACAAGACTCCAACAAGAACCTCCAGAACAAGACAAGTTTACCCTCGTGGTTCATACCTCTTTATTCTGGCCGTTAATACTTAAGAAACGTCTGAAAAGGCTCACTAACCAGCGCAAAACTTGACCATAATCCTAGCTAGCTAAAGACAATCTCCGTTATTCATTCTTCATAACAGACATTGTTATATTTATTTAGACTGTCACGAAAATCATTTATCCTTGCTCCATAATAGGACGTCCATATGCCCTTAACAATTATTCATCTTTGACGACCCATTATTATAGAAAAATGACCAAAACACGTGTACTACGGAAGCCAACTTACCGGCCTGCCACGAGGTATTTATAATATGAAATTTGTAACCACTGCTAAATTACACGTAGAAACCACGGACGTAATTTAGTTCTGTTTATTTTTACTTGAACTCTTCCCTAATATTTACCCTACATATTTAATCAAATTGGCCTTTGGCTCGGGACCATGACCAGGATCACCCAATATTTATTAACGCCTAGCTAAACATGCTACGTGAACACGTACAGTGAAAATTTGGTCTTTCCAGACCTCCAACCATGGTTGAATCAGGTAAGTATATCCTAACTCATTTCAACATGAGTAACTTTTCCATAGAAAGTCAGAAGATACACTTACCCTTTCAACACGCTGGCTAAAAGATCCGAAGCCCGCTGTGACCGCTAGACCATACTCCAAAGTTCCACTGTTCTGTTCCACCGCCCAACAGGGAGAGTGGCACTTGTCAATCTGGTCGCACCTTTATTTGAGCCGCACGCCTTTGTGATTCCAAATTAGGGGATGTCACAGTGTTATCCACCCTGTCTCAATCCCTTCATGTATGGTCATTAGAGGCCGCTGTAATAAAAAAATCACTCGGCAGCATCTCTTTCAATACACAGCAAATCAATATTTGCTACAGTCCCTGTCTGACCTATATACATATGGAGCTACTATTGTCCATATTGCACACGTTCCTCTGTAAAATTTTGACAAAGGCTGTATCAGCACAAATAAATTAAAATGTCTTCAGCGGGTAACTACTCAGCATGTTTCGGAGCCTATACCCGTACATGTCTCTCAGAATAGCGGCTCCTTGTCTAAGCCTAATATTCAGCAAGGACAACCTACATAATAATGAACAAATATGAACGATTTGACTTACCCCTGAACCAATATGTACGCTTTCTAGCTGGACAGCTTATCATGGTTAAGCCACCCGCCAGTGTATTACTGAAGTGGAAACAAGATGGGGCATTATATTCAGTCCCAGTAAATGTAAAATACTCAGTTGCAGCTAGACCAACTGTACAAACCAAGGAAAATCCTACCAGGACTGCAACAATGGACATCTTGCAGCAGAAATGTAAAACAAACTTCATGATGACACCCACCCCTCAAACAATGTCATCAATATCTGTTGCTTTATCTGATAATTTTATCGCCATTTGAAAGTACCATTTCTTCAATGTATCCATACACTTAAATTCAGTCCAGGTTAAATATAAATCTACAGGTAACAGTGAGAAGTTGCTACCCATTGTAAAGGATTTATTTGTTGAAAACCAATGGTCTGCATTGAACAAAAGCATTCTCCAAAAGAAGTTTCATTGCTTCTATGAAAGTTTCAGTAGTGTGAGAATTAATGTTATTTTTTAACATATTTTGTGCAATAGACAGCTTTCCTTGACAATGAATTAATACTTATCAATATTTATTTTTAACATTTTGCAGATTAATTCTAGACGACAAGGTTTGACTTTATCTAATGGTCGATTTGTGTACAGTGTAGAAAAATTTAAACATTTATTTTTTGTTTGTTTGTTCGTTTGTTTTTTTTTTTTTTTTTTTTTTTGGAGTTTTTTTTTTTTTTTTTTTGGAGTTTTTTTTTTTTTTTTTCGTTATTTTTAGCCCTGCTGACTTGTCAGTCAATTCAGCTTATCTTATGGTCCTCTGTCCATCGTCCGTCAACAATCCACATTTTTGACTTCTCCTCCAAAACCGTCAGCCAGATCCACGTCAAACTTGGTGGGATGTGCCTAGGTGGGTGTCTACCAAGTTTGTTCAAATGGTCATGGTCTAGTGCTTTTTGGATTTTTAATGATTTTTTTTTTTTTTTTTTTTTTTTTTTGTTGTTGTTCTTTATTGGGCAAATCTTGAAAATCTTCTTCTCTGAAACCACACACCCAATTACTTTGATATCACACAGGAACACTCCCTGGGACTCCTAGTTCTTTATTTGTTCACCAAGTGGCGCTGCAAATTTTTCCATATTATAGCTATTTTCAATTTCTTTCCAGAACCGTCACTCAGATTAAGCTGAAACGTGGTGGATATGTTCCTTGTAGAAGAGGCAAAAAAGTTGTTCTCTATTTGGGTACTTAAAGATGAATGCAGCTTTCCTATTGATTACTATGGAAGTCAATGGGCATTCTAATGCAAATTTACATTTTCGACTTCTTCTGCAAAACCGTCATCCAGATTTACTTCAAACTTGGTGGCAATGTACCTTGGGTAGGTTTCTACAAAGTTTGTTCAAATGGTCGTGCTCCAGTGATTCTTTTTTATTTTTAATGATATTTTTTGTATTTTTTTGGACAAATCTTAAAAAATCTTTTTCTCTGAAACAGCTTACCCAATATCTTTGATATCACACAGGAAGACACTAAGGGACTCCTGGTTTTTAATTTGTACACCAGGTGGCACTGCAATTTTTTTCCAATTTTTTATGAATTTTTGTGTGTTATAACTATTTTCGACTTCTTCTCCTGAACCGTCACTCAGATTAAGCTGAAATGTGATGGATATGTTTTTGTGGAAGGGTCAAACAAAGTTGTTTACTAGATGGCACAGCTTTGGATTCCTGATTTTTAAGGATTTTCAATTTGGGTACTTATTGGTTAATGCAGCTTTCCTATTGATTGCTATGTAAGTTAATGGGCATTCTAATGCTATTTCACAGGACAACTGACACAAAATTTACTGTTTATCTGATAACTTGAGATCTGTTTTGCGTTGGTACCGTGATGCTGCACACGTTAATATTTCTGTATTGAGGTCATGCTTAGACAGTACATAAATGACCTTGACCTTGTTGTGGGGTCACAGTGCAACAAACATAAATTTTGCTCTTCATTATAACTTGAGAACCACTTGAACCTTGATGTTGCACATCTTAGTGTTCTTCTATAAAGGTCAGACTTACTCAGAACATGGGTGACCTTGATCCTTTCCCAAGTTCATAGAGCTGCAAGTGTGATGAATGTCAAGATCAGCTGAGCATGGGCTGTTCACACAGGCCTCTTGTTTGATCTTAACTCTGAGGAATTGCTCAAAAAACAGAATTTTGTATTATATCCAAATTACCTGTAAATACATGTTTGTGGGATGTATAAAAAATGAAATATTTATTGTTACACAAACAGTCAAAATTTTGATTCGCTGGGATATCCTCAAGAGTAGTTGAAGCAGAAATCTCTTGATATTCTTGGTATTTTGTTCAATGTTATTGCTGCATTTTTATAAAATAATGGGAGGGGGTCTTTTAATTTGTGTTCCTAGTGAATCATGTTACGAACAAATTTCAATTTGAAAAGGGACTGAATGTTCAGTGAATCAATAATTTTGTGTTTGAAAGGAATGCTCTAAAACAATTCATCCAAATTGTTATTGTACAGATCTGGTTTCCAAATATGTGGAAGGCATACACAATTTCAGAGAAAATATGTGGAAATGTGTGTTCAGAATAAGTAGAACTCAATATTCATTTATTCTGTTTATATTTTCTTATAGTCCTTTAAGAGCTATGTGTAATTGATCAATACCATTACAGAATGCCTGTATTGAATCTTTAACAAGGTGTTTTAGAGTCACATTTCATAATTTCCTGTTTTTGTGATTTTCTGTGTCCACGACTTTTGTTCTTCTTTGCATACCAGCCTGGTTATTTTAAAAAGATGTGTGGCTGCTGTGAGTTGTAAATTCATATCATCACCGAAGCTTAAAATTCTGTTATTGAGTGTGAGGGAAAAATCAGAATTAAGCGTTTTGCTCCAAAATTATCCCATTTTTGATAATTTCTTGTATTGACATAACTATCTTGGTGTAACAAATTTAGGTTTTTTGTAACCAATAATTCTAACTAGCCACCCAATTGTGAATGTGCGTCAGAACTGAAATTTCTACACAAAAAAGTGTTTAATTTGGGGTTTTTGTTTTGCGTGCGTTAAATCCATTTAAATTGATTTAGTAGTCAGGCTCACAAATTATGACTAACCTTTGATGCAATATATCAAATGAATGATACTGGAAGATTCAGAAGATAACACCAAATTTTCCCATGGGGGGGGGGGGGTTCTTAATTTGAATTTTGGATAAAAATCCATTTGAATGGGGTAGTTTGAATTGCAAACATTTCAGTAGACATTAATAGGAGGGTCAATAGCTTATATGTGAACTACAAATGTGTCGTGTATCTAATAAACTTCAGAAAATTCAAGATTAAAAATTGGAAATGCCCCGAAATCAGTATAAATTAATGTACTACCGAGATTGCTTCAATGACAACGTGATTCACAATAACATGCATGCATGCATACATACATATATACATGCATACATACATACATACATACATACATACATACATACATACATACATACATACATACATACACACATACATACATACATACATTAAAGGGGTCTTTGCAAATCTATCCTGCAATAAAAATTTTAGAAAATCAAGAATTTATTTCTGTGTGTGCAGAACATGAAAGATTTGGTACCAATCTACAATGCTGCCGAATGTTGAGTTTGAAAAATGTAAATTTTTATGAGAAATTTGGGGCTAAAGAAATCATGTTATTGACCAAATACCCACATGTTTTTTTGCATTTACAACAGAATGTAAATGAACTGTCAGTGAGACCTGGGTTTGCTAGGCAACGGGAAGTGTTAAAGCTGCTCATAGGTTGGGGAGAACAATGGGCCAGTGTGCTAGGGAGAGAACGGTGGGCCAGGGAGAGAATAATAGGCACGCCTTATCTGTCATTTTAATGACTGAAACCAGCTATTAGGAAACCACATCTTTGTGATCTCCTGAAAAAAAAATCAAAGATTCCTCTTTAAACATAGATTTTAAAGATATATTTTCATGACAACACATCAAAAATATAGTATTATAAGAGTACCTCTCACAAGACAAGTATCGAGAAGAGAGAGTGAGTACATTTTCCATAATGTCCACTTTATCGCTGCCTGAGAGCTAATAAGACCTAAATAGCATTTTCATCTCACAATTCCAATTTTCGTCCGACTTTTCAGAAGTTTTCTACAGTTTGCTTGTAAATGGTTTATTTGGACCAAAAAAATAGCTCTTGAAAACAGACATTCTTGCCTGGTAACGGCATGTGCCGTTTGCAGATATTTTTTTATTTTGTATTTTTTTTTCAATGTTGAATTACACAAAGAGGAAAAATAAAACAGTGCCTCTTTATAGTTTTTTTTTTGTTGAAAAAATCGTTCTTTTTGCTTAAAAGAAAAACAAGAAAACGGTGCCTAGAAATTTCATCAAAGTTAGTTTTATTCTACCAAATTTGAAGATTTTATGTTAAATATTATGTTTTGTAGGCCCAGAAAATTTCGGAAGAGGACCCCTTTGTAATCCATCGCCTATCATCTCGAAAAACGAGAAACTGTTGACATTTTCTCCTCAAAATGGAAATATAAATTGATATCCAGAATAAAATGTATGGGGGAGGGGGGGGGGGGGGGCTAACGGCAATACTAAAGAGAGGACAGTGGAACAAGATACCACGACGCTATATATGCTAAATTTTTCAGACGGTCCCTTAAATGTTGTGAATTACCCTGTATATAAGTCGTAACTCTATTAAACAGCCTTTTCAAGACTTATACATAATTTGAGAAAACAACACAATGTCTGCCTCTACTACTTCTTTTACTTTTCAATTATTCGGGAAAATGAAAAAATGACGCAACAGTGAGCAAGATTAAAAGTAAAATGATGTATATTGATGAATCCGGTAGGTATTGATTATTCATTAAGAAACTGAAATTAAGTTCAGATGCAAAGAGAGTGTGCGTACTTTGGTCTGTTCTGTCAAACACTTATACATATGCATGTTATCTGACGCAGTAGCGAGTAATGCACAAGAGTCGATGGTGAAGAGTGACTAATAGGTATGCCTTCGACCATAAGTACTTGGCCCTGATGTCCCTCTAAATTTCAAGTGACTTTTGGCGGCATGAAGTTTCCGCTCCATCCACTACCAACCCCTGCTGTCGACAGTGGCCGAACATTTTGGATGACCATTTCCCATCGGAAGCATTTACAAAATACTGCCATATATTGTCTTGTGATTAGTGTAGGCTTTCTGTAGGTTTACACATAGTACAGAAACACATGAACGTGTGCACGTTTTCACTGACTTTTTACACATGCAGGCTTAGTTTTTATGACTAGTACTTGAGATTTTGCATTAGCTTTACATTAAGAAAAATTACAATTTTTTTACACGAATTCAGCAATTTAGCAAGCAATACCCGATGTGTTAGGGGGAAATGAATTATTGTACAAAGTTTGTCGATGCATAGTGTATGTCTATTTGCTGTTAGCGATGTCTTTGGTCAGATCCCTGACGCTATTTCTTTCTTTCTTTTTTAATTGATTTAACACAATATATGAACATTATTCACTGCAATGTAGGAAGAGTTTTTAAAGGCATTTATGGCTGCTTTTTGTTTTACTTTTCCCTTAGGTAAAGGATACGCAAAATGAATTCTTCAATCGTATGGACAATCCTAAATGAGACCTCAACTATGGCATTTTCACCAAACGTTACTACTACGCTTCAACGAAGACCAGGATTTTATTTTACGGTATGGCATTGGTTGATCCATTATGGTTCTTTGATAAACAGATCTATTAAGGCCTTCATTATGATACCTGGATTGTTTTTAAACGCACTTTCTATTGTCATCATAATATCTTCTCGTATGAATAAGACAACAACGGGTCACTACCTTATTGCCATGGCCTTTGCAGACAACATATATTTGTTGGCAGAGATCCCTGTGTGGTTACAAGATTTCAGATCTGTAAATAGATTTATATTTTCTGCATCTATATGGTGTGGACTTTTTACTAGCATGAGATACTTTGGTCAGCTGTTCTCGTGTTACCTTACAGTGTGGGTAACAATGGAGCGTTACCTAACCGTGACATTTCCCTTGAAAATTGCCCGCATGTCAACACCATTTAAAACAAAAATTATAATTTTGGTAACAGGTTTAATCTGTGTATCAACATCAGTATTTCCGTTTTGGACGCTTGCAAAACCTTCATATGCCTATATATGCATAACGCTAAGGAAACAGGAGTATCAAGTTTGGAACTTGGTGGTTCTTCGGATCGGTGGTTTTTTAATTCCAGCTTTGCTAGTGGCAGTCTTTACTGCATTGCTTATTACGCAACTGAAACGTTTGAAGGCAGAACGGAAAAAACAGCTTGAGGGTCAGTTGCAGCACAATCAAACTTCTCAAGATGCTAAGGAAACTGCGCTGACAAAAATGCTCATTGCTGTAGCCACAGTCTTTTTTATATTCCGACTACCTTACAGCGTAGCCTTCTTTGCACACCATGCCATGGGTGCCCGGTTTGAGGACCCACCCGGAGTGATCGTTCTTTTTATTCTGATGATAGTTGAATTGTTAAGCCTTACCAATAATGCAATCAACTTTTTTCTCTACTGCTTAGTCGGCAGTACTTTCAGAAATTCTATGCGTAAGTTGTTCCGTTGCAGATTAGCATCTAGCCATGTGCAGTCCTCCCAGAAAACAGAAACGAAAGAAATGTCCATGACAACAACTAGGATCAATACTGCAAACACAATGACGACAACTTAAGACAGGACTAATTTAGACAGTTTATTAAAATCTACATTGTTTATGAAGATAAATAATCCAGCATCGTTATCCACATGTCCAGAAGATAACCATGTGAAAAGGGAAGGTTTTAGGTCCATAGTTTCATGTAAACACTTGTCATTGCCCATGGCTTGCCTCGAAAAAGAGAATGAATATAAGCAACTATATAACAACATCTATATATCTCCGATCTTACGTTCTCTCAATAACAACATCTCCTGCACGGCAGTTTGCTTAGGAAAATTGCGTGACTGCCATTGCTTTGGCCAAATGGAACACTACTACTAAAACTGCAATAAACCAATAAGATGGACCTATAATAATAATAAAAATAATAATAATAATAATAATAATAATAATAATAATAATAATAATAATAATAATGATGATAATAATAAAAATAATAATAATAATAGTTATAGTGATGATGATGATGATGATGATGATGATGATGATGATGATGATAATAATAATAATAATAATAATAATAATAATAATAATAATAATAATAATAATAATAATAATAATAATAATAATAATAATAATAGACAAATGTATCAGTGGCTGCCATGGGGACCATATTATTTCCGTGCACTGTGGAAATTGGCCTTACTACATGTCATTGGGTTCTATTTTACCATTACCTTTTATCTACAACCACAACAAATTTGCATGATAATGGAGCTATGTCCAGTTAGGTTCTTCACATTCAACGTTGTATGTATTGCTTTAATTAGAGATCTCAGTTGTCCTTTATCTATACACATGGCAGAGAAATAGCATTTTAAAAGATATTTTTGGATCTCCAATTTAAATCTACACAAGGTGACGCATGCGTCTACCCTGCAATCGGTACATTACTGCAAAAAAAAAAATAAAAACAAAAATAAAAAAACAAAAACAAAAACAAGAAAAACAAAAAAAAAAATTAGAAACAAAAAAAAAACAAACAAACAAACAAACAAACAAACGAAAAAAAACTGCAGTTTAAAAAAAACTGCCAATCATCAAAGTCTGGTCAGTATTGTAGACACATTGAACAAACTCACAAATAAATGATATTTGATCCCTTAAATCGCTGTTTAGGTCCATGTCTGTCTTACAGCAATCAGTTTATGGGCAATTTTTAACTCCCCATTCTCACCATTTCTGTAAAAAGAGTGAAGCAGTCTTCACATCTAGCATCCCTTTTGTCCATGGACGTTTACTTCCATGTCACAGCACCGGCGCACGTATACAGTGGACACATAACTTGATAAAACGAAAACGAAAAATACTAAAATACAAACTGCAGTGCCACCTGGTGAACTCAGTGCCAACTACGGGGCCCTAAGTGTGTCCCTGAGTGACTTCAAGGCAACTGGGGAGTTGGGTTTTTTTTTTTTTTTTTTTTTTTTTTTTTTTTTTTTTTCTTTTTTTTTTCTTTTTTTTTTTTTTTTGATTTATTATTAGATCTGCCAAATTAAAACAACTAAAAACATCAAAAGTGAAAAAATCATTGAAGCGTATTCATTCGAGCCCAATTGGTGCAGATCCCCTTCACGAAAATTGGCACGCAGTTTGAAGTGAATCTAGAGGGTAGTTTCCGAGAAGAAATCGAATATAACAAAAAACGCACAAAAAATTAAAATAACAAAAAAAGTAGCGCTACTTGGTAAACAACTTAGGAACTAAGAGTACTTGGAAGAGTTCCTTTGTGACATCAAATTAATTCGGTGCCCGGCTTTGGAGAGGAATACATTTAAAGACTTGCCCCCACCTACCAACACATCCCCCAAAATACTGGAAAAAATCATTAAAATTATAATTTTAAGAAACTCACAAGAGCGTGACCATGTGAACAAACATGGTAGAAACCAATCCATGGTACATTGCCACCCACCAAGTTTGAAGTGAATCTGGTCGAAGGTTTTGGAAAGATTAGTCAAAAATGTGTATTGGCGATACACAAAGAGGGATGGCATTAGCTCTGCTGGCTTATGAGCCAGCTGAGCCAAAATTAAAAAGAAATATAGAATGCAATTTTTATTTTCTTTTTCAGCTAGGCATTTATGACAAGGCACTGGCCTGTCCCATCACTCTATATGGTTAAATGCATACGAAAAACAACATTTACATGGTTTAAAATCATGATATCAAGTCATTCCCCAAATGTCAAAATTTAAGAGATGATGTCCAGCAAAATGCACATCATTCATACTAACTGAACACAAATTTACACATTATTATCACTGAAGTATCCCCCTTGAGGTGAGCAATTCAGTCTCAGAACACTATTCAATTTGAGCAATATAATCATGAATTGGCTCATTAGTGCTAACTTTATATACCTAAAGTGTGTTAAGTGCATTATTCATCGTAGTATTGTAAAAGCTGACAATTCATCTTCTTGCATCCGTTTAATATACAAGTTAAAATTTTGGCACTCGTTCAGATTATAACATACACTACATTGTTGGTCACCTGCATCTCTAAGAGTATCGAATGTTTACCTTTCACCTGTAGGCCCATTGACATTTCAGTACATTTCTTCCTGGATTTCGTATGCTTTGCTACGTTTGAAAATATTGGTGCCTCTGAATAACGCCAACAATATCCCTGTTATCAGACAAATAAATATCAGTTTTGAGACGGTGCAAAATACCAACGAAATTTACTTTAGGTTATACAGCAGCCCTGTCTGCATGACATGTTGGTAACTGCCTAGTTACAGAAGCGACTCTTTAGTTTATACAAGGGAAACTTCTTATATTTGCAATCAGCGAATTTGTGTTCAAGTATTATTCAAGGACATAGAGTGTATAATCACTAGCAGATTCACATGTAAAGATGGTGTATATGCACCTTGGGCTTGTCTCTTGTGCCTCTTTAATTAAGGTTTCCTCATATTATTCCACCACATTGACATACACCTTACGAGTACATGATGATCACCAGCTGATGAGAAGTATGGATACTACAGTACCTCAACTGTTAAAAAGGCATGCGTTAAAGAAATTATATTATTTTAGTTCCAATGAGTTTATTGTAGTTGTATATGATTTTATGATTGTTTTTCAATATGAAAATAATGCACCACTTGCTTCTCTTGTAAATTAATAGCGTTATTGAAACAAATATTGTATACCGTAAAAAAAATTCTTCATTGAACGGTGACATCAACATGTGATGCCAACTTTTGTTGTGTAAGACTGCAACCTTGCCTGGTCTTTCAGGCCTAAATGCACACTCTTGTGCGTTATATCAACATATTACAATGGATAATATGAGGTGAAAAGGCGCAAAAGTATCAGACAGTCTGCTTAAAAGTTCGTTTGTATTTTGTTTTCAAGGTCCAAAATGTAATGAGCATGAGGGTTTTTGCTTAGGTTTTACTAAAGATTAAACGGGTCTCTTGAATTATTGGTTAAAGCACTTTTGTTAAACTTTTGGAAAATGTTGGCACAGAAGTGTATAGTAAGCAACATTCTCACCACAAAAATGGTATTATAAGTAAAGGCACGACAATGAAGTAGAGGATTTCGCGTTTGCATGTTCATTTATCGTGTTCTTTTTCACTCATTTGTGTTCATGACAAATACAAATGTCGAACTGAATTCAGTGAATAAATGATATATTTATTCTGCATATAAGGTCATAAGAAACTGTAGTAGTTCTTGCTTCTTGACCGTATTTGTTCACATTACCAATGACTTTGCTGTGTATGCAATTTCATGTTTAATGTCCCTACATAAATATTGTTTTTATGTTTATGCATATGACACACACACACACACACACACATATATATATATATATATGTTTTCTGTTAGGTAAACCCCCAGGGGCTACAGGTAGCTAGAAATGGGGCTACGACAGTTACAAGCTTGCCTAATTGCACTTGATATCTGGTTAATATTTTCATTGCATTCTCTTCTCATAAATACAAAAGATTCATTCTTTTCTGATTTGCCCTATAATTCTACTGTTAACATCCAAAGATTATTCGAAAGTTTGGCCACAATTATTTATAGTTTTTAGACTTGTATGTTTTGCTACTTAACTTTATCTTTTGGCATCTTGCTGTTTTAATATCCACTATCAGACATTTTAGGCTTACATGTTTTCTGTTAGGGAAACCCCCAGGAGCTACAGGTAGCGAGAAGCGGCCTACGGCAGTTGCATGTTTGCCTAATTGTACTTAAAATCCTGTTAAGAAAAAATGTTTAGATAGCATGTTTTTGGCATAAATGCTAATGACTTCCATTCTTTTCTGATATGCCTTAATGCACATTTACTCAATATTAAAAAATTACTCAAAATTGACAGTATTTTCTCAAGTGGCACAAACCTGACACATTAAGTTGACACATTGACTCAGGGTTGGCAGTTAAATAGAGCTTAATTGTTTGAGGAGTAGGTGTCATCATAGAGCTTGTTTTACAGCTCTGTTGCAGGATGTACATTGTTGCAGTCCTTGTTAGGATTTCCCTTGGTTTGTACAGTTGGTCTAGCTGCAACTGCTTATTTTACAATCACTGGGACTGAATATAATACCCCAGCTTGTTTCCACTTCAGTTAAACATTGGCAGATGGTTTAACTAGGATAAGCTGTCAAACTAGAAAAGGTACATATTGGTTCAGGGGTAAGTCAAATTGTTCGTATCTGAACCTGTACTGTGCAAATTTGGTAATTATGGTTTGTTTTACAGGTATTCTTCTTTGATATGAAGCTCTATATTTATAAGCAAAACTTTACGTATTTAGCTTATTCATCAATTGACACGTTCATATTTATTCAGTATTATGTGGATTGTCTTTGCTGAATATTTAGCTTAGACAAGGAGCCGCTACTCAGAGAGACATGTACGGGTAAAAGGGCTCCGACACATGTTGAGGAGTTATCCGCTGAAGGCCCTTTAATTTATTTGGGCTAATACAGCCTATGTCAAAATTTTACAGAGGAACGTGTGCAATATGGACTATATAACTTCTATGTATACAAGTTAGACAGGGACAGGTTAGCGTATGGAGAGTAAAGAGTTCGGACAGCGGAATGGGGTAATGGGTACTAGGAAGTGGTTTCGGACAAAAAGACACAAATACAATATATATACATGAGTATAATATTTGTTTTTTCATTTCAGCGGGTTGCATCCAAAATACACGCATGCATGCATGCATGTATGTATGTATTATGTATGTACTTACTTAATATATATGCATGACACAAAATGCATAGGTCATCAAAATATGTTTCCGAGGATTGCTTTTATACTGATCTACTGGAATCCCCAACGTTATGGCAATGCTACATACGGTACTGAGTACAAGTCCATATATTGTGAACCGTATTGAACATGGCATTCACATTTATTTAGTTCCACTGAATTATTTTTGTTGGGGGGGGGGGGGTTATGGCCAAGTGCATAAATGTGTTTCCCATTTGGGCAAGTAATTAGATCCAACAAGTTGCTGGTTCAAAACAAGTACGTTCCATAGTAAAAAGGCAGACAAGTATTTCATACATGTATGCATGTTTGTATGTATGTATGTATGTATGTATGTATGTATGTATGTATGTATGGTTACGTCATATATAAATAGCATAACAGGCATAATGGCAGACTGATGTATCTGATTTGCGAGCTGCCAACGACACTATCACATAGCAACATTCGTGGCGATAAATATATAGACACCTTTTGAGCTAGCAGACAATTTCGTAGTTAATGCAAGGAATCGGATATCGTCACAACACAACAGAATAAGTTACCCACATACATTGAAATATCACTCCCCTTTGGAGCCTGTCTTCAAATACATTCTGACAAAAAATTTTATTAGTGCATCCCCGAATGGCTTAAGTACAACATGCTGCGTACAGGTTCAAAAGAGTAATCTGAAGGCTGTCTTCCAGTGAAGTGCAATTCTCCCATATGTCGTGGTCAAAAATATATATTTTACAAGAATTTATATAGTGCCTTAGAAATACACGTTTTGTTTATATGCAGTAGCTTTAACTCGTGAATATATAATTAAGGGATGAATGTCATTGGTAATGCAGGGATTGCTAAATCAATAGCGTCCGTGCCATGTGAAGGATCTTTGCGTGCACCTTAAGGAAGATATGCTTCATGCCACTTATATCTTAAAGCTCATAGATGGTTTGAGGAGTTACTCTTAAGGAAAGTGTTTATCTAGAAGGGTCAGTGACATAGAAGAAACAAACTACAAATGAACAATAATTTCCAATTATCCTCAAAATATCTTGTCTTGCATACTATGGTTAGAAGTAATGATAATATTGTTAACAGTGATAATATTCTTGCCATGTCGACACAAAAAGGAATCGTGTGGATGTCAAGTTTCTTTGAATCAGGATTACAATTTTAATTAGTAAAATACTTTTAATTTAATTTGACATAGTTTCTGTTTAAAGGAATCAGGTATTTACCGGGAGCATTGTCAATTGCCAATTCTTCTGTTCAGGCCAAGTGTAATTCTCGAGATGTAAATACGCATTACAATGAATATTTTGCTACAATATTCTGCAGATTTTTTTTTTTTTTTTTTTTTTTTTTTTTTTTTACATTTCTGACACGAGCCAATATTGTAAGCAAACCTTTCATTTGTCTGGGTGAGAATTACGGCCACTTGGACCTGCATATGTCATGAAAAATGCCACATATATAAAGCAGGCCATTGGGGTGGGGGCGCTTTGTTTTGTTTTGTTTTGTTTTGTTTTGTTTTGTTATGTTTTGTTTTTTCTGTTGCAAAATGCTTGAGTGTATGGGATTTCCAGTCACCATTACAGCGCTGATGATACATGCTGGAGTAGAAAAAGTGCTACTTATGTTTTATAGTCATTTACACAAGCGCCAATAGACGATACTGTGATATGGAGACAGTGAAACATCAATGTGATCCATTAGACATCAACCATTTCATGGGTGAAATTTTACTCTTGTGGCATCTTAAACAAAACCTGTAGAACACACAATAGCATACGAGTTTGTGTGTGTGTGTGTGTGCCCAGGTACCCTAAGGTAGATGATTTGTGTGTAAAGCGTCTACTAAAGTGGAGGATTTTCCTAAAGGACAGCTCTGCCTTAACAAAGAGGGTCTAAAAAAATGATTGTGTCATAAGGATGCGTTTCCTGCATTTATTTTTACCTCCACCTTATTTTTGACTTGGGAAAAGTGTGTGTATTTTGGCTGTGTGCAAGCACGAGTGCACACGAAAAGGTAGCCAATGCGATACTGCACTCTATCAGTACACATCTGTAATAACATAAGTTAGCAATACGCATGCGCAGAAAACTCTCAATCATCGCTGCCTCGGCCCTCCCTTACATTGCTCCCGTCAAGGCACTTCATGGACAATCAGCATGCACACACACACATGTGCTTCTCAAGAGTATTATCATCATTATCGCAAGGGTAGGTATCGTGGTACAATGATCGTGCCTCGGGTAGAGGTATTTGACTAGTGGTAAGTTATTTTATTGACCAGCAGAACTCAGAATGAAGTATTTTGAGTACACAGGGAGATTTTCATACTCAGACTTTCCAGGCCACTGGTTGTGCCTGCAACATGTGCAATGTAATAGCCTAATGTAGAGAATGATATGTTAATAACTTTCCAAATATGGAGGCTCCTGTGTTAATCAGTTTCCAAATAAGGAGAAATAATAAACCTTCGACTAGGAAGGAATAGTCTTAAGTGGTGAATAATGCATCCGCATGGGGTAAGGAAATTACAAAATAGGCTCCTCGTAGGGAATTATCCAGGTTAGTATATCGTGGCGCGCGCGCGCGCATGTGTGTGTGTGTGTGTGTTGAGCAATAACAATTCATGAACACTCATTCAAAAGATACCTTACTGTCTTTTTTTTATATAACCAAATTGATATAGGACTGAATGCTAAGCACCTGTTTGAAAAACACCTCGTGCTGCACCCTGTGTAAGAGACATCAATTCAAGTGTAGAATCTATAAGAGCAGGTAAGCTGTTGTGTAATATGGGTCTATGCAAGTGACCCTTTCCCTTCCCTTTTAATAATGTCGCTGAGCCCTGTGGGAGGAAGCTTCTTAAAAGTGCCAATGTGTGGTGCATTTATACGCAAGTCTTAGTTGCCCCAGTCTCTGTAAATGGCAAGCAGGCCAATTAATGGGAATTTTACAGTATCCTAAACATCCCATGTCCACTCAAGCTTTGACACACTGAGGTATATTCCTGCTTTGCGAAGACAATAATTGTAATGCATTTTTGACGACGTTTTAATGATTTGAGGCCTAATGTCATTTACTTCTGGCTGATGTTTAACATTTGAACCAATGTACTTACTATATTTGGAAATTCAAACACTTTTCCTTTTGAAATTCTCTTAGTTTATCTCCTTTAAAACAACATCATGTTTTAACTACATGCCTAAAACACATCAAATTATATAATCATGTTGTTTAGATTCTTATTGATGGTCATTTTAGGCCTAGAGGGCTGTTCTGATGGATTGATGTTGGTGTTGGTGTCGCTTTGTGGACTTGTATGGATGATGATCATTGTTGAGATTGTGGTTGCAAGTAGTACCTTTTTAAATACTGAATTTTATTGACATTTTCAACAAGTTAAGAACCTTCACTTACAAATTCTCTGATGTGCTGCAAATTTTGGTCCCTGTTCATAAATTGTATGGTCCTGTATATGCATGAATGATGCAAATGTTCAAGCCAATTTACTGAAATAGGCCTTTAATTTCAAACAAAACTTTTTGCATTCTGTCATGTGAAAACTAGATAAAGTTTTTGCCCCCTATGGACCTTTGCACTTACGTTTTGGTCTCTTTTGGGTACATACGAACTATAAATTTATATTTCTCAGCTATACATACCAAGGAACATTGCCTTTGGTCGGAATTGACTTTGATTTGTTTTGTTAGGACTACGGTTTGGATATGGTAATGACAATGTCTAAGTTGGAAGTCTTTACTCTCAAATGAGGTCGAAGATCTATGTGAAATTGGCCACGATGTTTATCTGGCAAAACAAGAAAAAGGAGGCTGACAGTCGATCTCAAGGTTGCAACAGATTCTCTCCTGGGTGATTTTACGCAATCAAGCATTGGTCTTTCCTTGTCATTCTTTTTAACAGGATGTTGTTGATTTCAAGGCCAGAATGGTATCTAAGATTCTAAGAACCATCCAAATTCAGATTTTTGCAAGATCTAAAGTGCACAAAAGTTTGATGCCCTTTATCTCCCCATTAAAAAAATATACAACCATGGGTGTTTTGAAATAGTACATCATTGAAATTAAAAAAAGAAATGACCCTTTGGACATATTGGGACCTGTATGAGAGCGGGTAGAGTCAAATCAGACCCACTTTCTGTTGACAGCGTATTTCGAAAGTAGGATTAACCCCATTGTGAGCGCCATGTGAATAGGGGCATTGGGTAATTTTTTGTCAAAATGTGCTTTTCAAAGTAGAAAGGTTTTATTCAACCATTGATCACAGATCGGATCAATTTGTTTCTAATCAAACACGTCTATCCAAGTATATCCAGGACACTTTGTTATTAAAACATGTCCATACCCATTTGATACAATCCTTTGTCATCCAAACGAGTATATGCCTATATGCGAGTCTCACAAAACTTTCTTTTTCATGAATGAACCTAGATCCCAACATGTCGCAACAGAGCTGGGAATACCACACAGTAATCTATATATACACAAAAGAAATATGGTTGCTCACCTATGACGTCAGCAGACACCTCCAAACCTGTCCAGTTTATTACTGCCTAATTGCAAAGTTCATAGAGGTGTGCACGAAACTATATAAGTAGACATGAATGCCATACACCAACATAACCTCTACTGTGCTGACAAGTTAAGACTACACCAAGAGTTTTCATCAAGTCATTGACTGCTTGTAGTCTGTTTTGAAGGTGGATATCTGTTGTTCCCGACACTGTCCAAGAGAGCAGATCTGCAAGAGGAGCAAATGTAAAAGAAGAAAAACAAACCTTAAAAATGGCTACTCTATTGCAACTCAATGAAAAGACCATTTTGGAAGTGAGATCCGAACGCCATGGTATACCCCATATTATATGAAGGGACCTTTGTACGATCACCCGTATTACACCAACCGTACCCATCTATGAGGGTCACCGGCAAGGTTTGTTTACATTCGTTCATGCAGCAGCAGCCAGATGGAAGTTTAAACCTGCATTAGACCCTGAGAAAACAGCTATGGACCAGAGGTGCGAGAAACTCAGATGGTATTTTTTTCAAATAACCCTGTAAGATTAACCGCGATAAGAGACGAAGACGTAGCCTGTGGTATACCACAGTTTTATAATATATATGGCGATTTTTTCAGATAAGTTCTGATGAAATGAACAAACTGATCTGCAAACTCCCTGAAATTAATAAAGCCCTGGAACAATCGAGACAGATCAAAGTCCTGGACATCAATTTGTATACCCCATCAATACAACTAATTGAGCATATAACAGTGGAAGTGGTAATAGATAATGCTAAAAGATGTTACGTGATCCTTAAAAAGCTTTAAGACAATACTATGAAGAAGGTGCTGTTTGACCTAAAACCTTGGGAAGAAATGTTTATACCGTCCCACCATGCATCCTTGGGTTGGAACTACTATAAGAAATGGAGCAATCACAAACAAGTATAAATTATATCAGCTGGTTGTATTTTACCATGAAAATCTTAATGCTTTTGGTAGGTGTGTCCTTGGTAAATAAATGTTCCATCCACGGAAAGATGTGTGACTGTTACAGACAACAAACTTTAGCTTTTTGTGTGGACAAGGATTGGAAGCAACCTCCATCATGTCCCTCCAGTATTGTTTAAAATGAGGCGTCTAAGCCCGATAGACAATCACATTTACCAGAGTATGCGGAAGAGTTTAATTCAACCGTTTTCATTGATATGAGAGCACAAAAAGTCACTGTCAACTGTGCTTTACTGATGTCTTGCAAAATGTGCATTCAGATTGCCCCAAAGCCCATAACAGCAGCTGGATTACAGCAACACCTATTAAGTCTACAACAACAACAGGGCAAGCCATTCGAATCCTTACCGCCATATTACCTCCCAACGTGTTTCTTCATTACACTGATACGGCTATATCAGTGGGAATATTGATCATAATTGTTGTCATCATATGTGGCATACCTCCCAAGGTAAAAACAAGTCATCAGAAGGTAAGATACCACAGATGTCAAGGTAAACACTACAAAGATGGGTGACTATCTAGCTGAACTTTGCCATATCCCCAAACAAACCAACTAATTATTCCAACCCACACAAACTCCATGATATTGTGAAAGCCGTAGGCCGTTGCCCCATAACAATAAAATATATTAAAAACAAATGGCTGAAGAGACAGAGACCTACACGCTGAACAAACGTTCAGTTAGATCCAAGCCACACAGCAGAGTTGTGGTAGAAGCCTCAATTCACAATGGCATGCAGATTGGGGTGACACGCAACCTTTGGCCAAGTATAATGGAGGTATCATATTCCTCTTGTTAGCCATTGACATAATTAGTTGGTGTGTGTGGGTGCAGCCCTTGAAGAAAAAAACAGGACAAGAAGTGGCTAAAGCTCTCACAGATATCTTCAAAGAGGTTAAACAACGAAGGCATATTCTGAGAGTGGACCGAAGAACAAAGTTTTGTGACCGGCATGTCCGACTTTTACTCAAACAATACAATATCCATCTGATGCTGACAAATAACTTCGTCAAAGCTTATTATGCAGACCACGCATTGAAAATGGTAAAAGTAATATCTTCAGACACATGATGTACAAACAGACCGACAAGTGCATAGTTGTCATGCAAGACATGGTAAAGGCTTACAACAACACTAAGAGCAGTAGTTTCAGAAGACCACCTTACTGAAATCACATTTGACATGATGGTATTTGCAATAATGATCCAGGGATGGGCCAAATTATATTTTGTCATATAATATCATAGCCTAGCCGTATATGACAACCACAGAGATGAACAGATGTCACAGACTGCTACAGATGGACTCAAGAAGAGTGGTAAGGTGCATGTTATTTATTTTTTACAGATATAAACACCAATACTCATTATCAATAACAATGACTTAAGAGTCTTGGGGATTGTACTCTTTTGGTGAAATTGGTACAGGACTTGGGGCGCAGTCAGTGTTATCAATCGAGGGGGCAACAAAGCTGGCTCGCTCCCCGATTTTGTTCCAGACCACCCCTCAACATATCCACGTATCACGTAAAATTGGGTCTGACAAGGTCAGCAGCAAGTTCCATTTCACCTTTAATCTTTTTTTTTTAAATTTATTTAAAGGTTTTTCTTTAAATTGTATATATATATATATATATATATATATATATATATATATATATATATATATATATATATATATATATATATATATATGTATATATATATATATATATATATGTGTGTGTGTGTGTGTGTGTGTGTGTGTGTGTGTGTGCAAATATAAGACTCTTCTTGTTAATTCTGTAACAACTGCACAAACAACTGTTACTTCAAAAGCTATACCTACATAACATGGGGCTCAGGTATTAATTTTTAATTTTTATTAACGCTAATTCTGCGAAGTGAGTGAGCATTAATTGTCACAAATATGCTTGGCGTTGTCTGCTGTAGATCTGACGAGAACCAAGGATTCATCAGTTCACACGCTAATTATCATCTCAGAAATGGCAAAGTTGACGAAGTCATACCTCCAAATTAAGTCAGTCTCATTTGCTTATTTGCTGAGCAATGTAGTTCACGCACCGTACAAGACAAACATAAATACGTATAAGAACAAATGAATAACTACATATAAACCAACAAAATCAGTTGCATTTTTGTATATATATATATATATATATATATATATATATATATATATATATATATATACATATTATATGTATATATATATATATAAATATGTATATATATATATATATATATATATATATATATATATATATATATATATATATATATATATATATATATATATATATATATATACTGAACCCCAATGAAAAGTATCCACATGCCAATTTTGAAGTATTTTATTGTTTATACTTGAAACATTTCATACCTAGACGTGCTTAGAACTTAACAAAGCATTCACTTTTCTGGCGTAAAAATAATGTCACGCTCTACCGACATTAACGTCACTTACAGGCAAAAAATGTCATTAACTGCCCTAATTGAAAGTCACACATATTTTTCTGTTCAATATGAGATGTGGCCACCTCGAGCATCAACACATGCTATACATCTGCGGCGCATACTGCTGACCAGGGTTTGAATTCTGTGTTGGGGAACATTATTCCATTCTTCCTGCAGAGCTTGGATCAGCTGGTTTCGGGTAGTAGGCCTAGGTGTCCTCCGTTGAATACCTTGGCCTAACTGATCCCACAAATGTTCAATAGGGCTCAGATCGGGTGAGAACGCTGGCCATTCCATGACATTGATGTTGTTCTCATTGAGAAAGTTCATTGTTAATCTTGCAGAGTGTGCACGTGCATTGTCCTGCTGAAAGATCGCCAGATCTTGATGCTGCTCCATAAATGGGACCATGTGCGGCTCCAGCACCTCATCAATGTACCGCCTAGCATTGAGGATCCCTTGAATGACCACTAGGGGTGTCCGGTAGCGGTTGCTGATGCCTGCCCACACCATGACAGAGGGTCCACCCCATCGATGTGCCTGACGGACACAGGCATCTGCATATCTCTCCCCAGTCCGGCGCCACACACGTTCTCTGCCATCTGCTCTGCTGACACAAAAACGGGACTCGTCAGTAAAAAGGACGGTATTCCACTGCTGGCGAGTCCACCTGGAGTGTGCTCTACACCACTGCAGTCGTCTTTCTCTTCTGGGTTGGGTCAGCAGGTTACCCCTGTAAGGTCTTCTGGCTGTTAGGCCACTGCTCCTCAGTCGCCTCTCCACAGTAGAACTACTGACAGGACGGTGATTCACCCCTTGAGTCTCACGGGCTGTTTGGGCTGCTGTACGGAAACGGTCTCGCAGGTGCATCAGCCGGATGTGACGGTCTTGGCCAGGTGTTGTCAGTCTTTCTCGGCCAGGCCTAGGCCGATCATCTACGGATCCAGTTTCTTGTTGCCGTTCAATTAGTCGTTGGATGGTGCGCCGAGTACACCCCATTCTTTGTGCGATTTGAGTGATTGGGACTCCACCCTCTGCAAGCCCCAAAGCATGGTGTCTTTGACCTTGGCTCAGACGCGGCATGATCGCCTCAACACACCTGAGACCACTGGCTTTTTTCTTGGCTGAACATCCCTTTTTAAAGCCACTGAAAACATCAGGTCATTTTAGCCATCCAATAGGAGTGGTGGTCAGAAGCCATATTCGGTGCACAAAAGTCACATGCATTATGTAACAACCCAGCAAAAGTTAAAAAGTTGTCCTGAATGACCCTGATGTAGGCTCCAAACCATGCATATATGCACACACAGTACTTAGTAACTTACAAAATTAATGTGTTAATTTTTTTATGTGGATACTTTTCATTGGGGTTCAGTATATATATGTAATTTTATTTTGTCTTATACTGTCATTATGTAGAAACATGCGGCGGTGAAGTGAATCTCCATTCAGATATATTGTACCCTGAAACGTTGGTTCCGTTCTAGCTTTTACCAGGACTTATGTTAAGGAGAGGCTGGTCCTCCTTTTTTATTTTATTTTATGTTACACTGTCATCATGCACAGAAGGGCAAAGGCCAAAAGAAGCTCCGACATATAGTCCCCAGAAACGGCAGTTCCATTCTGGCTTTTACTGTGATCCAGAAGAAAGACAGAAGGGTCTACAGCTCTTTAGTAAAATTATTTTCCTAATTTTTGTGAGTGGATAAAAATTTAAGCTGTTAAGGATTAAGCATGAGTTAGCGATTGATATAAAACTTAAGTCATTGCACAATTAATTTTAGCGTCTAATTTAATTTTATACCTGCAAACAAACGATTGAAGCGTTACCCTGTTTTTGCTTGTAAGTGAGCTCAATGCATTGTCAACTACACAGACAGGTCTTTTAGATATTCCCCTTAGTAAGGTAATGTGTGGGATAAAAGTTATTGTTCAGCTTGAGATCTACGTTTTCAGGAAAATCTTCCTTTGTATATAAATGCAAAATATTAACGAAATAAAAACTTTGTGTTGATCACTAGGATTGAATGGCAAAACTCACAGAGCCCAGGCACATTCAATCCAGCACCCCTCTTGCGCAAGCGATAAGAGAACTGTCCGGTGGCACACTGTGTGCGATACCAGATACTGGCAGAGTGCTAGGAGTTAAAGCAAATGGTGTATGGCCTTATGATGCACCCTGTATTTTTGTGTCTAATTGCTGTATTTCGTGCATGACAGTCATTGACTCAATACATGATATGTGAGGAACTCTTACGAGGACTTCAGATACACAAATTCCATATCAGCAGTATCACTGAGGACTCACAAATACACAGATACATATACAGTTTTTAACTTATATAGGAGTACCTACACGAATGTCTTTTTGATATGTGGGTACCTTACAACGTAGTCTATCCTGAACCAAGTGTATTTTCTTACTCCCTCTATTAAAGGCATAGAGAATCCTAGATACCACCAGGTGGCCATGATCTGTCAATCATTTGGATTGCAGATAACTCCCCTTACCGAAATGGACAGGCTTGCAAGAGGCTGGTAACAGGTTGGTAACTGGCTGTCAACAAGCTGTCTACATTTTTTTGGACATTTTGGTATGGCTGACTACTGGCTGGCTACATTTGTAAGGGCTGTCTTCAGGCTGGCACGCCTTTTTCACAAAATTGGCGGCTGTCTACAGGCTGGCAGAAGGCTGTCTATAGGCTGGCTACATGTGAACTTTAAAAATCAAAGAAGGCACTTGCTGGTAATAGGCTGGCTCCAATTGAACTCAGAAAAAATTTAACTTTGAAAATCAAAGAAATAACTGGCTGGTTTTAGGCTGGCTACACTTCAACTTTGAAAAATATCAAGACGCATACAGCTGGTAAATGGATAGCTACATTTATTATAATTACTTTGGAAAAAATCAAAGGGAGAACTGGCTGGTTATTGGCTGGCTACAGCTTAACATCGAGAAATCAATGCAAACACTGAATGTTGTGGGTCTGTCTTCAGGCTGACTACGCACATCCTTTACTTTCCATCTGTAGAAACTAATTTGAAATGCCAATGGCCCTTGACCAAGCATAGAGGTTTTCTTATTTTCATATTGTTGCTCAAATTTGACTGAAAAGTTGCTGGGGATTGGGTGATTGCACATGTTTTGGTTACATGGTTCCTCCTTTTTCAATGTTCTTGAATGTGAAAAGTATATAAAAACAGTTCTGAGTAGCAAAATAAGGTATCATGGCCCTAAAACTTCCACAAGTTGATGGTGATGAGAAACCTAAACAGGATATATCCAATCAAAACAGAGGCATGATAGCCTGTCTGTCTTTAGGCTGGCTACAACTGCACTGAAGTATGGCTGTCTACAGGCTGGCTACACGCTGTCTACAGGCTACCTACATGCTGGCTACAGGCTGGCTACAACTGCACAGAAGCATTGCTGTCTACAGGCTGGCTACACCTGCACTGAAGCATGGCTGTCTACAGCCTGGCTACATGCTGTCTGCAGGCTGGCTACAATTACTTACAAACATGCCTGTCTACAGGCTAGCTACAATTGCATAGAAGCAGGGCTGTCTACAGGCTGGCTACGCCTGCACTGAAGTATGGCTGTCTACAGGCTGGCTACAATTGCTTACAATCATGGCTGTCTACAGGCTGGCTACATCTGCATAAAAGCAGGGCTGTCTTAATTCAGGCTGGCTACACCTGTACTGAACAACAGCTGTCTACTGGCTCGCCACTTGCTGGCTATAGGTTGGCTACAACTGCTTAGAAACATGGCTGTCTACAGGCAGGTTACTTGCTGTCTACAGGCTGACTACTTTTTAGTGGAATATATCACTGCATCCATGCAGCATATATGGTGGTCGATGTACCCATACATGCAGGCATGCACGCATGTCTACAAGCTACATGGCTATATGTACGGTGTCTCACTCCAGGCTGGCTATGGGCTGCCACACATCTGACTTAGGGTTTTTTTTTTTTTAATTTTCGGTCCAAATCCAACCGGAAGACAACCATATGTACCCAGCCTAAAACCAGCCAGAAGACAGCATGTAAGCAGCCGAAAGACAGCTCCATAAGTGACTGTGAACAGGTTGTCTACAGGCTGGTTACAGGCTGGGTACACGCTGTCTTCAGGCTGGTAACAAATGGTATTTTTGGTGAGTGTAGCGTTAACAATTCCTTATCAACCCAGGAAGTGAGTAGCAACTCGGCCAACTGAAGCCTGGTAGGAATGGGTCATACAGACAGATAAAAGGAAAGGTCACTATCATATGACCACTGTAACATGACATCACAGCTATTAAATAGGTCCACCTACAAACCCAAAAGTGGACCACTTTTTCCACAGAATTATCATTACCACTGAATTTTTTCGAGTGAGTTAATTAGATATATAGGTCATTTTTCATCCATTTATATTCAATTTATTACCCCATAACATAAGTGTGAAGCAGATAGATCTTTTCCCATAAAAGCCAAAATTAAGAATACATTTTCCACATATTGGTTCACTAGGAGGTTGAAGTCAAA
Organism: Hermodice carunculata; assembly: GCA_964020975.1. NCBI lineage: Eukaryota > Metazoa > Annelida > Polychaeta > Eunicida > Amphinomidae > Hermodice > Hermodice carunculata. The sequence continues at coordinate 59,335,294 of OZ026616.1, read as the reverse complement.
AAGTGTTCTATGCAGTGTGACTCCCCAACTTAGATTTACCCATATGGGAGGCCCTGAACCAGCTGGAGGTACAGTGAAAACTCATTATAATGACACTCAGATACCCAACATATTCACTTAATGACACATCTTTAAAGGGACAAAAAGTACATTTTCTATGTTATGTGATTCATTTATCTGACACATTTTCATGGGATGGATGGTGTCATTATAATGAGTTTTCACTGTACCATACTTGAGAAGACAATCATTTATACTGCATGCAGAAGATAGACTTTCCAAGATTAAAGGCAATGGTGTATGGCCTTACTCGTGCTAATTAAGATGCATCCTATGATTTTCATACCTGCCGGTAACCGTTTTGACACGTGCATGCGAGCCACGAATTCATGATGAATGCATGATATGTGAAAAACCTTTATACGGACTTCAGATACACAAATTCCATATCAACAGTATTGAGGAGGACTCACAAAGACACAAGGCACATAATATATTGAACTTATAGGAGAACCTACAAGAGTTTCTCAGATATGCCAGGACATTCTACAAGCTAGTTCACCCTGAATCAAGTGTATGTTCTAAGTCGTCTAAAAAATTTAGATCTCTATCACTTGGATTTACCCATTTGGGAGGACTTAAATGAGTTACCATATTTACGAGAACCATCATTTACACTGCACTTACAAAGTAAGGTTTTTTCAAGGTTTTGAATCTCATACATTAGTATATCTAATACAAAGAATTTTACCAAACCCATACCATTACTACCGGGTAAATATTATAAAATTTGGACATTCTGTAAATCATATATTATAGTCCTAGTCCGTTCTGTCCACTGATCAAAAGTGAAATTTGTAGGCCTGCTGTTTTAAGAAAATGAATTTAGCCTATATATTAAACAAACACATTCAAGCATATCAAAATTTAGAATACTGTATTCATTTTAATAAGCGCACAGTGCGCTATTTAAAAATATCCTCCACAAAAGCTAAAAAAATGTAGATCCTAAATGTAATAATAAATTCTACCACTAGTTTGAAAACTATGGGATATTTTGAAAGTTCCTTCTTTGAAAAAAAAAATGGGGGTGTGCGCTTATTAAGATGAATACGGTAATGTATTATAAGGCTTCAACAACCTATAATTAAATAAGTTGGGGTCATTAGCGGCGAACCAGCACAAGATCTGTTTCGGCACCCCACTCCCGTACAAGTCATCTTGCTAACTGGCGGCACCAGCTTTGCATAAATATAATAAATGCAAAGACCCCAAGCTGATCAATTAAAGAATTACGTGAATGTGATGTGCAACAGGACTACTTATAAATATGGCCTATTTCTTTAAATCAATTCATTATTTTACACCACCAGAGGCCTAAGGTCTAATGACTATAGTTAATTAACCTTAAGTTTGTAATTATTGCTAGGAAAACCTAAGAAATGGTAAAGCCAAAGTAGCCCTTTCCTTTTTGTTTAGTTTCTAACACGTAACATATATTCATTCATAAACTGAACAAAATTAGTTAATTACACTGAGCTGATACCTATAGTTTAAATTTTCCTTAGAGTCCTTTAATATAACCAGCCTGCACACATACAATGTGTTATATGTTATGGTCCGGTTTTCTTCTTTTTCATATAGTATTATCTTCATAATCTTTAGTATATTGTATTAAGCTGATATGATTTATTTAGTATTAGTGTACTGGTAGACATGCAAGGCATGCCTACAGGCTACATTTGACCACAAGATGGTGCTATTGTATAACATGTATAGTTGTTTGTGAATAAAGATTATTATTATTAAAGATAATGGTGTATGGCCTTATGATGCACCCTGTATTTTTGTGTCTAATTGCTGTATTACGTGCATGACAACCATTGACTCAATACATGATATGTGAGGAACTCTTATGAGGACTTCAGTTACACAAATTCCATATCAGCAGTATTACTGACCACTCTCAAATACACTCAGGTACATATACTACTTTAAACTTATATAGGAGAACATACAGGAGAGTCTTAATGATATGCGAGTACCTTACAATGTAGTCTAACCTGAACCAAGTGTATGTTCTTACTCCCTCTATTATAGGAATAGAGAATCCTAAATACCACCAGGTGGCCATGATCCGTCAATCATTTGGATTGGAGATGGCGTGTGTAAACAATGCTTTATCAACCCAGGAAGTGAGTAGCAACTCGGCCAACTGAAGCCTGGTAGGAATGGGTCATACAGACAGATAAAAGGAACGGTCACTATATGGCATCACAGCTATTAAATGGGTCCACCTACAAACCCAAAAGTGGACCACTTTTTCCACAAAGTTATTTTTACCTTTTAACTTTTTCAAATAAGGTAATTAAATGTAAACGTCACTTTCGTCCATTTATGTTCATTTTATTTCACCATAACATAAACATGAAGCAGATATCATTTCCTATAAAAGCCAAAATTAAGGGTTCATTTTCCACATATTGATACATCAGGAGGTAGAAGTGAAAAAATGTTCCATTCAGTACGACTCCCTAACTTGGTTTTACTATCATATGAGAGAACCTAAACCAGGTACCATACTTGTGAGGACCATCATTTACACTGCATGTACAAAAGATTAAAGAGCATTAATGGTGTATGGCATTAATAATGTTACTGAAGATGCAGCCTATAATTTGTGTGCCTTATAATTGGTATGGCACATGCAAGACAGCAATCGACTCAATACATATGTGAAGAACCCTTATGAGGACTTCAAATGCACAAATTCCAGATCAGCAGTATTGGTGAGGACTACACAGGCACATATACTATATTTAACTTATATAGGTCCCATAACAGTGTTTCACTGGTTAAAACCTAGTTCACTCTGAACCAAGTGTATTTTCTAACCCCCAAAAGAAAAATTTAAATATCCATTAAACATTTGCAAAGGAAAACTAGGTAATTAAATATAAATGTCACTTTTCATCCTTTCATGTTCATTCTATTTCACCATATGCAATGCATCAGTTCTAAATATCACATAGATACCATATTTGACTTGTATTCACGTGTTCACATTACTTTTCACTGACATAGCTCCTATGTCTTTAATTGCCAGGATGTGAGTTTTACATTCATTGCACTGGTGCATTTTTACTTATATGGATGGATCCAAATGGTTCTTTCTGATAAACACAAGCTTGATTTCATTTTAAGATGTCATAGATTAAGAATAAAATAAGTCATCACTGAGCTCTGGACATAACTATTGCCTTACTTCTTATATTTCGACTGGTATGTCAGAGCTTTGTGGTGTTTCCCGCCAGTCGACATCACAGAAAATCTTTGGCGTTCCCCCCACTGTCCGGTCCTGGGAGTGCGACAGTAATTAGTGTAGCCGCCCCCTCTCCAGTTTAGTGATGGTCTCTCAGACCTTTCATAAATAGCCTCTTTGACTCCTCTCTCATACCATTTTGGTTCTCTTTCCACAATCATGACATTTTTGTTGTTGAAATTGTGACCCGACTCCTGTAAGTGGGTATAAACTGCGGAGTCATTGCTACTGGAACTAGGGCGAAGATGCTGGTAAATATGCGCCTCCCTAGAGGTTGTACCGTTTGCCCTGTGTTAATTTCAGTGCTACCCTCAATTTCACATTTGATGGCGTAAATGACATGATTTCTTTTCTTTGGGCAATTTATCTTTAGGATGCACCAAGATAAGCTGTCGTAAGGTGTTATCTGGTTTGAAAATGGCAGAAATGTTATATTTTCCCAAACCCCATTCCATCTTCTCGGAGACCCGACCCTCTATGTATGGTATGGATACTGCGGTGTTACAATTTTGGTCCAGACTCTTCTTTTATGTACTACATCCTTTTTCTGTATGTGTAACCTCCCTGTTGTATTTTTCTTGGTCTTCTTCAAACCACTGGCGGGAAACATCACAAAGCTCTAGTGAAGACGGTGAGATACCAGTAGAAATGTAAGCAGTAGGTCAATAGTTGTGTTCAGACACCAGTTTAAATGCATCTTCCAGACTACTAAATCTAACCACAGGCAACGCTGACCATCCTATTCATGGATGGTTCCCAGATCCTTTGGTCACAATCCATGTCCCTAATTTCACGGTGTGTAAACGTGTAAACTATAGGGAGTCTTGTGGTGCAAAATTTCCACAAGAAATAGAAATATTGCGATGGTAGAGACATACAGTAGCAGTATACAAATGAGTTTTCAGAAGTTGAGTGCAGTGTGCCAGTCACAGTATTGTGGCGGTACATCTGCTGTACCACTGCTCTGTATTCTGTGACATTCAATTTACTGCAACAGTGCAGTTGTTAAGGATGTGTACCAAGTTCAGTGCTGTCAGAATCACTTTTTTTATGAGATTTTTGCTGAACGACACTTAAAAGTATGAAGTTTCATGTGTGTGGGTCAAATTAAAAAAAAAACTCTTGAATATAAATAGTAAACTTTGAAAGTTTTTCAACTGCCGCTTCTATGTTTGGGATGGCTTCATGCTGCACTTTGTTAAGCTGCTGGGCTCTACCTATCAGCACACCATGCATCTATGTCAATTACCAAGTACCAATGTGTCAAACACTCTCATTAAAATCTCGACCAGTCAGCACTGTGTGATGTAACCAAATGTTTGACCACCACCTCTTTGACAGATGAGTCGATAAGGTTTGTTTCTTAGAGAAAAATACTCTAAAACAAAACCTCTGAACTTTTTTTGATAAAATATAATTTTATAATTAGTAGACAAATAGTCATTACGCATTAAGGAGGTCTCACGATGATCTAAGGTAGACTGACCAATGCATGTTTATCCTTTTCAAGTTAGCTCCCCCTCTCAAGGCTATTTTACCAGGGTTACAGAAGAAACAATACTTCCACTTCCAAGTAAATCCACTTTTACACATTTACACACAAAAATATCAGGTTGGTTGCAAACTCATTACAAAGTATGATGTATCACAAAAGCATGTCTCACATTTAAAAAAATATATATACATTACCCCATAAAACAAAAAAGTTGAATCCGAGTTTCTTCGGAAAAAAAGATGATCACTTTGTACGATTGCTACATAAGGGCAGTGGATACATATGACAATAAGAGAAGACGAATCATGTTTAGCTTTCCAAAAATGTATAATAGTTTGTAACATTTTTACATGAATTGTTTTGAGATGTATCTGTACAATTTGGCACTGGATGTAGTTCATATCCTTAAGAGTGGCTGTACAGCTCCTCCATCCATTTGCATATAAAATATACTGTACAATGCCTTACTGTCACTCCAGTTTTTTTTAATTGGTTGTGGTTTCGGCAGATTTCAAAAGTATGCACAGAAAATAATTTTCACCTTGTGCACAGAACACCTTAAATACTTGCCAAGGTCTTAACACTGGGTTCACTGTTAAGCACTTTTTGGTTGTGTGGATTTAAAGCTGTACAATCATGCAGGAGGCCTCATTAAAGGTCACACAAATCTTGCCATACTGTGTAGCTTGTATCGACATGACCAAAAATGTGTTTAGCAGTTAATGTTCATTGTGTAAAGACATAGGCAAGCATCTTAATTGTTCTCTGCATGCATGAGGTGAAAATGATTATTTTCTGTGTATACCTTTGGAAGCCACCAATTATTTTATGACATAAAGAGTATAAATTCAAGACTGATAATAAAATGTTCATGAGATACAACAGAAGATGTTGACTGCAAAAGCATCCTTATTAAGCATGCAAGGTGTATCTTTCAGTAATTTGGGCGATATCGAGAAACTACACCATCTCAGATCACCCTGTGAAGTCAACTTTGTTTTAGAATATTTTCATACAACGGTGATCCATACTTTGAAACATATCTGTCTTGTCTGATGATGGAGCCCAATTTAATATGTAAAGACGTTAGTAAGAATGAGTGTGGCAAGCCGTGCCATGGATATTTTATTAATTGAAATTTGTTTACACGTATTAGTCTGCTACAGTACAGCATGTAATTAATTCCTCACTTGTGATTAAAGGGTATATGGCACTTTAGGAGTGACTTATGAATAAAACTTTAGATTCACTTACAAAACGTATAAATTGCTTATAACTATATTTTTCTCAAGCCAGGAAAAGATTTGATTCCTTCATAATGGAAAATTCCCCTTTATTTGTAACTTTGGAAACATGTCCTTTAAATTTCTAAGCCCATCATTGTTGATCTGGGTTCTGAAAACTTTGGCCGTATGGGAACTTCATAATGAAAGTTAGCAAACTCTAGATTTCATTTATTGCACAATAATTTGACAGTTCCAATGTTTACTCAATTATACAAGTGATAATCACCATTTTACACATAAATTCATTGATTCAGCTCATTCAATATTTAAAATAAAAACCATAAAATGAATCTCAACTTTACTATCTTTCCAGAAATATATACTTTATGGCACCTTATATGTGAACTTATATTGTTAAAGAAAAATGTCAGATCCCTTTAAAATCAATATCATGTCATGTTATTATAAAAGAGTCCCTAAATATATGTAAACCCTTCCAAGGTTCTCATCAGATATGCTTCAGCTTTGAAAGTTTCATGGCTGTAGCTCGATTAATATGAAGTTGTTTTCAACGTGCACGGGTGGACGCAGACATGATGACAAAACCCAATTGACCTCATTTACATCGATGGGGTAAAAACACACACACACACACAAACTGAAAACAGATAAAGAACAAAACAAATTTAACACCTTCTATTGAATGATTAAATTAAATTAGGGTCTGGTGGTAACCAAGGACTGTTCCTGTGTTAATTTAAAGCAATTAACTGGCCAAGCAATTTCAGAAAAGATTTTCCAAAAGATGCAAAAGGCCACACAGCTGAAACTATTTACATCTACCTGTAATGCCCAGTAACTTTGCCAGATTTGAAAGAAATAGGTCCAATAGTATAGGAGTTACGCACACAAGAATGCATTTGAATACATGGGCCACATCCCGAATTATAATCACTTTGCACTTGGAGATATCTAATGTATCTGAAATTCCTGCCTTCAATTCAGGGTTTCTACAGCCTTGACAACTTCAAAATTAATGTTTTTTAGGCAATATTTATATTTTACTGCCTCACCAAACATGTTTTATTCGAACAAGACATAAAAAGTGGGTTTTAAGCTCTTGATTCTACTACCAACAGAGCATAGTGTGCCGCTGTAGTGATACCCTATATAAAACTGTATTCATATAACGAAGGCCTGCCAACCTTGAGAATCAGAAAAGTGTAAACCTGGGCAAAAAAGAGGGTACAAAGACTTGAGCAGGCTTTCTCCTCAGCTATATTTATTACCAAAAGTTATTTTCTTTTACATCAGTCCTTTTATCTTTATTAATTTTACATGTACCATCACATTTTTGCAATCAATAATTCATTTTGTAAATAAATATACCTTAAACAGCTATGGGGTTCATACAAGCTTCATCATCTGGGACTAGCAAGAATAGAAAATCGAGCAGGGGTCCGGGGCCTAGAATGAATCCTCCCCCCCCCCAATTCCCACTCTCCTATCATATTTGGGTGCAGCTCTCTACCTGGATTCATTGCACCAGACCCCATATGATGGAACCTAGCTGACCCCATAATTTATCAATCATTATCATAAATATTATAATGGAAATTTGCAGTAAATCGTACTATGAATTAAATATTCACTCTATCAAGACAAGAATCATTCACTACCATGGAATGCCTGGGAGAACCGAGCGTAAGGACATCCGGGCCACTATCACACTGACTCAGGGACATCTTTCGTGCCCTTCAAGGACAACTGGCTTCATCTACCTGCATAGGCCTCATCATTGCCATTGCCCCATATTGTCATACCTCAACGTTTTCGTTGCAAATGTCATTCAAAATATATGGCTAAACTTCACAAAAACATATCAACAGGTTTTGCAACTCCAACGTGGATCGTTTGCGACCATTCAAAAGCAAGGATGATGGACGATAGTAGGGTTCCAATAGATGTGCGACCTCAAAGATCGTATCCAAGCTCAATAAAATACTGATTTAATCGTTATCAAATTCAGGTGATCAGTGTCACTGTTTGTGTAACACTTAACACTTTCCTAACGTTTCATGGATGATTAATCGCACAAACAACTAAAACAAACACACTCCCTAGCATCCCTTTGATCTTGATTACTGCCACTTGGTTGGCAAGGACAAGGTTTTTCACACCGACCAGGCACAGTCAGTGTGTGTATCATAAAAATACATGTACAATATATGATGATTTTTAATGATGCCAGATCAAAAATAATGACTTTTAAGGACCTTAAAAACCGAAAAATCAAATTTAATGATTTTAATAATTTTCCATGATGCACGGGAACCTTATTTATGCACATCTACCCATCATGCCTAGTATCTGTGCCAAGTTTGAAAGAAATTGGTGCAACTGTGTAGTAGGAGTTGCACACACAAGAATGTATTTGCACAGAGGGGCTGCATCATGAAGAAAAATCCCTTTGCACTTGAAGATATCCATTGTATCTCAAATTCTCATCTTTATGCACATCTACCCATCATGCCCAGTCACTGTACACCTAGTTTGAAAGAAATTGGTGCAATGGTGTAGTAGAAGTTGAACACACAAGATTGCGTCTACAGACAGACAAGCTCATTCCACTATACCCCCCAAACTTCGTTTGCCGGGGGGGGGGGGGGTATAATGAAAACAGAAGAATCCAAGGAGTTCCTCACAAATGTTGTCTGCATACTCCAGACAATGATGGTTTTTTTTTCACATGCCTATTATGAAAAAATTGACAATTATTCTCCCTTTCCAAAAAATGTTTTTAGAGTAAGTGAGTTCGTCCGTTCTACTGTAATGATTCTGATGTCACTGGGCTCATGACTTTAAAATCGGCATCAGAGTTAATGGTGTTTCACCGAGCCAAGCTAGGGTGTAGGTACATGTATACAGGAGTTTGATGGGTTCGGCCCCCCCCCCCCCTTTTTTTTTTTACACCTGTGCAGTTTTTACAGCATGTCTTATATTGGCACATAAGACATCCCAAACAAATGTGCAGTAAGTGACCCCAGTAACCTTGAAACTAAGTCAAGGTCACTGTAAGATGGTTGAAACATCTGTTGAAAGGCAAACTCATGCCCCCACTGGTGGGGAAGATAAGTACTAAAATGTGGAACACTTGTTTTATTTATTTTGGCAGCCAGTTTTTGGCCAATATTTGCAGGAACTTATTCAAGTTGCAGGCAATGACCCAAAAAATCCTTGGCCCACATGATGACAATACCATTTGTAAAGGAGAATATGCATGTAACATGTATAATACAAGTGGCAAAGTTCTACATTGACACTGAACATGGCATGAAATTAACAAAGTCACGGTCATTTATATGAAATCCCGCCCAAGCATTCCATAAGAGTAATCCACACACCAAATTTGGTTGGGGCAGCTCTTACCCTTTTCAATTGAGTTATCGTGGTAACACTGAACATGCATGGCATGAAATAGACAAATTTTACCTGTGTTACCTGGAAACGAGGTCAAGGTCACACATATCCTGTCCGGGCATTCCGCAAGAGGGACCCACACTAAATTTCATTGGGGTAGCTCTTTCCATACTAAAGTTATTGCAGTGACACTGAACATGACATGAAATTGACAAACGTTGATCCCTGTGAACAAGGCCAAGGTCACTCGATTTTTGCAATCCCGTCTGATCACTGCATAAGTGGGAACCCACCAAATTTGGTCGGGGAAGGTCTTACCATTCTTAAGTTATCGAGGTGACATCAAGTGTGGACGGACAGCATTATGACAAAAATGCCCTTCAGCCTAATATAGCTGCATGCACGAGGGGTTAAAATGTTCATGCAGCTATCTGACAAAAGGTAAAATATAATGCACTTTTTACTGAAATTGATTCAATATATGTAACTTACCTTTGTGACATTTTCTTGGGAATTTTATGCCTGGATGTGCTGCAACATCTTTCTTGTGTGGTTCTATGAAATATTGTTCTGGCTGCTGTTTTTGATCTCAGATGCATGCGTGTCTGATGATGCTTCATAGGGGGCTGCTTGTGGGACTTCTGGACCTTCTGCTGTGTAGATTTCTGACAAAATCTGTTCACTGGTTTCTTGCTCGCCTTTCTTAACACTGGCCTTTTTATGTTTACTACAGAATCCTGCTGCTGATGCCGACAAAAACAAATACAATGCATGTAAAAACAACGGTGAGAGAAACTATAAACTTATTACATACTGCATGTGTACAAATTTTAACCTGGTAAATGAATTAACACACAACCAGAGATTGCAGGATGTTTGCCCCACCCCCATTCTGTAACCATCAGTAATCACAAATGTCATTTTTCTGCTCACGTTATTGTGTGGAAACCAAATTCACTAAAGTGGCTCTGTGACCTTGGGAACTGGGTCAAGGTCACCCATCTTTAATATTGACCTATCCCATATGGTGGACTAGAATTATGTGCAATGTGAAAGCCCTAGCTCAAAAATTCCACAAATTATGTGTGGAAACCAAAATCACTAAAGTGGCCCTGTGACCTCGGGAATTTGGGTCACAGTCACCCATCTTCAAACTTAACCTAGTGTTTATGGAGGACTATAAACATGTGCAATATGAAAGGCCTATCTGCAAAACCTTTCAATTCATTGTGAGGAAACAACTTTGGACACATGCACAGACAGACAGTGTTTGGTATATTCCCCCTCCTCCTTTAATTTGGATAATTACTATTTATGTATAAAAGTTATACAAGTATACATTACCACCAGTCAATATCAATTAGGAGCTATGTAAACGGCATTAGAAATAGAGCTCATCCATTTGTCCGAAACAAGTGGAATTACTTCTTGCAGACAGGTGCTTTTGACATTCAACTTGTCCAAATTTACAATGCAAATCAATTGATCTGAATATTTTTTATGCCTTGTGGACAATTGTTAATAATTTCCTATTTCTAACACTGGTAAATGAATAGTTGGTGTCTTTCCCACCCCAGCACACATGGTTAAAAGTGATAGAGTGTCATTTGTCATGCAAAATAGAACAAGAAATAGGCTACAGTAGGCTAAAGATGATCTGCTGTTGGCCCTAAACATTCACCAATAAGGTGCCTTGAACAAATTTTGTCCCAACATTTGTTGACAGTCATGCTGATTGCTCAGGTTTACATGTATTTTGATCAATTTACAAACAGATTTCTCTTCCATAATGTTATTCTCCTACTCACTCTGTACAGGTGTGTGATGGTAAACTTAAGACCCAAGGTAATTTCCTGCCAAGTTCCAACAGAATGCAACCAACCATTTTAGGAAAATAGTAAAAAAAAGTTAAAAAAAGAATTCATTCAAAATACCCCCCCCCCCCAAAAAAAAAAAAAAAAAAAAAAATTAAGGGCCACCTGGTGAACAAATTATGGTCCAATGGTTGCGAACAGGATTTATGGAGATTAAAAACAAATAAACCAACAAATTCATCAAAAATCACTGAAGCATGACCATTTGAACAAACTTGGCAGTCACCCACCCTGGGTACCTGCCCACCAAGCTTGAATTAATGATCTTATACGTTTTGAGATGAGGTCAAAAATCTGAATTATAATGCATGTATATATTTTAAACCGTGGGTGATCTTGATCTCCAGGTCAAGGTCACCCTCAGGCAATATCCCAGGCAAAGTCTACAGCTGGATGCATACTATATGGTCAGGTATGATGAATTTCCACACTGAAATCCTTGTGGACATATTGCCTGGAAACCCAATATTCCTTGAGGGGCCCTGCAACCTTGATCTCACAGTCAGGGTCTTCTATCTAGGCAATCCAAAGCAAAATCTTAGCTGGATACATATTGTGACCAAGTTTGATGAACTTTCAAAAATTCCTTCTGGAGATGTCTCACAGAAAAAAAAATATTTCAAGGTCCCGTTAACCTTGACCTTTAAGTCAAGGTCACCCATAATCAATCCCAGGCAAGGTCCTACCTACATGGAGATACACATTGAAGAAAATTGTGTACTAAGTATTTCAAAAGTTATCATCTGGAAATCAAATCTGGACAGACGGACATATTGGTGATACACCTACAACCACATATTTTACTGAATATGATCACTCGCCTTTCCTCTGAGGTAAATCGCATGAGTTGACCTTTTGTGGGATAGTCCCTCTTGCTCAGGGAATATCTGGGCCAATTCTCCATCTATATTAGGCAGGTCTGAGGTATTGTAGCGAACCTGAATAAACATAACAAGCAACCTTACAGGTCTCTAAGTATTACTATTACTGACCACCTAGTTCCTTCTAATATGAGGTCCACAGATGACGAAAAGCAATTTTACTTGGTACATGGAAATAAATATGAGGAATTTCTGGTAATTCCATTATTAATAAGAAATACTTTCCATACCACACTAGGACTTTGCCCCTCTGGGACATCTCATTGACCATGAATGATTAACCATTAGCACTCGGTTGTCGAGTAGATCCACCCAACAATTAAGTATTGTCTGTCGCGGTTCGACTCGTAGCCCCCAGTGCAAACTGTCATAACTGACATTTTTGGCCACACTTCCTTTATACTTAATTCAGGGTCACCTTTGTTTGATGCACCATACGGTGAGGTTACTTATGGATGGTTCAACATTCTCACAAGACAATAGGCTTGAGGAAGGGGTAAAAGCTGGTGTACACTTTTGATTTGCAATATTAACTAAAGTGGAATCAGAGATTTCTGGAAGTATGCCCCCCCCCCCCCCCGATTTTGTTGCACAGCACACCCATGTGTCTAGATACACGTGTGTCAAGTTTCATAAATGTAAATTAATACACAAGAGTTAAAGCTCATAAACCAATTTTACATGGAAACATTACTGTGACCCAGATACTCAACCTAGTGACCTAGTTTTGTAATATGACAAAACTTGGGTCAAGATACAAGTGTATATATAATGTGTGATAAAATGTCAAATATCAAAATAATTATATGTACAGGATTTTATAAGTGGATAGGTCACTGTGACCCAGATACTTGACCTGGCTACCTAGTTTGTTACATGACACACTTGTAGGTCAACATTCCTAAATTATTTCATGAAACTTGAGAATGTCAAATATTAAAAAAAAATGATTATTGCATACGCATAAGTTTAATGGATAGGTCACTGTGACCCAGATACTTGACCTGGTAACCTAGTTTTGTCACATGACACATTCTTGGGTTATAATGCATGTGTGTGAAGTATGATGAAACTTATTTAAAACGGTTTGGGGGAAGAAACTGTGATTTATCATTGCAATCCCCATTGACTTACATAGTAATCCACAGGAATGTATGCATGAACTTATAAGTACCCAAATTGAAAAATTCATTAAAAATCAGGAATTAACAGCAACACTACCATTCGAACAACTTTGTTTGACCTTCCCACAAGGAACATTTCCACCTAATTTCAGCATAATCTTAGTGACGTTTTGGAGAAGAAGTCGAAAAGAGTGTCAACACAATAAATATGCACTACAAATATTTAAAAAATCGCAGCGCCACCTGTTGAACAAATTAAGGTCTAGGGTTCCCCACAGTGTCCCTATACAATTTCAAAGCAATAGGCCAAGGGGTTTGGGAGACGATTTTTTTAAGATTTGGCCAAAAAAGGGACCAATAATTTCATAAAAAATCCATAAATCACTGGAGCGTGACCATTTGAACAAACTTCGTAGAGACCCACCCAAGGAATATCCCCACCAAGTTTGAAGTGCATCTGGCATATGGTTTTGGAAAAGAAGTCGAAAATGTGAATTGTGAATGGAGGATGTACGGACAGACGACGGAATACCTACCCTCCTAAAAGCTAATAAAAAAAATTTCAATCAATTGATCTTACTAAAAATGGCCACCTAGTCGGAAACATGATTAATTTCTCCTGGCCTAAACATTTTTCAATGTAGGGATCATTGGCGACATGAGAGTGTAAGGATTGTTGGAATGCTTGAAGCTGGCCAATCACTACGTAAAGTATTCATGACGATTCACCGTTCATAAACAGCAATAAAGAAAGTGTGGGATTGTTTTCCGATGACAAGTAATATCCGGAGAAACTAAGATCTGGTAGACCCTGACCAGAAGACAGTCGCCGCGGGATGATCGCTACCTTGTACAGGTCACGTAAGACATCATTTTCTTGCCACCCAAAGGTTCAGACAAGGCATGATCAATGCATGCAACATCACATCCACCAGCAAATTTGTTAAAGACTTGGCTAAAGGTTTTGGAAAAGGAGCCAGAATTGTAATTGTGGCTGGACAGATCATCATCTTATAATACATGTAGCAGCAGGCACAGCAGCTTTAGCTAAAAATGTTAGGAATAAGCCTGTGCAAGTATCAACAATTTCATGTCTATTTGAGCTAGATGGTCTCCAGTTTGTATACTTGAATCAAAGTCCTCCCTAACAATGTACTCTGTGATTCATAACTGTGTGAAAAGTCCTCATACGGGTAATGACATGATCATGTCACACTCTTAAGGTCCTCCCTTCTAAGCATGAACCAGTATATATGTGTAGCAAGATGGCTCATCAATGTATCATGATCAACTAATACATGTCCTATCTTGTGATTAAGTATTGTAGCTGTGTCCTTGTATATATAGCCATATCACAGTTCACTTGTGACAAATGTACAGGTCTTCCTCCTGTTGCACATCCTAATCTGTACCCTAAAAAATACATAGTTTAGGCCTACACTCTAAATAAACATCTTATATAGTTATACGTTATAAAGCCAAAGTGTGAACCATGTGCTATTGAACATAAATGAAGCTTGTTCCACACATTTCATTGCTATTTCAAGGAGCAAAGGTACATCCAACAACAAATGTGTAGACAATTAATTTGGCTGTTTCTGAGAAGCCAGAACTGTAATTGTGGATGGGCAGTGGAACATCATCCATTTTATATAAGCAGGGTAGGCAGCTTAGCTAAAAATTTCATCTCTATTTGAGCTATGGTTCGTTCAACGTAACTTGTCCCCTACTTTCCATTGACTAGCATGCAATCTAGGGGACAAGTTGTACAGGGAGTGCTCTATAGATGGTCTATATATTTGAATCAAAGCCCTCCCGAATAATGTACCCTAAGATCCATGTGCAAAAACGTCCTCATAGGGTTACTGACATGATAATGTCCAACTCCAGGTCCTGTCTACGCATGAAACGCTATATGGTGCAGTGCATGCAGCACCTGTGTTCTGCATCTGCCGTGGGTCCTCTTCTTGTCTTAGCATGATGTCTAACTCCATTGGACACGATAAAAGAACTGTGCAAAGCACTTGATAACCTTCGGCACACCATGGTCAATAAGGATATTAATACAAGGTCCCTAAAGTTCAGGTTCGACAGCTCCAAAAGCATGCACAGGTGTCATTTCCTATTTCATGTTTTAACTCTCAGCATGCCAGCTTTGAGTGCACTCACACAGCGCACTATTGCGTATTGCCACCGCAGTGTTGAGTAGACTCAAACTGTTGAAGTGTCTCAAATTCCCGGTGTTGTTTATTTCCATGCAAGCACGCACACTTTATTTTAGAGAACACCAGTTCTTGCTGATGGCTATTTCGATTTTGCGTTAAAAATGAACATTTTCCTTCTACGATGATTTTTAAGAATCAAGCTCGGGCTGTTGTTTGTGACAATCTGAATGATTTAATTTGCAAAACTGCGCAAAAATATGGTGATTTCATCGACGCGGTCTTGATATTTTTTCGTCTACCCGCCATGTTGCTTACATCGTTAGATTACTTAGAACCTCCTCTATTTTAAGAACAAGCTCTCCCATTGGCTGAAACAAAAGTATTTTAGGGGAAACCCCGCAAAACGCTTCTTTTTCAAACAGATACGTCACTATTTTAGTCGCAAACTACCAAAGACGATTCTCCGCAATATGCTAAGTAAGTCAGGGGGCCCGAATCGATCACATGGTGTTCGCCATCCAATCAAACACGTCCTTTTTCTACCGATATTTCTTTCGAAAGTTTTCCCTACCTCGTGTCGTGAAGTCTGGTTTGAAAGATGGGCAACATTTGTATGACCACAAGTCATGATTACCAGATTACGGACAATTTATTAAGGCAAGAAAAAAAATTAACAGTCTTCATATCATTTGCCCAGCCCGTCCCCTGATTTAAATCCCACGTGAAAACTTGTTTTACGAGCCTCGAATCATCTAAAGAAATTAGATGATTCCAGGCTCGTACCATATTAAGAAAATGCCTACTACGAGGTAACAGCCAACCAATATCTCCTTGCAGACCGGGAATAGGTGCCTTTGCATGTACTCCAAGAAAGTACCTTATTGCTCTATTTTTAATATTTTCGACTGATGAATATTTACCTGCCCCCCAAATTCCCGAAAAATAATCATAAATTGGTATAACACCACTTTCATACAAAGAAGTGAAAGTTTTGAATCCTGCATCTTTTAATGTTTCAAATTTAGCTATAATACCCCGTAAAGCTCTACCTGCAGCATTGGCCAAAGTATCTACTCCCTCTTTAAAGTCTAAACGTGAATCAAAATAAAAACCCAAATATTTATACTTCTCCACAATTTGTGGTTCATCATCATGTAAAAAGAAATGTCTAGTTGTGATCATTTTTCGCTTTTTTCTAAAGTGGACAACATTTGTTTTTGATATATTAACTTTCATGCGCCACTTACAGCACCATTCATAAAGACAGTTAAGCATGGTTTGCAGATTATCCTCTGATTCAGATCGTCTGCATATAATAATAATGAAATTTCATGCTGATCAAACTTTACACCACACTGCAGATTTTTTATATCATTAGCTAAATCATTAATGAATAAACCGGATAAAGTGGGAGATAAAGAGTCCCACTGTCTTACTCCAGTGACCGTCTCAAACCATGTTGTTAAATTATTATTCAATTTGATTGCAGCAACAGTATCTGTATATAAAGATTTCACTGCTCTATAAAATTTACCATCAATATTATACGAAATTAACTTCAAAAGTAATAAATCCCTATCAACCCAGTCGAACGCCTTTTCAAAGTCTACGAATTTTACAAATGTAGATTCACCTCTTGCAATTCTGTTACGAACAATCGTAGACAATGAAAAGGCGTGCTCAAAGCAAGACCTGCCTTTCGTAAACCCGTTTTGCTCTTCTGCATACACATCTAATGTTTCAAAGTAGTCAGTTAGTCGCCCATTTAAAATTGCAGTATAAACCTTACACACAGTGGATAAAAGACTAATTTCTATATAATTGAGTGGTACGTAAGGATCCTTATCTGCTCCTTTCGGAATAGGAAAAATAACAGATTGAATCCAATCATTTGGGACAACTCCAAATATAAAACATTTATTTGATAGAGCGACCAAGACAGGTCTAATACTTTCATTTTGTAGTACCTCGTTTGGAATTCTATCGATTCCAACTGCTTGCTTCTTCTTAAGTTTCTTAACAATTTTAACCACTTCGTTTAAAGTAATATCATAATTTAAAGTATCGTTTTCTGATAATACACCATTTAAATCAACTTCCAAACGTAATTTCTCATTCAAAATCTCACGGTAAAAATTTAAATCATATCCAACTGGAAGATGCTCTGGTCTGTTATATAATTTTCCAAAATCACAAATCCACGAATCACAAACAAAATCAATATCTGCTGAAATATATCCATCATCATCATATACCTGCATAGGTATATCCTTGTTACTTCTCGGTCCTAACTTTT
>OZ026616.1:59297291-59317291 GCA_964020975.1 Hermodice carunculata | reverse complement strand
TAATGAAATGCCAAAAATCTTTTGGATTTTAAGTATTTAATTTTTCTATTTGTAAAAAAAGAACTCTGTTAAATGCCCTTTCTTTTTGCCTCAGCACTTTATCAAAGTGCCTTTGTGACTGATGAAAAATTTGCCTTAATCTACTCTTTTCACGAACTGCACCTTTGAAATTTTTAAAGTTTTTTTCGTTAGCGTGCATATCGTTCCACAAATCGGATAATTCTGCATCCCAAAAAGGTTTCTGATTCTTAAACCGTTTCCGTGTATTTTTACCGACGTCTCTAAAACTTAAATACTTGTCCATCTCAGTGAATAAAGAGTTACAAAGCGTTTCATACACCATATCAATATCATGTTGTCGCTCTCTACAATGTTCAATCCTATCAATATTGTCTAAAGTTGCTACTCGCCAACTGTCATTATTTAAAAAGTTCTCATTAACATTATCCAAATTATACTTGCGACACACCCACTTAGAATTAATTTCATTACTCACAATTTGTTCCTCTCGTAACCTATCTTCAGCACTCCTCCCACGGACACTAGCTGCTAAAAATTTTAAGTGAAGAATGGAATGGTCTGGACGTCTACAATACTCAGATTCCAGTTCTGTTACATCAAAATGTGACATAATATCCAAAACGCCGTATACTTTAAAATCTAAACAATTTTGTAAAATGTCATGTGGTACCAAAACATAGTCTACAACTGATTTTCCCCGGCCTGAAATAAAAGTATAATTGTCACATTCTGGGTTAACCCGACCATTAACTGTACATAGCTTCATATCTTTCAAGAACTCCGACAATAATTCTCCATAATGGTTTGGTCTTGCGTCATCCAATACATGTCTATCAACAATATGATCAATATTAATATCTATATCAGAAAGTTTGCCCAATCTACAATTGAAATCCCCACATACATACACTGCATCTGCGTAACTATTCATGTACAACTCAGATATTAAATGACTGAAAAATTCACTTGAGTTACTCCATACAGAATTTTCAGGTGGCAGGTAAACCACATAAACCATAAACACATAATCTGTATATTTATTTTGAAACTGAACACCAAGTATACCATCAAAAGATTTGTCTATAATTTGAATATGATAAGTTTCAAACATCTCATTTTTCACTAACATGGCAATTCCCCACGAAGCTTTTGGTGCATTAATATGAACTTGTTGACGATTGAACTGAAAACATTTATACCCATCCACATTTATAGAATGATTATTCTCCGGTCGTTGATGTGTTTCACACAAACAAACAATATCTACATTAAGATTCTTTATTAAACATAAAAGCAATGACTGGTTTTGTTCTGTCCATATGGAATTCCAGGAGGTAACTCTGAGTCAGTGCCCATTGTTACTCCAATTGACTGATTTTTTAAAACTTTAATACAGAAAAGCCACATACTTGCCTCACTTTACACAGTTTTTAGACATAGCTGAGGCAGTTTGTAGTTTACCAGTAAGCAATGCCTAGCCAGAGACAGGACGCAGTGCATTAAAACGATTAAGACTAGGTGCCGTATCAGGATTAAGAATGACATGATTGAGTGTTAATTGCAAGTCAAAATAAATGCATGGTCCACTAGTTGCGAAGTCTGATAAAGTGGTGAAGACGGCAGTTAAAAACAGAAGGAGTGAGACAGACAAAGATTCAGATGTTGTTGTCATCCAAGATGCATCGATACAGACTGCGACTGTCTGTTTCTACAGATATATCTGAACATTTGCTCACCAATTTAACAGTTTCAGCTGAGTCTTGTTCTGAACAAGATTCAGCTGAAATTGTTTAATCACTGAGTAGCTGCTTTCATTTGCAAGGCTTGGAATTCCAGGACTCAGATATGGAGGTAGACACAGGAGATGAATTCTAGCCAACTCCAAGCCTCACATGTGCACTGAACTGCTATCTGAATGAAACTGCGATTAGTGGTGTCATATTTCACAACCAACTTTCAATAATAGTTGTACACATTTTAAATAAAAATTTAAATTGCTAAATTTATCTTGACTTGATTTCTTACACAATGTTGTATTATAATAGACCAAGGGATCATAACGAAAAGGCCACTCAGACACTTTCAGGTTCCAAACTCCTAGATTGTAAAACTAAGACTACGGGTATCAACATATCATGTCTTCTTTATTTTGAAAATGTGTCCCTGATTGGTTAAATAAGTGAAGTCTTACATGTACTCACCTTGGCATGTTTGAACTTTTGTAAGAATTATTACTTTAATTTATTTAAAATCGTGTTTTTTATTCTCTATTACATGTATTAGTTACTAACTCTTGATGAAACAATTCAACATAAATTATATGAATTCTGATTCATGATGATCTCATCTGCATTTGACCATTTATTTCACTGATTTGTCAGTAACTTGTTTGCCTTGGGCCAAAGGTACCCCAGATAAACGTGAAGTTGTGGCTGAATAAAGAATTAACTTCAAGCTTACCTGTACTAGCCACTCAGAGGTGGGGGTATCACCAGCGTCATCTGGACCATTGTGGCCTCATTTAATGCACATTGAATTCAACTGGCCTCTTGTGCCAGTGCACATTGCTGGGGCAAGTGGGGCCCGTAAATCCTGAACTTTACTAGCCCCACGTGCCAGTGGGTCAAAAGGCCTGCTCTCAATCCCTGAGGGGTAGCGAAATGATCATGTCCAAATTCAGGTCCTCTCTTCTAAGCATGAACCAGTATATGTAGAGCAAAGATGGATAATGAATGTATCATGATGGACTCCTACAAGAGGTGTTCAACTTATTTTGACAAGTTTCAACACATCATAGCAAACAATATATGTGTGCATTTTTCAGTCTTTTTTTTTGGGGGGGGGGAATGTTTGAAATTGGATCTAATATAGGCCTGTGCAAGTATCAACAATTGCACGTCTATATATGAGCTATAGATGGTGTCTTGAATGGCCTGTATGTTTGTATCTAAGTCCTCCCTAAGACAGTACCCTGTGATTCATGTGTAAAAAGTCCTCATAGGGGTGGTGACATGATAATGTCCAACTTAAGGTCCTCTCTTCTAAGCATGAATCAGTATATGTGTAGCAAAATGGCTAATGAAGGTGTCATGGTAGACTCCTATCTTGTGATTAAATATTGTAGCTGTGTCCTTGTATACAGCCATATCACAATTCATTTGCAACAAGTTTACGTGCTTCATCCTGATGCAAATCTTTACACGTACCTTCAAAAACGCATAGTTTACACTCTAATATACATATAGGCTCAAATTGTGGACCATGTGCTATTACCACACAGCGCCCAGCTTGCTAGCACAGCCGGCATGCAAAAAGTTCATTACGGGATGATTAGCGGTTGTACCCGCCATTTACGCATGCTGGTTTGTAATCTTATTCCACGGACAAAAGAGTTTATACAAGTTTGCAAAACTTAGAATGAGTTTCCAAGTGTGCAGGCAAGATTACAAGCAAAAATGAAAACTTAGAAGCCATTAGTAAACTTAACATGATTTTCAAAACTTTCTATGTCTTTTTAAAACTTCTTGTGAGTTTTTGCAGCATCTTCTACAAACTGAGATTTTACAAGTACTTAAAAGGGGATTTGAAATCTTATTCTGTGGACAAAGGAGTTTTTGTAAACTTTCGATTTTTACAAGTGCAAGCAAATTTTCCTATTGACTAAATACAAACTGTTTTGAGGATAACCCGTCTGAAAAATGTTATATCCAACTGCAATCCATCCAACCATTTCGGTGTCAAAATCTAGAAACGATTTCATTTGCATTGCAAGTGGCAACGTAGATCTCATCATCGGACCACAATCATCCAATGACATAGCTCTCTTTGCATGATGTATGTAGAAACTACCGGGGGATTCAGTGGGAAGTCCCATCAAAATGGCAGATAGTCACATTGATCCAGACCATAACAGAGCTGTAATTGCCAGAAAAAACTTGTGAGGTGTATATTATAAAAAAAATATCGCGTAATTCTACATTAGAACCCATTTTAACGCATGAATGATGCATAGAGCCAAAACTACCAGGGGATTCAGTGGGAAGTCCCATCAAAATGGCAGATAGTCATATTGATCCAGACCATAACAGAGCTGTAATTGCCAGAAAAAAATTGTGAGGTGTATATTATAAAAAATTATCGCGGAATTCTACATTAGAACCCATTTTAATGCATGAATGATGCATAGAGCCAAAACCCTTAATTTTGTGCACTAAGAGTCCAGTTGCGTTCCATGATCTGTGCAAGTAGGTTAGTACATTGGGCAGTTTCCTTGTTTATGTGTGACCGCATCCACAAAAAAGTTTCGATTTAGATTTTTGAACTGGCAGTACTGCATTATTATAACCACAGAGTGGTTGAGCATTGCACAGAATTAAAGAATATGTGATTTCAAACAGCTTTCATGTTGATCACTTTACATGAAAACCGGTAATTGAAAAAATCCAGCATTTTGAACTTTCCAAGTATGACAATACACGCTGACATTTGAAACTGCTCAAACTGCAGGGCTTAGCCAACGGCAATATTCGGCAGTGCTAAGGGTTTAACATTTATGAAGCTTGTTCCACACGTTTCATAGAGCTATTTCAAGGAGCGAATTCTCAGTTCAAATGATGGAGTCAGGTTTATATTATAAGATGTTTTATACAAGGAATTTTAATATGAAATTAAATGATGCAAATGAACCTAAAGATACTTGTTTTTTTCCCACACATAAACAGACCTCTTTTTCCACTCCCATAAAAATTCTGCTGTGATGACAGAGGGCATTTTTAAGGACTCTTCCGAAGATAATACTCCTCAGAGAAGCTTGCTAATTCAAACCTTCACCTTCCCTTACCTCTCCTTGAAAAATGCTGTGTATAGGTGTTGAAAAGGCTATCAAAGTCCTCTCTAATCATGTACCTTGTGATAAATTCATGGAAAGTGCTCATAGGGTTGGTGACTATCAGCCTTCTGGTCCTCTCAGGACTCTCTGTGTGAATCAGTACTGTATGTGCAGCAATTCTCCTAAGTATCATGTATGATCAACCCTTATGTTGTTCTCTATATATCTATTTTATTTTCTCTATTTATCTAGGCATATAAACCACATTTGAATCAAGGTTAGATTTACATGATGCACATCCTCAACTGAACAGAGGAATGCGACAGTTCTGTGTGCAGCTGAAAATATTGTCCTCTTCATATACCAGAGATGCCACTGCCCTCGATAAAAAATACCTGAACTGTCACAAAAATTACCTGAAACCCATACCCCTCCCTCATTTTTCAATCAGATTTGAACTGCTTGGACAAAAGGGGGAAGGTTTTGAAAATCAAAGTTTAGAACAAATTACCTGAATTCAGGTAATTTCCTGAAAAGTGGCATCTCAGATATACATATAGTTCTCGAGTTCTAAAAATCATGTGGGTGGCCCTGTTACATATATAGGGATGGGGGCAAAGTTACCCGTGTAAGTTAGTTCCTGAAACAGAACCACAACCATGTGCAACATGGTCCTTGCTCAAATACCTCTACAGTTGTCAAGAGAACAGTATGCAAGTGGCCCTGTGACCTTGGAAATGAGGTCAAGGTCATACATGTAGTCTCAGTCTGGCCCTGATTATGGACCAGCTGCATGTGCAACATAAAATCCTAGCTTAAATAGTTCTCCAGTTATTCCATTAACAGTAAAATTTATGCAAGTGACCACGTGACCTTGGAAATGAGATCAAGGTCACTCATGTATTGTTTCAATCTACCCCTCATACATGTACATGTAGATGACCACCAGTATGTGCAACATCAAAGCCCCAGCTCAAATAGTTCTCACATTATAAAATTCACATTAATTGCTAGAAGGTTAAAGATACATTTCAGGTCGTCTTGTACATGTGAGCCAGTATATGTGTACATCACCAAATCCTAATAAAAATATTGGCTATGTGTATAAATATGTTCTGATCTATAGTCCTCTCTTGTGCTGCAGTGCTAGAAATAAGGAAAAAACGTCACTTAATTGTCCACCAACCAAGTGGAGTCTTATTCTAATTGAATTATTTGTAAATTTTGGACAAGTGCATCGGCAACTTTACTTGTCCGTCACAAGTTTCACTTAGTACGGACAAGCGGATACGCCCTATTTCTAGCTCTGTGCTGTATCCTGGGATTTGCATTTTGTTACACCCAACAATGCTTTACCTGTATGGAATGCAACTTCGTACCCCATGGAGACTGTGGTTAATTTGATGTACGCAGCATGGTTTTTCAGCATAGTTATGTCACATGAATGCATTGGTATTTCAACAAATGATCGGGAGTACGATGCACACGCTTCATTCATAAAAGTAATTAAAGTATTATCTGACGCACGTGCCGGGTGTGCGCTTACGGAGTCACAATAGGTAGATTTATGTAAACCCCCCTTGGGACACATTAGGGGAGGAATCTGATTGGATAAGACGGCACTTGAAAATAAAACAGTCGGAGTGACCTTAAGACCCCTCGGCGATGTGACATTGAAAATAGGTCAGGCTTTCCAATGGTAAACTAATCAAGTTCCAGTGAGATTCTTGCAGTATTAAAGTTCCATGGCAGTGGCTCAACTTGTTAAAATGTTACTGTATCTGTACACTATAAGAACCCCTGGTGACCTTGAAAATAGGTCAAGGTCACCAAATATCAAAATCATTGAAGTTTCTTATTAGAGGCTTCCACAGTAGAGGTTTGAACATGGTACTAGCTGAATTAGTTCAAAAGTTACTGCGTCCACAAGGTTACAAACATGATAACCTCTAACGACCACGAAAATCAGTGAAGGTCACTTAATGTCATACATATAGGCATATCCAAGCTTCCACTGAGGTGCTTCTATGGTACAAGTTTAAAAGTGGTAGGTGAATTTGTTGAAAGGTTATTGCATCCACAAGGTTAGAAACATGATGAACCCTGGCAACCTTGAAAATAAATCAAGGTCACTGAAATTTTAAGTTATCCAAGCTTCTGCTGAGATGCTGCTACGGTATAAGTTTAAAGGTGGTAGGTGAATTTGTTAAAAAGTTATTGGGCCCAAAAGGGTGACAGACAGACGGACGGACATGACGATGACAATACTCCCATTAGGTGCAAGCACCTGAAACCCTGAGCTGGGTAGCAAATCAACTATGGTCTCCATGTGGTAGGATGTCAAATACAATAATTGATGCCCTTATGACAGCATATTGGTATTTGTAATTTTCATCAGCAAACTAAATTGTTAAGTACTTACATTTGACTTCCATGGCAATTTGGTGACACCGTAATTATAGAGCAACTCATCCTCAGAATTTACTGGCTTTGTTGCAAACAGGCACTTTTCTCCATTCAGTGCATCTCATAACGCAGTTCTGTTCTTTCCCAGTGCCATGGTTCACAAGGCGCCCCAAGAAAGGACCAGCAGTGGGCTCCTCTGTAGCATCAATACTGCACATAAAAACAAAGAGGCATTGAGCTTAGATTCATGAAAGCCCGGCAGGGTTAGCATTAACCCTCTCCAGCCCTGGGGTATACATGTATGACACTTGCAACGACCCAGAAAAGTGTAAGCCCCCCAAAACAAAGAAAATCTGAGGCTGCATGCTTCACAAACATTGCAAATTAATTAATTAAAAATAGAATCATCCGAAGCAATTTTCATAAATCACTCTGTGAGCATCAATGTACTGTGAGAAACGAGATTTACACCAAAACACTGCTTAAGAATAGTAAAATAAGGCATTGACAACTAGTAATTGACCTGTGGTGTATCCTTTATAACACCCATAATGTCATATCCATAGCACTGACAGAAACAAACTAGACCTGTCACTGGGGGACAGTTATACCCCTTCCGCCCTCGGCAAGAATATATTGCAGCATGTTACTGTGACCCAAATATATCAAGACCTAGTGACCTAGTTTTGATTTTATGACACACCCTTTTGTGATAAGCAATAATCATGCAAAGTAGGAAAAAAAACATGAAATATCGGAGTTATGGCCTGGACAAGAATATGTTGCACAATGTCATTGTGACCCAAACTTTTAATCTGGTAACCCTGACCCACATATTTGACATATAGTCACCTATTTTTGATTTATGGCACACTCTTTTGTGATAATTAGCAACAATCATGTAAAGTAGGAAGACAAAGCATGAAATATTAAAGGAGTTATGGCCTGGAAAAGAATATGTTGCAACATGTCACCGTGATCCAAATACTTGACCTAGTGACATAGGTTTGCTTTAAGACACACCCTTTGGCGATAAACAATAATCATATTTAAAGTATAAAGATGAACCATGAAATATAAAGGTGTTATGACCCTACAGAGGGACGGACTTGCCCTAAATTAAAATCTCTGACTACTGTAAGTTTCTCACAGCCCCGCTTATGAAACTGGGGCAAATACATTGCCCTTGAAGGACAGATTTTAATTTAGGGTCATAGAATTATTAATAAAAGTCTGTCACTCAGTGTGACTTCGTACAACAGAATTTCCCTATTTTCTCTTTATTTTGAGTGAGTATGTGCATGCAGAAAATGGAATTCACCTGCGCAGTGCGTGGCATGATTTTTGCATGCCCCCATGACCTTCCCATTGGCCTGTCAGGCCACGTGGTCCGTGGTTTGAACCAATCGTTTTTGAAGCCGTTAACAGGATTAAATTTCGTCCAGCCGTTTTCTTGGAATAGCCATCTTAGGTGGGGTTCTCGTCCTATTATCCTTTCTGAGAAAACAAGCTTCAAAGGCCTTTGATATTGATCTTTTGCCTCTGAAACAATACCGTTTGCTCAAGTTGAGCTGATATTTATACAAAACGTAGTAAACATCGTCCCGTAACATTTGTTCAGGTTGTGAGTCAATAATTGGCCATTCACATGAATAAAAGAGCCTTTGAAGAAAGGAAAACATTGTACAACGATCTGTCCAACGGCGACAATCTGGTTTCATAACGTGACATCATGGAAGTGGCCCCTTGGGCCCCGTGACGTCAAGCCTGGCAAGGAAAGTTGTGTTGCCTTGCTTCCGTGGGGCGGCCAACGGAAAAATGAAGCTCATTGACAAAATAACTACAAAATAATGACAAGCTAACTAAATAAAGTGTACAGACAAGTCTAACAAGCTAACTACATAAAGTAAACAGATAGGAGTGAATACAATAAAACACTATCCCTAAAAACGGAATGAAGAGGTAGGGGGCGGAAGACCAAACCCGCCATCCAACCACTGACCAACGAGCTTCATTTTTCTGTTTCCAATCTGAGTTTTGAATCGCTATTTTGTGTGTTTTATGTTTTGTTCACGTTAATGCTTATTTCGATGTGTTTATTTGTACTTTTATTTCCTCACTTCTAGGTTTCGATAAAATATTATTGTGTACATGGGTATTGTTGTTGAAAGTGCCAGTTTTTTTCACGCCTGTCTTTGGTGTGCAAGACCACTGGGGTAAGCCGTCACAGCACGGCCTTTGAAGGGGCAGTGTCTGACGATTCCCGCTCCTCCTGAACATTCTATGATATGTTAGCATGTTTGCATCTTTTCCCTGCCTACAAACATACATTCGGCATGCCGCTGTGATACCACTCTCCTTTTGACATGAGTCGTTGCTACCCACGTTAGCCACGTGACAGGCTGTTAAGTATGATTGACGGGTGGCATTTTTCCATTTGCTGCTGGAAACCAAAATAATGACATATGGACGTTCGGATGTCCACATGTCTGTGTATTTTTTGGCGTTTTTCTCATATTTCTACTTTAGCTAAAAGCTTGAAATTTTGTCAACTTATAGAAAGGACATCCATCTTGTAAAAACCGTTAAAATCTTAAAATCGGCCATGCAAAGGTTTTTGGTGTCTTACCTGTCCTTAATCATCACGTTTTGCCTGTAAACACGTTCATATTTGTGTAGATTTGTTCGCGTTGTGTACAAGCTACCACCTTACTGACAACGCATGCCTATTGTTGCTAAATCAGTTGAAACTATTACTACATTCAGAGACACAGAACACAATACACGGCCCTATAACTGGGTCCTTGGTGAACCTTATACGAACCACTTCGGAGGGTTCCGGGTAGCAGACATTCTTCTCATAAATGGAAGATGTTCACAATACCATCTGGCATCACGAAGAAGCGTAATGTATTGAAAAACAATGCACCAGCCATTAATAAGCCACTGAGCCCATTGGGTGAATTAGGATACATTTATGACTGCAACTAACAAAAACCTGCAACTGCTTGCTGAAATAGCACCAAGCTTCAAAAACTTATATTTGAATTTCCTGTAACGGGGCTTGACATTAACATTTTTGCAGCACTTGTGATGCAGGACAAGTAACTTTTGAAGTTTCATAGCCAGGTATCTGTGCTGGGGTATTTGGAGACATGTTTCCCTATGAATTTTGAAAATTAACATGTAAAACGTTTCATTCTAGGCTATTTTCAGAGTATTTTCACAAAGTTCTGTCTTTAAAAAATCTTATTTTGATGTTTTTCCTCACTTGCATTTATGGGCAAGTTTTGTTTGAAATCAACTTGCCAGAACCTGTTTCTTACTTGCAGGGGGCAAGCAGGCAAGTGTTAATGTCGAGCCTTGCTCTGAGCATGTATTTTCTTTAGTAGAATAAAACCACTCTAAAAATGTATGGCTATATGCTTAAGGTAGTTAGCATTTATTTAATTATATAAAAAAGGCAGGCAAGGAAACTGTTGCAATGTACATAAATCAGTTCTTCAATACATGTTCACACATGCCTAACATGTCCATGTTATGTTAATCAACGTGAAAAATGACAAAAGCTATCACTTACCAAAATCCCTTCCCTTTATAATAAAAGAAGAATCTGAAGGTACTGTCGGACTCTCTCTCCCTTTTTTCTCCCTCTTCCTCTGTGATCAATTCGCAACGGTAAGTTAATAAAAATTCTCCTTTTTGATTTTTTTCGTACCCCTTACTCCCCTACCTGCAATCACAGTAAATTTTCATGTGCATGTTTTTAACAACTATAAACAGTCAGCACTTGGAAAACTCTTGATTGATTGACAACAAGGGCTCGTGCCTCAGACAGCCATAATTTATTTGGAGAAACCGCATTCTGACTTCATTTTAAATTTCCGATACATTTATGCAATTGAGCTTACTTCAGCTCAGAATTGCAAATTTAGCCCAATATAATTAATGTTCACTTTATTTCATATTATTAATATGTTACATTAATATTTTATGTTATTATTAATAATACATACACATGTATATATATATATATATATATATATATATATATATATATATATATATATATATATATATATACATATACATATATATATATATATATATATATATATATATATATATATATATATATATATATATATATATATATATATATATATATATATATATATATATATATATATATATATATATATATATATATATATATATATACATATATATATTCATATTTATAAATATACATATATATACATATATGTATAAATATATATATATAAATATGCATATATATACATATATATAAATGTATATATAAATATACATATATATATATATATATATATATATATATATATATATATATATATATATATATATATATATATATATATATATATATATATATATATATATATATATATACATATATATATATATATATATATATATATATATATATATATATATATATATATATATATATATATATATATATATATATATATATATTTTATGTATGTATATTTATATATATATATCTTTTTTTTCAATATCAAATCATTTCGGGTTTTCTCCCCCGGATAAACTTTGAACATGATATTTTTCACTTTGCCAAATCCTGACACAGTAGGGGGACTTCCCACAGTGGAAAAAACTGGTAATTCAAAAGCAGCCCTTACATCCTATTGTTTAAC
This sequence comes from Hermodice carunculata, assembly GCA_964020975.1. NCBI lineage: Eukaryota > Metazoa > Annelida > Polychaeta > Eunicida > Amphinomidae > Hermodice > Hermodice carunculata. The sequence goes on along the minus strand of OZ026616.1, from coordinate 59,305,333 downwards.
AAGACAAATTTTACTGCCTTTAAATATTTCCAGTTTGGCCCTAGAATTCTAGGGCTTTGAGGCTCTCGGATGTTAGTTAGTTTTGGTACTTTGAGTTGCTGTTAATAAACATGCAAAAGAAAAACATGTAATTTTGTTCGAATTTATTAGGGAAGTCGTTGGTAGGAATTACCACCACATCAATAGAAGGTTCAATTATTGTTTGTGAAGTTTTTTTTTATATATCTCACAGCTTTAAAAATAAAACGTGCAAACTGCAGTTTAATAGGAAACAGTATTTCTTACATATATATATATATATATATATATATATATATATATATATATATATATATAGAGAGAGAGAGAACTATCTCCCCATTTAGACCTTTCCCTTACTGCTACCACCTTTTTACAATCCCGTTTTGGTTTACATTTGATATTTTTCGTTCTGTATTAAAACATGATTAAGATCACTTTCCAATGAAGACCCATTTTTCAGTCCCGTAGGTGGTCCTAGTGTAGAAATTCTATTGTATATATTATGAATGTTACCTTTGGTTGGAATAATATCAACTGCAAATCCATCCGGATCCTCATTTTTTGCTATGGGCACCTGAGCCATTTCTTTCGGTACCATCTCTGTCATCTACAAGGTAAAACAAAAGCAAAAAAGTGACCCATTGGCTGTGATATACATCTGGGTACTGGCCACTTGGAGAAGAAACAAAGGTGTTAGGGTGCCCAAAAGTGCCTCTCTACAGTTTGGAAGCAATTTGGTCAGCACTTTGACAGGAAAAAAATAACAAAAAAACAAAAAACAAAAAAAACATTTATGTCCATTTTTTAAATATTTTTAGTAAAAATGAGAAACTTCAAACACATTACCAATTGTAGAAATGACACACAGCCACTTCAAAGAAATCCCTTTAAAGTACAAAATGGATCTAGCCAAAGTTTTCGGAGAAAAACCCATGTGCACTGCTGTCCCTAACAAACAGTATACATGTAAGCAACTAGTGCTGGGGCGTTGACCCGTCAACTTAGTCACCACACCATTCTGACGGCAATCAACTTGGCTCGACCTAAAATGAAATTGAACTCCGTTTGAACCCACGGGTCCAAAAACACGGACTCGTTGAATAATTTCAACTTCACCCGGGCTAAAAATGTTGCCCAAGTTACTTAAAAATGACATTTTCCTTGGGCCCGTATCCAACAACGTAAACAAGCCATGCGGTCTGACGCGGGGAACTTGAGTGAACTAAAAATAACTCTTACAGATAGATCTAGGTCGGAGGGCCAGTTCCCCGGATGTCAGTAGCTCTGGCTCGCTTTCCATTTGAAATCACTTTTAACAGCTTTACGATCAATATTGAAGCCGGCGGTCTTAACCACACAACTTAAATACTTGGACTTAAGATGTATTTATCGTCTCGATGATATCCGTTTATGGTAACAGCATTGCTGGAGGTTAGTTTTTATTCTGTTTACAATTTAACGTGCTCCCGACGTGTCGATCTTGTGTCATAGGGGGGAAAATGCCTGAGAGATATTCTTGCATGTGGCAGCTGAGTGTGAAAGAGCTCTGTGTACATGTGCACATATTCTTTTTACCGGTCTAATCATATGTTTAAAGTATATGGCTTTTATTCTTGCTATATCTAGATAAATTATTATGCATGCTCTAGTTGTATGCGATAAGTTGTGAACTCCATGACAATTAGGCCTACATTACAAGAGCGTCTTGAATACCGACGCTCGCGTACGTCGCATGTCACTTACACTTTCTATGTAGAACGGGAAAACCACCAGGACGACCCGTCAGGCCCCGGGTTGAACATTTTGAACGAGTCCCAGCCCTAGTAACAATGGACTCTTTTTGTACATTTGTATGTACCAAGCCTCCCAGTGAGGATTTGAAGTAATATAGGATTTTATAGGCTGTAAAGACATAAAATGTAGGTTTTTATAGGCTCTTGTCATTTAATTTTAATAGGTTAATATGGGCTATTTATATTGGAACAAATAAATACTTGCCTCATAGGACAGCATATTCCACAGAATTACCTCATCAATGCACTTGTTGAGCTCATGCTATGGACAGATAGCTTCAGATACCCAGCTATGGTCGCTTCAAAGGACTCAACAACTCTTATTAAGTGTTGTAACTTGCAAAATTACTGATAGTAAAAGAAACTTCTTGATGAAAAACCGTATATAGGTTTTTATAGGTTCCAATGGGAGGCCTGATTTAAAAATCCTGAGCTAAGCTAGAAACAGCCCTGCAATGCCCTAAACATTCCTTGGCCAAGATGATTCCAATTCAATCCCATCTTTAAAATAGTACAGCTGCAAATTTGGTTGCTGTGACCAATTCTATTGTAAGTAATATGCTGGTCAAGACTGAAACGAAGTTGACACCTGTAACCTTGAAACAATGCCAAGGTCATTAATCAGGGATGTGATGGCCCAACATTGAAAAACCCTGACAATGACCTACAAACCTGAAATTACATGGTATTTATCTATAAATATGAAAGATAAATTTCGGAAAAAACGCCTGATTTCAGGCTTTATCCTGAAAAATCACATCCCTGATTAATATACGATCCCATTCATGCATTCTAATTTATATGAGAAGGTCAAGGCTGCTGATATAGAATAATATCCCAACAATTTATTTGATAAAAGAGTCCTACACACCAAATTTGGTAGAGGAAGATCTTAATTGTCATTCTTAAGTTATCTCAATTACAATAACTGTGCATGGACTCAGTGGCAGCGTTATAAATCATTCATACAATACCCTCTATTTAACCCTTTGGCATGGCTGAGATGTAAAAAGCATTGTTAAGTAACACACTATATAAAATAAAAAGCATTGGTTATGATATATACACAAAAGGTTACCAATCTTCTGGCACGTTGGCATATGTTTAAACGGCAGAAGTACAAAATGAGTGATCCCTCATTCAAATTTACCTGTTAGAACAGAGAAGCTCAGAAATCAAATTTGTAATATTAATTTTGAATAAAGAGTAGGGAAGTTACTGAGTATTTTTAATTGCACTATATAAAACTATATAAAAAATGAATAGCATTCTTTAAGGTGTACACAAAAGGCTACTCATTTTCTGACTTTTTGGCATATATGTCTGTTCAAAAGAAAATAATTCAATGAATCTCTCATGCAAATTATTCACATTACTCTCAAATTAACAGGGCTGCAAATTAGCACTTGCCAGCAGCCATAAGCGCATAATTTTGCAGTTGGCGAGTGATCAAACTAAGAAGTGTTGATTAAAAGTATGGAAAAACCTTGCAGATTTATTAATTTTTGTTATTTTGGTTAGTAAGTAAAAAACTTTCAAGCCCTGAAATGTAGAGTAGGAAATTTACTGAATACTTCTAATTGCAATGAATTGGTGTCAGATCTACTCTCTTATGGTCTCGAGCATCTGTGCTCTCACAGTACACACCATGCATATACATCTATGGCTGTCTGACAGTGTGGTTAAGGTGCCCCTTGCCAAGTTCTTTATTTTTTATGAAAAGTGAAGGAGTTGAATTGCTGTAGTACTTTGTGAAGAAAATTTGCTTTTGAGATGACGCAATGTATACTTTATTCATAACTTTATCGTGCAGAATTGCCTCTCATTTGGTGGCCGCTCTCGTCAAGCATCGTTACTTTCTGTCACAGTTTGACCACCGGGGTCTGTGACGTCACGAAAGGGAGCCGCGCTGCAGCTGCACACCAACTCCGATAATAAACATTGACTCGCAGCAGTGAATGTCCGTTTGCTCATGACTTTAAAACTGGATTAAAATGGGGATGCAAAAGAAACTGTTCCCAGTTGTCCAGTCTGAACTTATCCACCATAGGGAACCGATGTTGGAAGCTGCCATGGACAACGACAAAGCCAGTCTTTGCCGGTGCAACTGGGACTGGGTCTGTGCCCAGCACTGACCACTGATCGGAAGTTTGGACTGGTAACGATGCTTTTCAGAAGTCTTTGTGCGAAAAATCCCATCTAACTTTATTATAAGTGACTGGTTGAAGTTAACGTTTCTGAGTACTGCCAGATTATAGCCTATATTAAGGCGACATGCCATTTATTTTATCGGTAATTTGCGCTCATAGCCTATGTCATATGTGCACTTCTTGTCTTCGTTCAGTCACGTCTACCCTGTTTTGCCGTACAGTGCTTTATTTTCTCCCATTTTATACGCGAAAGAGATTCATACAGGATAACACCCTTGTTCCGGATGGATTTTTTTTGTTTGTTTGTTTGTTTCTTTTGTTTTTCAATAAAAAAATGTTTAAACCAAGAAGACAGGCCCTCTTACGCGGTTACGCTGCACGCTACTTAAGACAGGCAAAACTGTTGCACCTCCGCTGTGTGGCTTAGCGGTATGTGTGTAGTCAAGCTGTGGTGAAGTGCTTGTGTATCCCCTATCTTTTGAAGTTTGCGGCATGCTGCAGGAGCCAGTATTATTCAGTTTAAGCATGCATCGGCCTTGCAGACGCTTTCAATGTGATTCTTTACCTTCACGTATCCCAAGTTTTGTTATAATTCACTAAATAGAATAAAACTAAATGCCTGTGGCACGTAGGCGTATGATTTCAAATTCAGCTAATTTGGAGTTTACAAATTACATTTACGCTGTCTTACTAACGTGAAGCGTATAGTACATATACGTTATACTGCCGGTATTGCCTACTGGCAACCTTGCAAGATGGCCTGCCGTAAACTTCAACTAGTCACTTATATAGGAATCTTCACACAATGACTTCTGAAAAGCATCCCTTACCACTCTAAACTTCCCAAACTCCAGTTTTGCTGATCTTCCGTGGCACCTACGGCATGGTCAGTCGGCTGGGCACAGAATCCATCCCGGTTGCACCGGCAAAGACTAGCTCCAGGGAACCCAACCCATTGTTATTGTTGGCGATTTTTATTAGGGTTTATAAAAATTGCTAACAATAACAATGGGTTGGGTTCCCTGGAGCTACGGCAAAGACCGGCTTTGCCGTAGCCCGGTCGTGGCTCCTTCCAGTAAGGCTGAATTTTTCTGTCCTTCTCCCTTCCTAACCCTACATCTCCCCCGTCGTCCTCAGTAAGTTCCTCTTCGGAAAAAGAACAGCTAAAACTAAGATCCAGCTCTTTTTCTGCGTGGCTACCGCTGATGCTTTCTCTATCACTCTCTTCCATTGTACAATATCGACGCCCTTCCGTGACGTCGCGACCAAGAGACCGCTTGATGCCTGATGGCCAAAAAGGCGCGAACTTGTCACCTTCGGGCCCGTTATGTGCAACAAAATTCTTTTGCAAAAACAATATAACACTCCCAGTCCTTCACTTTGAACAAAAATAAATCTTCTGGCGCTTGGGACCTTTAAAGCAGGGAGGTGGTTCTGATCGTGTATACTAGCCCGTATGTCTGTGAACGTCCAGGACAGAGAAGTGCAATTTTTAGCAAACGTGATCGGGGATTCACTCAGGCCAGCACCTGCGCTAGCGTTACGCATGGTCCGAATGTCCATTACTTGCATAATACTTTTCTACATTCGACTGTTGAAGACCATTTCTATCACACGACGTGACTTTATGCTGAACTAACACCTCTGTTTTGTAAAATAAGTTTCTGGCTCATGTACTTACCTCGTTTGTCTGCAGCAGCGCGAAAGTTCTGCAACGTGGCAAAGTTCTGCAATATGGCGCCGTCTTCTCGAAGCTCAGCTCTTGTCTCTGATTGGCTAAAAGTTTCTGGTGATTTGATTGGCCAAGTAAAGGGTGCAAGTCCATGAAACTATATTGTAGGGGCGCCACCAGCTCGACAAGCGATCATGTTGTGGTTTGCCATACAGGCGAGGACTGCGCACTCTTTTGCACATAATGAAGATGTAAGGAATTTGCGAGGACTCACTTCAGACAGCACGGGGGTTCTCGCTAATTCACGCGGAGGCATTTTCTTTGTGAGGACCCGTGTGCAAGTCCTCTCATTGCTTATAAGGCCCCATAACGTTGGTGTGCATTCAAGGTCAAGTCCTCGGTATTATTGCTATACAAACAGACAGACAGACACACACACACACACACACACACACACACACACACACACACACACACACACGGAAGCAGTTTCTTCTATTAATGTGATTTCTATCCATGACATAAAATACAGGGGGATCCGAACTTGAGTATTGGGTTGAAACATGCACGAGAAAACCGGACGCTTCCGGACTGCTGCACTTAAGGACACGCTCCAGGAAGTCCATACCGTAGAATTGATGGTGATATTTTCATACATTCGTCAGGTAGGGAAACTAATTTTTGACTCCACGAGATTAACCGCTTTACTATATAAGTCCGTAATCAGGGACTGGAATGAGTTAGCCTAATGACAACCTATGTCTGCGCCCGCGTGATCATGTATATTTGCGGCAACTGATGTGAGGAAGTGCTTGGGGTCCTACTCCCATGTTACAATATCCTTACGGCATGTGACGGGAGGACGTCCCGACGTTTTGACGGGTTTGGCTTGGTCTCAATCCCCGTGTAATCCAGTATCCCCATGTAAATAAACTACTGACATTGTTGATTGTAATGACAATACTTCTATCCAACTCCGGTCAGGTCTGGTTGTTATGCTTTGAAGACATGTACAATCAACATCTTCCATATTCTGTTTGCAACAAACGAAAATATTTACTGGCTTAAAAGCAGTTATTTATTCCAATACTAACAAAGACAGCCAACAGTGCAAACTTGTCAGTTTGGTTTCCAATGCAAAGGTGCTGACTGGGGACTTGACTCAAAAGGCAAGACTGGAGTACGGGTCTTATTGGGTAATAATCATGCAGAGACAACTGAGACAATTGAAGAAGAAGAAGAAGAAGAAGAAGAAGAAGAAGAAGAAGAAGAAGAAGAAGAAGAAGAAGAAGAAGAAGAAGAAGAAGAAGAAGAAGAAGAAGAAGAAGAAGAAGAAGAAGAAGAAGAAGAAGAAGAGGAAGAGGAAGAGGAAGAAGAAGAAGAAGAAGAAGAAGAAGAATAAGAATAAGAAGAAGAAGAAGAAGAAGAAGAAGAAGAAGAAGAAGAAGAAGAAGAAGAAGAAGAAGAAGAAGAAGAAGAAGAAGAAGAAGAAGAAGAAGAAGAAGAAGAAGAAGAAGAAGAAGAAGAAGAAGAAGTTTCAACGTTGTAGCAATGATAAAATGGTGTATTGTTACATTTGGATCAACTTTCGTAACATTTGAATAAGCTACCGTAACATTTGGATAAGCTACCCTGTCAGTTTCCTAGAGTGGTCTTTGATCAGACGTTAACTGTTACAGAAGCTGACAGAGTACACCATGAGCACTTTCAGATGTAAAGAGGTGAAGTTACAATTTGTTTTCTTGAGTAAATGTTTCTTGCCTCCCTTGATAAGCTGTATCTGCTTGCATAATCCTGTTAATGCAACACGCCGATATGCACTATAAGCACAATTTATCAATAACACAGGATGAGTCTCTTTAGCAGGCAAGAAAGTTTCCTATTCCCTTGAAACATAAGCTTGTATCTAAAACCTTTGATACAGTGAATAGCAAAAGACTCGTTCTACTTTCATGGGGAAAGGGAATTCAAGGAAAAGCATGGCGTCTCACTAAGCGTCTCTTCGATAGAGTTCAAAACAAGATAATATTCGGTGCTTTTGGGAGTTCTTGGTTCGAGACACTAAATTGAGTTAAGCAAGGATTGATCCTCTCCCCCGCTTTGTTCTCCCTTTTAATATTCGACTTGATCGATATGTTAAAAAGAAGGAAATGCTGGTATACCTTTTAATGATAACCATATTCCTTGTCTATTATATGCCGATGACATAGCCCTATTGGCCGCAAATGAAGACCAAGAATAATGCGCCATTCGTTACAAAACGACCTGTGCTACCGCAATATGATTGACGCGATGATCTCGGTATTTGTACTCATGCAAACTATATAACAGCTTTGCACCTGAGGGACATATACTGAACCCCAATGAAAAGTATCCACATGCCAATTTTGAAGTATTTTATTGTTT
>OZ026616.1:59263337-59295837 GCA_964020975.1 Hermodice carunculata | reverse complement strand
TTAAATACAAATAAAGATATACAAATATTCTGACCTGTTTCTCAGAGCATAATCTTAATACCAATGTCAGCAAAAGTCTCGCGTTCTTGCTTTGTTGCCTTGCCTGTTTAGCAGGCCTTAGCAGACGCAAGCAAGCTAGATAGAAAGATGGCACGACAGGCTAAGTACGCACGGAATTAGCCCCTTTCTAATTTTCTGATGTATGTGAAAGACTGTTAGCCATAATTTCATCCCGATTTACTATTTACTATTTCTGTGGCACGCGTTAGACCATGGACTAGGTCCATGGTTAGACTGAGTCCGTACCCCCCCCCCCCCCCAATTTTCAATGGTATTCGTTTCTTGTCCTGAAAAAATATAATGTAGCAAAATTTTTGTCATCCAGCAGGCAACAGAATTGGAACCAACATTTTCCTGAAATAATAAAAAGGCCTAACATCCCAGTTTGAGCATGGTTTGTAATGAGATCTGTTGAGGTGTTGTTTTAGCATATATTATGTAATAGTTTTTTATAGAGCCATTACTGTATTTTTTATGTGAAAAGGCACAAATTTAGGTAAGAAGACACAGTAGGAACTTTTTAAATATTGTCATAGATGGAAGTAATAGAACTTAAGGGTAACTAATAGATCTATCTTGTTATGACTTCAGTTAAGAATCACATTAAAAAATTCCACGAAGCATCGAAAATGAAAGACTGATGGTTAGGTAGAGTAAATTCATATACATGAATTTATAATGTTAAAAAGCCAAAGATTCAATGCTCTCACGGTGCCAAGGTAATTGCTTTACAGTAAACCCTCCGTTAGTGGGTACTTTGCTTTGGTCTCGTTACCTATTGACTAAAATATAAAGCTAGCTATCTCCCTAAAGTAAGCATTTCACAAATCTTACTTTGCCTCAGTTCTATCATGGGTGCTACTATAGTAGCTCCATGGTTCTTTGCAGCAACCCATAACCATAAATGTGCGAAAAGGCTCTTAATTTCAATTTCCAGATGGCAAAAATAGAGCCGCCTCTATCCACAACGTGAAAACATACCAAACTGTACCATCACCGCCATACAGTGAAAATAGACCAAACCGTATCCTCACCGTACGGTGAAAATAGAGAAAAATCTATCCTTGCTGTACGGTGAAAATAGGCATAACTCTTTCCAAACGCTATTCTCACCGGACGGTGAAAATAAACCAAACGCTATTCTCACCATGCAGTGAAAATAGCACCGGTTTTTTTTTTTTTTTTTTTTTTTTTTTAATTTCGTTTGATTTAAACACATTTGTTTGTCCTGGATATCCCCACAGTAAAAAAAAGTTGACTAATACAATGGGTTCTCCAGACAGGGAGCGACAAAACAGAATATTTACAACATGCAAGAGACATCACTAAATTACGTAAGCGTATGTTGCACTAATGAATGTATGAACACAGATTCTTGGCTGATCAATCAGCGAATAACTTGAGAACAAAATAATGACATGATGCCAACGAATGACCAGAAAAATGAAAGAAAATATATAAATTACATCACCATCTATCCAATTTTCATTTGATAACACCCCCCCCCCCACCGGGGGTGGGTAGGCTGAACTAAGAACTGGAAGGATCAGAATAAAAATTGTCTAGTTTGAGCGATGTGGTGCTAAACTGTTAAGAAAATGGTTTGATGCTTCGGATTTTGCGTGCTATTAAAACAGACCAAGCTCTGTGTTACGGCAGAGAGAGAAAATATAACCTGGGAGGTAACATCGGTTAGTTCTTTGTCACGGTAGCTATAAAAAAGTACTGAAGTTTTAAATATGCAAGGATAACAATGAGCGGGGAAAAGAATTTGTTTAATGCTAATTTCAAGTCTGTTAAGCTTAACGTTGTACAATTTTGAGTAATCTAGAATAAACCTATTGCATTCTACATCCACTACTTGCATGTTCATGGAATTTTTCCACTTCAGATATTTGATTACATTAGGACTCCGTTCCTATCTACATGTACAAGCAGGTCGTCGCCGAGACTGTGTTGATGCTGTAGCTTTATCCTCACGGATTGGTGCCCAAAGTGTGCTCAATGCATGAAACCTTGATAAGGCACTTTCGGCTCTTTCAAGTTTGTACAATCACTGTCTGATTGGTTGCCTGAGAAGCATTCTCTGGGGTTTTTTTTTTCTTTTTCTTTTTTTTTTTTTTTTTTTTATATGTTTGTTTGTTTGTTTGTTTTTAATGTTCTGATGTTTATGTACAGATAAATTTCCCTGGATGTAAAAGGCCTGCTTCACAAATGAACTGCTTGGAAGACCAAGCGCCTTGGACTGGTGACTGGGTCCAATAGCCAGAAAAAAATGGTATGAGTCAGCTAAGGAGGCAAACTCAGTCACTGTCTGTTATAGAAATATCCCAGCTAATGTTTAGCAAAAGTAATGGCCCAAAAGTAAGAGCGTCATTTTTAAGGAAAACTATAAGCTAGCCCCTGCTAAAACGTCCTGACGCATTAATGACGGGCTGTAACATTTACACTGTAATGCAGGTACCTCGCCGGCTGAATGATTTCGAAGGCAGGTAACCTTGAATGTGACTCGTTCTGGTCGTGCATCACTGTTGAATTGCCTATTCCTTGCTATAAACAAGGCCACACTTCCTTGCCATAAAAAAAACAAACATCTTGAGATATACAATGTAGTTTAAAATAAATGCTGTTTTCAGTTTGCATCTGTTGTTGCCTCTATAGATAGACTAGCTCCTCCAGAGTGTTTTTCCCCGTTACAATAGATCATGGAAATATCAAATTAACGGTAATACCTCCATGAGCAGAGCGCCAACAATTCTTGTTCAACAGCGATGCCGCCCTGGCCCGTAACTCGGAGATACTAAGGGTGCGCATGGTCGTTCCAGTTTAGTTGGGAGAAAGGGGGTCAATTTAGAGCATTTTCGGGGTGGAGAAATTTATAATTAAGGGAGTAGGGTTTTTCTCTAAGTAATCTTCGCGTAATTGTCTGATAGGGTCTCAAATTAAAAACATCCGCGAATTTGCTTGTGATCAGTTGGTTTGTCCGTAACCTTCAGTAACATTTTCTGGTGTCACAATATGTCGGATATCTGAGTGTTGTTATAATAAGGCTTCAGTGCAATAAATAATGATATACCTTTATAAAACTGCCCTGTGTCCAATTTTTGAATGGTGATCCTCCCGATTAGTATCTTTTACAATAAGGTGGTGATCAATGTTTAAAAACAACTAATTTAATGTCTGAATTGCCATGCATGTACCATCAGTGGTCAATCGCAAAGACGACCAAAGCTTTTTAAGCACAAAGGACAAAAGTAATTTGGCTCCTTTGTGTATCTGTTTTATGCCGCGGTTATGTGATGTCGTCGTATCGTTACAAACGTAAACTGTTGTGATCTTCCTTGCGATGCACATGAAAATGAAAATGTCATTGTACTTGTAGTAATATATTTTTTTTTACTTGCCATGTTGAAATTGAAAGAAACAAATCAATATTTTCATGAGCCAAAAAATCGATATTTGAATAAGTATCATGAGTAAGTAACAACCAAAAACCCATTTCCTTGAAGTCAAGCCCAATCAATACGGGTGACGCAAAATTTCCATGTGAAGCAGGTGTTGAAAAATAATATGCTTACAATCACTAGGATTATATTGACTTTGTCAAAACAAGTGTATTTTATGTCACTTTGCATGTGGATTTTGAAAACAAAGGAACCTAATAAGTACAGAAGCAACAAGTTTTGCCAATTTCTAAGTTTTCTCTCCTTCCCATTCTGGGCTCATTGGCGTGACATAGTGTCCATCTTGGTGTGTTAACCGATTGCTCCTATGGCGCTCCACGCTCAAAAATAAAAGAAGAAGAAGAAGAAGAAGAAGAAGAAGAAGAAGAAGAAGAAGAAGAAGAAGAAGAAGAAGAAGAAGAAGAAGAAGAAGAAGAAGAAGAAGAAGAAGAAGAAGAAGAAGAAGAAGAAGAAGAAGAAGAAGAAGAAGAAGAAGAAGAAGAAGAAGAAGAAGAAGAAGAAGAAGAAGAAAAGGAAAAGTGGTATGTTCATGGAAACAAGGTTTGTTTCTGCGCAGTAAATATAAATTCTTCTTGACACTTGGGATGACACAACATGCCTGGTGAAGGAGGTGTTGAAAAATTATATGTTAACAAACACTAAGAATATATTGATTTTGTCAAAGAAAGTGTATTTTATGTCACTTTGCATGTGGATTTTGAAAACAAAGGAACCTAATAAGTACAGATGCAACTAGTTTTGCCAATTTCAAAGTTCTCTCTCCTTCCCATTCTGGACTCCTTGGCTTGACATAGTGTCCATCTTGCTGCGTTAACCGGTTGCTCCTATGGCGGTCCACGCTCAAAAAAAAAAAAAATGTATGTTCATGGAAGCAAAGTTTGTTTCTGCGCAGTTAATATAAATTTTTCTTGACACTTGAAATGATACAACATGTCTGATGGTTACACCCCCCCGCCGGCCACCCCCGCCCGCATTAAAAAAAATAAATATGAATGTATGAATGAATGGATCAGGAAGTCCAGCGCAGTACACGACTTGATTCCATCTAATTGAGCAAATTTCCTTATCTCAAGTACTTCATCACTGCCATGAGGACAACTATTTTGCGATACCCGCTTCATGGTTATTGCAGAGATGCATCCTGGCGGACCAAAATGTTGCCGCCCCCAATGCGTGCCCACAGCCCCTGGATAAGGAAATTCTGTTGACCACACTGACCAGCTGCCAACATCAATGGAGTCTGGGGGCTAATTTCAGTTACAAATTTCGCGCCAATATGAAAAAAAAAAAAAAAAAGCAACAACATAATATTACGAACATCATGAACATACAATATATGTTTAGCATAATGGCAAATTTCCGCTTTCCCTCGTCACCTTACTTCACTCTAAATTCGAAACTGCCATGAGTGGAAAAGTACATTATACTTTCGACAGGGTGTAAAACCCCACTCCAAAACTCTATATGCGCAATGGATTTCTCTTTTATCGAGTAGATGTTACACAAGATTTTATAAATGTTGAACAGCTACATATCCATCATTAGCACTGTACCATACACAGAAAGCCAGTTTTGCTTACCATGACTGCTCTGCTTAGCTGAGCTCTAAGGCTCAGTCATTCCCCAACGCTTGTTCATAGGCTGTAGACAGCCCCTTTTATATTCTTACTTCGTACTTCCCCAACCCCATAATAGTTGTTTTCCACTTGTTTGTGCAAGTGTAAACTGCTCTTATCTAGATATAAGCAGTTATCACTAGTTTGACCCAGATAAAACTAGTCCAATCTAGGTATTTGCAACATTTTGGAAATCCCATTTCTAAATGTTACCATTAACTAGCGCCATCTAGCTGTAATTTTATAACACTTTTTATGCTTTGAACTTCCTGTTTATTACCTCCTGTTGTACTTGATTAACCTTTATGACAAAATCAACAACTTCAATGGCATGATTATATTCACCAGAATCTATACCAAATAAGCATTTTCATGCTGTGCTTTGTTTTGCCCTATGCTGTATATAATTCAAGTTATTCTTTCTCAAAACTTATGATCTTAGTGACCTTCCTATCCATCACATTTTGACACATTGTTTTGCAATGCAGCATCATCAACATGACTCATGAAAGGATAATGGTCTGATAAACCAGTTCTGTTTACCAGTCTTACTTGTTTTCTGTTTACCAGTCCTACTTGTTTTTCTGTTTACCAGTCGTACTTGTTTTTCTGTTACCAGTGCTGCTTGTTGGACCTGCGCCAAATTTATGAGTGTGTAATCGTATCCATTCCTCAGTTGTTTATTGTGTTGAATGGATGCTTGCTAGCTATGGAAAAGTTTTATGACTGATTTCTCTGTTGAGAGGACAGAAAAACAGGCATGAACTTTACATTCTTCCACCACCTTTAAGTAGTTGGAATTTTTTTAAAACTCAGATTTACTACATTTATAACACTATATTTACAACAGCCTTTTTATACAACACTACTTTGATTATATGCGATCATATATGGTTATCATATTGATTATTTGTAAAGTATTGAGTACCTCTAGGTTCAGTCTTGTATAATGTTAAAGACAGGTGTATGAGCCATGGTCAAGTATACCCCTATGTTGATGAGCACCCACGGTCAGCAGACCAAGGTGGTGTTATCAGTTCACAGTATCATCAACAAAACAACTCTAGGCCTTAACTAAGTTTACTGATGAAGCATGCAATATAAACAATGATTATATGCAATAATTATACACATGAGCCATTATATTTGGGCTTTCAAGCTCGCCACTATTGAACAAAGTCCATAGAAGTATTTACACTGAGGTTTTTATCGTCTAAAGCAATGCCAGTAATTATACAATAGTATTTGATATAAAATACTTCCACCCGAGGACAGTGTACACATTTTCTCTCCTTATGCAATTGGCATATTTTACAAATGCCCGGAGCTCGTATCAAAAAATAGTAACTTTCTAGCTTTGGAACTCCATAATTCTCAACATTAACACTGCAAAGCTTGAGCTAGAAATTTTTTAATGTTGACAACTTTGTAATACAACTCAGATGTTGTTTCCTGTAGTTCATTGAACAGTTGCTGATAGGACAAAGATGTCCACAATTTTAACTTATTTCCATAAATTTGATCCCAATTTGGAATAATTTGTCAATTTATCAAGATATTGAGCTTACGAATGCCTTGATTTGTTAAATCAGAATATGGAAATGGCAATGTGAATATCACAGCTCTCCATCGTGTTTTTCTCAAGGAACCTTTAATTGGAACCCAAGAGATCTCCAAAGGAAAGAAAAAATGATCAAATCGTCTATCACACACCTGCACATGCAATCCGGTGTGGAAGATGCAATTGACCCATTCCTTTTTAGGTACCATTTTGAAGACCAAGCAATCATGCTTGTATGAGATGTTGTCTTCAAGTGATTTCGTTTTAATAATAGACCATCCACATCTATGCATACAGATGGTTTAGCCATTGTTCTAGTTTCATAATCCATGTCAAATCATAAGTCGTTATCCAAGAAGTCAGCACTGTATTGTATTAGATCCCTTAATCTTTTAACTATATACAGCTGGATACAGGCTGAACCTCTTTATAATCATGTCACAATTATCATAATTTATACAAGGAATAACGATGATTTGAGTAAGGTAAGCTAACAAGCATAATTATATAATTCAATTGTCAGATAAGCATAATTCAATACATGTATGAGTCGATAATGTCCTCGTCCATATTGGAGCATTAACATGAAACAAGGTCATTAATGTACCCTACTCCATACAACTTGTGGAACAAGCTAAGTTTGACCTTGTTATTGTTCCATTTGTAACCTATATTGAGGCGCAGTCTTGTTACCAGGTTGGTCAACCTCTATAGGCTATTTATGTCCTTCAACATATTTCAAATTCAAGTTCTGAAAGTATGCGAACGGATCTTCATAGTGATCCCAGGAAACTGTCCTCGCTTCTTTATTACATACACACTCAATAATATAACCACAATTGTAAGTGGAACTAGCACGAACAGTAGACCCCATGAGACATATTGGCTTTGATAGTTCCAATTAATGAACTCATTATCATCATCAGTGGCTTGAATTGGTTCAAGATGGACTCGTTTAACTGGTTTCAGTTGCTTAAGTTTTAATTTATCTAATTCCCTTAAGGAGTCCCCCTCAGGAATGAGAACTTTGATGTTAAGTTTTAGGCTGATATGCACCTGCATAGTATGTACTTTTACTTTACCAAACTTCCGAATCATACCAGTTAATTTCCAATATGCAGCGCTTATTGTACATTTTTCTCGTACAGTTATGATAAATGTCCCAGGTCCCAGGGTCCCAGGTCTCTCAGGTGATGATACACAGAGGGTAGTTATTCTCCCCCCCCCCCATGTAATTATTACATAAGTACCCTGAGCTATCTCTGATGCCCTAGTCACTCCCTGGTTGTGACTGAGTTCCACCTTACATCTGTGTCTTTGTTCTTTGTTCCCTGTGATAATGGCTCTGGCGCACGACCACGCTCCTGGCTTGTATATAGGTCCCAGTCTACATACAGTCGGTCTATATCCAGTGCATGCTACTGGATGGAATACTTCCTCATTATTTGGATTTAGTCCCACATCCTTATGTGGCAATATCACTCTGGCTGAATAGCCTGATGTATTGTATGAGCTGGGCCACGACTGTAAGTTATACGCAAATAGGTCAGTTCATGTACCAATGGTACCTTGACACGGTATATAAGCGTTTTACCGCCCCACACAGGAAATACCCTTTTGAATAATACCACTGAAGTGGTTTTACCATCATCGCTAATGGACTCATGGCCTTTTGTAATATGTCCCTCAACTGCGTTGGTGGTAATAGTTCTTTAGTTAATCTACCTAATTCTAATGAAGCCTTCTGTCTATCAAACTTTTCCAATGTTCATTCCCATTCGGTTATGATGGATTCATAAGTGGACACAGCTCGTTCAGCATTTAATACTGTCCAGCGTCGGTACATGTCCACTCTGGTCTTATTGTTATAATATACTAACGAATTAATCTATCTTCTCAAAGTGTCACTCAAATAATGACTGATAGCGTTAATTTGCTTCAGGTTTTCAACCACAGTGTCTAGAGTGTGGTTAACCACTGTCACTAATTGATTTACAAGGTGTTCAATTTTCTTTCGTTTTTGCCTGGTCTCTTCTACAGCTCGTCTGCAAGCTTCAACATCATAGTCAGTGGCAGTCCCAAAAAACTAATGTAACAGAATACCTCCAAGGTTGATCAGGCCTCGTTTGACCCTTCTGTTTGACCTGACAGGCTCTGTAGCAGCTATTAAATCATTTAAGGCTTGCTTTTTCTGGTCAAGGCGACTGATCCATTGATCTGCTTCTCCTTGAGTAATTTGAGAGAGCCTCAAAGCTCTTTTGATCGTATCTTTGATTAGGTTATATTGTGGTACCATAGCATTGTCTATCCTTGGTTGATCCAAGGTAACCAATATGGTACATTCAGCTACCTGAAGTTTGATATTTCTGCGTCCAGTCACTAATAATCCATCTTGTAAGGGAACTATGTCAGTCATGTATACTGTAGTTAACAATACTGACATAAGAACAAGGCTAATTCCATAGCCTCTTCTAATCTCTGCTTCTTGGCTTCGTCTTTGAGAAGTGGACATCTCGTCTGTCTCTTCCTATACCTTGTAGGGTATCTGTGAGTGAAGGTATTAGCTGGGGTGTTAGTCTCAGTGTCAACAGAAGTGCTAGCTTGTGGTTCTGTTTGTTCAGCTTCTGGTTCCTCAGTGGTCTGCTCTGCTCCAAGGTTGAAACCCAACTGAGCACCTGGTTGTGGAACTACTGACTTACTAGAGTTCCAAACCAGTCTAGGGCAGATATCGTCCCAGATAAGATCCAGATTTACCAGTTTGAGCTTGTTTCTATTTACCACTTTGACTTGAGTTGTACAAGTACCAAGTACATCCATTTTCTGTCCACATACACTATGCGTACTGTTTGTAGGTTTCAATAGTCTTGTACGTCCAGTACACCTGCACAGTTTATCAAATAGTCTTTTATGCAAGAATGTCACACATGCTCCAGTGTCGAGCAATGAACGGCAATGCACTCCGCTCAATGTAATTGACAGTCCCATGCGACGATCACTTGTGGAACTACAAACTTCCTAGAGTTCCAAACCAGTCTAGGGCAGATATCGTCCCAGATAAGATCCAGATTTATAGTTTGAGCTTGTTTCTATTTACCACTTTGACTTGAGTTGTACAAGTACCAAGTACATCCATTTTCTGTCCACATACACTATGCGTATTGTTTGTAGGTTTCAATAGTCTTGTACGTCCAGTACACCTGCACAGTTTATCAAATAGTCTGTTATGCAAGATTGCCACACATGCTCCAGTGTCAAGCAATGAACAGCAATGCACTCCGCTCAATGTAATTGACAGTCCCATGCGACGATGACTTGTCTTAATTCTTGCAGCATCTAGTTTAATTGTTCTTTCTTTTGTACAGTGTTTCTGGCACCTTTCACAGTGACAACACTTTTCGTTACGGCCTCATCTCTCTTTTTCTTGAAACAATCTTTGACCTGATGATCTTGTTTACCACAGTAGAAACACTTCATAGGTGGAGCACTGGGAGGTCTGAGGTCTCTCATTTTAGCCTCCAGTTTTGCTATCTTGGTGTTTGCTTGGTCACACTTCTTTGCTGTCATCTCTATGAAGCGGATGCTTTGTAAAAAGGCATCATCCATGGCTTGACTTTGTGTGTACGGTGGTGATGGGTTCACAGGGTCAACTTCCATTGGTTGCACGTCCCTGTTGTCATGCACAATACCTCTGAATAACTCTAACCCTGCTTCTTGATGTTCTGTATATCGGATTGCATCTTCTAATGTGTCTGGCCGTTTTTCAACCATCAGTCTCTTGGCAAAGCCAGTACTGTACAGTCCCCTTGCATAGGCCTGTATGATGTTTCTTTCAGCATCACCGCTATGTGGCATTGGATATGCTTTGATGGCGGCCTCTCAGAACTTACGGTTGTACATTCCAAGACTTTCATATGCAGACTGTTTGTACTGCTCCAGTTTTGAGGAATGACTTTCGAGCATGCTCTTTTACCACTTCCCATGGGGTGTCATATCGGTCATTTTATTGCCGAAGGAGTCTTTCTCACTCTTTTTTTTTAGTGACCCAGTTATAGTGCGCTCACATATTTTCACAGTGGCACCTTGTATGTTGGCTGTGTGCGGTATTGTCATCTCAATTTCTTCGAGCCATTCGCGGACTTCAGCATTGACACATTCGACACACTTACAAATGTTTTTACACCAATTTCGTATTTTTTTGTTCTTCTTTTCGATATCCCAATGTTTTCGATAGGTCTGAATAATGGCCTTTCCCATGTCAGACATGCCGGATGCCAGAGTATCGATTGGGTCAGTGGTCTGTGTGGCCATTTTTCTAATATTCTCCATTTAAGGCAGTAATTCCTTCTAGGACAGCAATTCGGTTAGTCAATGTGTCGACCTTTTTCCTCAGCTTTTTATATTTTGTCAAGTATTTCGCTTATGAGTCTTCAAAGTAGGTCATTGGCGCAGAGATGACCTGGCTATACCAATCTTAGAGACCTTGTTGATTTTACTTGGTGGTGGATAATAGTCTGATGGTTTACCTACAGTGGACTCGGTTTCTGCTCTAGTATCAGGTTTCTGACTGTTTTTTTTCAGTTTCTTCTTCACTTGAGCTTTCTGATGATATTCAGATGTAGTCTGCTGGTACATGTCCTTGAGCCATTAATCTTCTGATATAGTCCTTTTCTTCAAAATCCTGCCAAGCTCGCCAATTATATGAAACCCCACTCCAAAACTCTTTATGCGCAATGGATTTCTCTTTTATGAAGTAAATGTTACACAAGATTTTATAAATGTTGAATAGTCTTGTTTCCCATACTCAGGTTCGTGTTGTTGTGTATTGTCCAACAATCTTCATAAGGACCTGTAGAGATCAGAAGTAACACCTTTGCTTGGCTGTTATGGCAATCGGTTTATTGTGTCACATCTCCATCATCAGCACTGTACCATACATAAGAAGCCAGTCTTGCTTACCATGACTGCTCTGCTTAGCTGTGCTCTCTGGCTCAGTCATTCCCCAACTGTTGTTTATACGCTGTAGACAGCCCCTTTTATATTCTTATTTTGTACTTCCCCAACCCCATAATAGTTGTTTTCCACTTGTTTGTGCAAGTGTAAACTGCTCCTTTCTAGATATAAGCAGTTATCACTAGTTTGACCCAGATAAAACTAGTCCAATATAAGTATTTGCATCGTTTTGGAAATCCCATTTCTAAATGTTACCATCAGCTAGCGCCATCTAGTTGTAATTTTATAACACTTTTTATGCTTTTGAACTTCCTGTTTATTACCTCCTGTTGCACTTAATGAAACTTTATGACAAAATCAACAACTTCAATGGCATGATTATATTCACCAGAATCTATACCAAATAAGCATTTTCATGCTGTGCTTTGTTTTGCCCTATTTTATATATAATACAAGTTATTCTCTCTGAAAACCTATGATCTTAGTGACCTTCCTATCCATCACATTTTGACACATTGTTTTGCAATGCAGCATCATCAACATGACTCATGAAAGGATAATGGTCTGATAAACCAGTTCTGTTTACCAGTCTTACTTGTTTTCTGTTTACCAGTCGTACCTGTTTTTCTGTTACCAGTGCTGCTTGTTGGACCTGCTCCAAATTCATCAGTGTGTAATCGTATCCATTCCTCAGTTGTTTATTGTGTTGAATGGATGCTTGCTAGTTATGTATGCGTACTTGCCAGTCCTGTATATTATACATACCCATTGTTAACCCTCATTGTTAACCACATATTGTCTTTCCTTACACTATTACATACAAACGTTTTATGACTGATTTCTCTGTTGAGCGAACAGAAAAACAGGCATGAACTGTACAAGGGGCCCCTGTGAAATAAATGTAACATATGTACCTATATACCGGTCTGGACATGTGATGGGTTATGTCATCAGTGATTCAATTGGAATTTGGACAATTTTGGATGCAGGACCATCAAATCTGCTTCATTGATCCTGAAAAGGTACTATTTGCAAAAGTTTTTTTTTTTTTTTTTTTTTTTTTTTTTTTAATTTTCTTTTTTTTTTGGGGGGGCGGGGGGGTAGTTAGTCGTGATCACCCATATTTGAAGTGAGTTGCATTTGAAGTATATAGTAATGAGGTCTGGGTGATAAAGTATTGAACGGTTCTTCTGAATGCCAACAGTGCAAAAACAAAAACTCACATTTACATGAACATGTATGCAGTCTTAGAGACTGGATGCATGCAACCATGGGGTCCAAAAATTTCCAGAGATCCACTTTCTTCAACTTTAACACAATGTCGGGGGGGGGGGGGGGGTTGTCTCGCTGTCCAATTTACCAGCAAGGAATCACTGATGCCGTAAGCCAAATGCTAGTGTGTGTTTCATGTGGCTAAAATATTGTAAAAACGGATAATGCAATTTAATGCTATTTCATAAGAGCATGATCAAGATCTGCAGCGATTGCAGTCGTACTTTTCGGTTTGGCTTCAAATTTTAAAGGCGAAGATACATTCCAGCTTGCCTAGCGTATCTCTATTGAGTGTGTATCGATGAACTTTTAGATCTAACGTTAGAAAAATCTGGTCTGATTTTATTGATAAGTACAGGGAATCTATACAGTTTTCATAGACCTATGGACCTGGTGATAACGGAGCACAATATATGGCGGCCTCTTGTAGGTAGGAAACGTCTGCATCCTGGTTCCTCAATTGTTCTCACATTTAGCTCCTTTCCGAAATAAACACACATGAGTCAAATCAATTATTAGCAGTGTATTTCTTTCAACAATTAACATGTAAATTACTCCATTCACATTTAATAGTTACTCTTCTCTCGAATGTACAGCCAAATAAAATCGACTTGGGTGTGACAGTTACTTCTCCGGGAGTTACATGTAGGCCCAGCATATGTGTAGAGATGATAATTATGTGGCAAACGAAAAAAGACATGCTCGTATAAGCCTATATCTACATGTGGATATCTATAGACGGATACTAGCCACTATCTTTTTTTTGGGGGGGGGGGGGTTGTCTTGGTGAGGTGTGCTGGGGGAGGGGGTATATTTCCAGTTAGATAATGAATAAGTTTAAAGACTGAAATATATTATGTATACGAAAGACTTGTCCTGTTGGTCTTTCCAGTACCGGCGAGCACATGGACTCCCGGGTGAGTGTGAGCGTGAGCCTGCATGCGAGCCGGGGTGCAGGTAGATCAGAAAACAACTGCGCGCAACCCGGTGGTGTGAGCCCGAGCAAAGTGTGAGCAAAGTGCGCGCAAAATGGGAGTTCTCGCAAATGTTGCTTAAGTTGCTTTCAGTCACTACTGTTATAACATTATGTTCCAGTCAAACGGTGGTGCTGCTGTGCCGCCACTTAATAGAATCTCGACATCAACGAGCACTAAGCGGCGATGGAACCTTCTATGTAAATTTATACTTCAAGTATTGACAGCCCCTTGAATGGGAAATACATTTGCACAGTTGCAGTGTCATTTTTCACAGCATTAGGGGGGCAAATGATCTTCTGTTGGCAAGTAGAAGGCATGTTATCAATGATATATTCCCCGGAAGCAATCACATGACTTGACGTGAACGTGGCGCAGGAAGACGTGCACTTTTGAAAGATGTGTGAAATATTCCTGTTATCGGAATAAAGGGCAGCGACATCATGAGCACTCTTTGCCAAAACATCACAACAAATGGAATATACGGAATAAAAAACCGTGATTTTTTTTTCATTTGCGTTTGCTCGTCTGTTCCTCTTTCTTTCTTTCTTTCTTTCTTTCTTTCTTTCTTTCTTTCTTTCTTTCTTTCTTTCTTTCTTTCTTTCTTTCTTTCTTTCTTTCTTTTACCATATAATCATAAATCTTAGAACTAACAATAAAAGCACAGATATTAATTTGGGTATTCCGTTTGCCTTGTGAATGCATACTGTTGCCATAACTGTTTATATAGGGACATACCCTCCTTTCTAATCCTTATACTGATTCACTTCAACTCTCCAATTTCGGTTACGGTTCTTGTTCCCTTTGACTGTATCATATGTGAATAAAATACGTTTAAAACAGATCCCATAGTTTCAGTATCTGTTTTTCGTTGTGGCTTAGCACATGAACCTTAAAGTATTTCTCCCTCGTGTTAAACTTTATTCGGTTTGACATATGTTCACGAGAGTCGTTAACAGAAAAAAAAATAAAAGCAACGCAACTAGACATTATAATAAATGAACCCCCCCCCCCTTCCTGTCACTGCCCCCCTCCCCCTGCCAAGGTAGATAAAGAAAAAAGAAACAGAAAAAAAAATCACATGAGTCGTAGCACGTTACTGTTACAAGTCTTTCTAATGCACATATATATGGCCCGCCGATTGCCGTTATAACCCGTTGATACAGTTTTTCGGATAATATATTGCTTTGTGTTATAAATTATAAACTGTTTTAAACATACAGTACCCGCGAGCAACCCGCAAGCAATTTGCAAGCGCGGCCAGCAATTGCCCCCTAGCAACGCGCAGGTTAGTTACTGATTCAGTCCGTGGGTTAACGCGGGTGCGCGAGAAGGCGGGTGCGGGTGCGGGCATGGGTTGCCCCCGAACACCAATGCATGTCCGTTGGGCCTGCGAGCCCAGCTGCGCAAGTTGAAGTCGACAACATCTATATGCCTGCATTATATTATACAGTTTGTACGTACATGTACATGTACAGTTATATATTTCTCCCATTTGGGAGATATAAGGAGTATGATGAGGATCGTAACTCGCTTTTTTATTTCATTGAAGCCAACATTTGCTTCTCTCTTAAACTCAGAAAAGTATGATCAGCAGATGTCTCACATTTACACACAAACACACACACACACACACACACACACACACTTGTAGTGTGTCACTAGTGGGGATACATCGTTTTTCACCTCATAAGTCATAACGAGGGACATCATTAAGTGGGGACACACACTACAACTGGGGTCAAACACTTTTAACTGGGGACTTCCAGTTTATTACTGTCCAACCAAGGACACAAACCAATGTTCTTTACCGCACAACAGGGGCAATCCTTATTATCTAAGTGGGACCATTTTAACATGATGTTTAAATAACAGATATGCAGGACTTCTTTCATATGAAGAGTAGTAGTAAAGTGGGGACGTCCACGGTTGGAAAATGGCCCCAGTTAGTTTGGAAAGAACAGAAATGTGTCCCAAATTGTAGGGTGATACAAACCCACACTGTCTTACACACAGGCACACACAGACACACACACACACACACACATACGCTCACGCGCACATACACGATATCCCCAGGGGGTATATTTTAGTTTCAGTTTGAACGTATTTTTTTTTTATACTAGATTGACGAATAGTACAATTATTGTCTAATCTAAGGGTTCTCCGGACACGGACACGAACAATATGTACAAGACTCACAGGAAAATACAAGTCATGATAATATGACTCTGAGATGACCGTGCATGATATAAATTTGACTGCAAATACTATGGACTTAGAATTGTGATACAACAATTGAACAATAAGTGTACACAGATGCATGCAAACAAGCTTATGAGCATGTTTACACACCCATATGCAATGACCACAGGTGGTGACTGAAAGGGAGATACTGGCCCGACCATAATCTCCCCCTCTCGGCGTTCCGCGGCATGGCCCGCCGTGGTCAGGCGACAGATGATGCACGAATGTATACCACTGGGTACGGCCCAAGCAGTATGCCGGCATACACACGGTGCCAGTGTGAAGCCACCATTGCACCTAGCAGCTCAGGTGTTCCTTCCCTGCCTGGCAAATGTCAACCACTGTGGTCCTATAGGAGCGCAAGGTATTTCTCCAACATTAAATGCAAATATATATATACTAATACTCTGACCTGTTTCTCAGAGCATAATCTCAATACCAATGTGAGCAAAAGTCTCGTGTTCTTGCTTCGTTGGCTTGCCTGCTCAGCAGGTCTTAGCAAACCCAAGCAAGCCAGATAGAAAGATGGCACGAGAGGCTAAGCAGGCACGGAATTAGCCCCTTTCTAATTTTCTGATGTATGTGAAAGACTGTTTGCCATAATTTCATCCCTGATTTACTATTTACTATTTCTGTGGCACGCGTTGGACCATGGACTAGGTCCATGGTTAGACTGAGTCTGTACCCTAATTTTCAATGGTATTGGTTTCTTGTCCTGAAAAAAATATGATGCAGCAAAATTTATGTCACCGAGCAGGCAACAGTGCGGGGCAAGGTTTTCTTTTTCGGAATGACTGTTTTCACTGTACGGTGACAATAATGTTTTGTCTATTTTCACCGTTCCGTGATGATAAAGTTTGGTCTATATTCATCGTTTAGTGAGAATAGGGGCTGCTCTATTTCTAATGTACGGCGATGAGAAGAAGTCAACCATGAAAGAATATTTTGGAAAAGCATTGTGTCATGATATTGCCAACAAAGAGAATTGGAATGAACATTTGTTGAAATAATAAAAAGGCCTAACATCCCAGTTTGAGCATGGGGTTATTGACCATTGCGCATCTAATGAATCTAAAGTAAAAGTTACAGCCATTTAAATTATGCTAATTAGCAGCATTTGAAATTTTAAAACTTGAATATTTTCAAAACTTTTATAGATAGAGATGTCATTTCAACTTCTACTAGGGGGTTGTTGACCTTTGCGCATGTAATGAATCGAAAACAAAAGTTGTAGCAATTTAAATTATGCTAGTTAGCAGTATTCGAAAATTTTCAATCTTGAATATCTTCAACACTATAATAGATAGAGATGCCATTCCAACTTCTACTCCTGTGTTATTGAATAGTTGTACATAGCCATACCAGTATGCTTTGAAGACACACACACTGATTTGTGCAGAAAATCATCTTTCCTAGTTGCGAATTGTGTTTGCTTACATAATTGATCTGACAGTGCGACACGCACTTCAATCGCCATTCAACAATAACGCAAAGTAAATCTGTTTTACAGACAAGAAAGTTTCCAATTCCCTCAAAACGGAATTGGAAAAGGGATGGGGCAATTAAGGCCGAGTTCGGTCTTCGTGGCTTTGGCTTGGGTGCTGGTATATAAGGTTGTCAGGAGTGTTAATTATATGCCAAGCCTATTTCACTGGTTCTTCTGCAAATTTTGGTCTTTCTCGTGATAAAGGGACCATACACACTGTCATGCTTTCCCCGGGTTTTGCCATTTATATAATTGGGCCTAATGTATAATTTTATTCTGTAGAGATATGAAACCAGTGTTACTTTATAAATGAAGATCTGCAATAAACTGATCGCGACACAAAACCGAAACTTCGTGACTGGGATGCAGCGATAACGCGACAGATGGCTCACACACACACACGCACACACGTACGCACGCACGCACGCACGCACGCACGCACACACACACACACACACATTCTATATATGACCGATCTACCAAGCAAAAAGCAGTGTGCAGAGCCACTTTGCAGACAGACTACGAAAAAGAAAAGACATGAGTCACAGCTCTATGGTAGAAATTTATATTTACCTGTTGAAACAACGTGATATCGTAATTTTTTGTGATGTATTGTACTTTTTCTGGCACGATTATGAGCAGCACACATGGTGTAAGCTGTAGTTTGGCATTTGAATGTGGGTGGGTTTCCGTGTAGATCTCCATGTGCATTCTTTGGAGTGACATATCTTTTCATATATTGTTATCCTGCTAGGGTTTCAACCCCCAAAAAGTTCCGATAAAGCAAAATCAGATGAAAGATTCTCAGCTGGTAAGTTAAATGCTTCATCAGTAGAATTTAAAAAGCGATGTCCGATATGGAAGCAAGTTTGATCATGCACAGCCACCTCAATTATGCTTAATTCCGTTCTTTAAATTCCTTTAACATATATAAATCGTACATGCTTTACAAACTTCCTTGATATGATACCAATAATTGATTTAATATTTTGCCCGATGATTTTTCCACACGAACACTACCTGTGAAGGACTTGTCCTCTTGGTCCTTGGCGCTGATAATTTTGTCACCAGGATTTCCATGAATCAGCATCAATTTCCTCAGACATGACTGGCTTTAGGTTTATTTGTTTGTTCACTTATATGTTTGTTGGCTTGGGTACAGAGTTCAGTTCAAGGATCAAAGTCTAATATTTACCGTAAATATTACCATTAATGCAACATGTATTAAAATATGCTTTCGAATACCAGTTTTTCCTGTTCGGTCGATCTTGGTATCATGACCGTCCGCTAAGCAGTTCTGTTTAGTACTAGCAAGATAAAGTAATGATGATAATAGTTATATTATATACAGAGGAAGGTGAGTAATAGGGACAATAGTAATTCCATATATATATATATATAGGTTGGACAGAGATAGGTTAGCTTATGGAGAGTAAAAAGTTCGGACTGCGGAATAGGGTATTGACTACTAGGAAGTGGTTCTGGGCAAAAAGACACAAATACAATAATGATAATGATGATAATAACAACCACCACCGCAACAACAACGAGATATAATAATAACAACAAGAACAATGAATTTGGAAAACTACCCCATTAAAAACAGGGGCACCAATCAAGCGGGGTTATTTCATGGTGCGTCCACACATTTCCTTTGAGTTCATTTGTAAACTACAAGTATAAACCATAAAAGTTAAAGTATTCAGTAGATTAATTCCGTTAGCTAACATATGGGAAGGTGTTAAACGGAAGTGAAACAAGCCAAAGCACGATATTGCAAAAATAAGAAAACAAGAAAACGCTAATGCGAAAACACGACAATGCGAGTGCGAAAACACGACATGATTTCTGTCGTGTTTTCGCGGTTGTGTTTTCGCATTTTCGCCTTCGTGTTTTCTTGTTTTCGCCCAAGGCAGAAAATGCGAAAACAAGAAAACGAGAAAACGCTAACACGAAAATGCGAGTGCAAAAACACGACATATTTTCTGTCGTGTTGTCGCAGTTGTGTTTTCGCATTTTTGCCTTCGTGTTTTCTTGCTTTCGCATTTTCGCCTTAGCGTTTTCTTATTTTCTTGTTTTCGCCTTCGCATTTTTATGGAGAGAGGAAAATATTTTAGTTGGCCCTTTTGTGCCACCATAGTTCTTTCTTTTTTTATTTCGTTTCGTTTAAACACTTTTGTTTGTCCTGGATAGCCCCACAGTACAAAAAAGTTGACTAATGCAATGGGATCTCCAGACAGGGAGCAACAAAACAGAATATCTACAACATGCAAGGGACATCACTAAATTACGTAAGCGTATGTTACACTAGTGAATTTATCAACACAGATTCTTGGCTAATCAATCAGTAAATAACTTGAGAACAAAATAATGACATAGTGTCAACTAATGACCTGAAAAATGAAAGACATTCATTAAACTACATCACCACCTATCCAATATACATTTGATTACCCCCCCCCCCCCCCCCACCGGGGTGGGTAGGCTGAATTAGGAGCTGGAAGGATCAGAATAAAAATTGTCTAGTTTAAGCGATATGGTACTGAACTGTTAAGAAAATGGTTTGATGCATCGGATATCGCCTGCTATTAAAGCAGACCGAGCTCTGTGTTACGCCAGAGGGAGAAAATATAACCCGGGAGGCAACATCGGTTAGTTCTTTGTCACGCTAGCTATAAAAAAAGTACTGAATTTGAAAAATGCAAGGCTGACAATGAGCGGGGAAAAGAATTTGTTTAATGTTAATTTCAAGTCTGGTGAGTTTAAGGTTATACAATTTTGAGTAAACTAAAATAAACCTATTTCATTCTACATCCACTACTTGCATGTTCATGGAATTCTGCCACTTCAGATCTTTGATAACATTAGGACACCGTTCCTATCTACATGTACAAGCAGGTCGGTGCCGAGACTGTGTTGATGCTGTAGCTTTCATAAGCGGATCGGTGCCCAAGGTGTGCTAAATGCACGAAACCTTGGTAAGGCACTTTCGGCTCTTTCACGTTTGTATAATCACTGCCTGCTTGGGTGCCTGAGAAGCAGTTTTTTTTTGTTTGTTTGTTTTTTTGTTTGTTTGTTTGTTTGTTTGTTTGTTTGTTTTTTTTTTTTTTTGTTTTGTTTTTGTTTGTTTGTTTGTTTTTTGTTTTTTTTTTGTTTGTTTGTTTTTTTTTTTTTTTGTTGTTTGTCTTTTTTGGGGGGGTGTTTTTTGGGTTTTTTTTGTTTTTTTTTTATTTTCTTCCTTTTTTGGAGTTGATATGTTTGTTTGTTTGATTGTTTTTAATGTTCTGATGTTTATATACAGATACATTTCCCTGGAGGTAGAAAGCCTGCTTCACAGATAACCTGCTTGGAAGACCAAGTGCTTTGGAATGGTGACTGGGTCCAATAGCCAGAAAAAAATGGCATGAGTCAGCTAAGGAGGCAAACTCAGTCACTGTCTGTTATAGAAATATCCCAACTAATGTTTGGCAAAAGTAATGGCCCAAAAGTAAAAGCCTCATTTTTAAGGGAAACTATAAGCAAGCCCCTTCTTGAACGTCCTGACACATTAATGACCGGCTGTAACATTTACTCTGTAATGCAGGTACCTCGCCGGCTGAATGACTTCGAAGGCAGGTAACCTTGAACGTGACTCGTTCTGCTTGTGCATCACTGTTGAATTGCCTACCCCTTGCTATAAACAAGGAGGCCACACTTCCTTGCCATAAAGAAACCAACATCTTGACATATACAATGTAGTTTAAAATAAATGCTGTTTTCAGTTTGGGGGAATTTTCATAATTAAGGTGATGGGGTTATTCTCCAAGTAATCTTTGCGTAATTGTCTGATAGGGTCTCAAATTAAAAACATCCGCGAATTTTTTTTGATCAGTTGGTTTGTCCATAACCTTCAGGAACATTTTCCGGTGTCAGAATATGTCGGGTATCTGAGTGTCGTTATAATCATGCTTCAGTGCAATAAATAATGATATACCTTTATAAAACTGCCCTGTCTCCAATTTTTGAATGGAGATCCTCCCGATTAGCATCTTTTACGATCAAGTGGTGATCAAGTTTTAAAAACGATTAAATTAATGTTTGAATTACCATGCATGTACCATCTATGGTCAATCATGAAAACGATCAAAGTTATTTAAGTACAAAGGACAATGGTAATTTGGCTCCTTTGTGTATCTCTTTGATGCCGTGGTTATGTGATGTCGTGCATATCTTTACAAACGTAAACTGTTGTGATCTTCCTTACGATGTACATGAAAATGAAAATGTTAATGTTCTTGTAGTAATATATTTTTTTTACTTGCCATGTTGAAATTGAAAGAAGCAAATCAATATTTTCATGAGCCAAAAATCTATATATGAATAAGTATTATAAGTAAGTAATAAACAAAAATCCATTTCCTTGAAGTCAAACCCAATCTTTACGGGTGACGCAAAATCTCCATGTGAAGGAGGTGTTGAAAAATAATATGTTTACAAACACTAGGATTATATTGCATTTGTCAAAACAAGTGTATTTGATGTCACTTTGCATGTGGATTTTGAAAACAAAGAAACCTAATAAGTACAGATGCAACAAATTTTGCCAATTTCTAAGGTTTCTCTCCTTCCCATTCTGGGCTCCTTGGCGTGACATAGTGTCCATCTTGCTGTGTTAACCGATTGCTCCTATGGCGCTCCACGATCAAAAAAAAAAAAAAAAAAAGAAAAGAAAAAACGAAGTTTGTTTTTTCGCAGTTAATATACATTTTTCTTGACACGTGAGATGATACAACATGCCTGGTGGTTACACCCCCCCCCCGCCCCCATTAAATAAATAAATTTGAATGTATGAATTAATCAATCAGGAAGTCCAGCGCAGTACACGACATGAGTGCCGTCTAATTGAGCTAATTTCCTTATGTCAAATACTTCATCACTGCCATAAGGACTACTATTTTGCGATACCCGCTCCATGGTTATTGCCGAGGTGCATCCTGGCGGACCAAAGTGTTGCTGCCCCCAATGCGTGCCCACAGCCCCTGGATAAGGAAATTCTGCTGACCACACTGACCAGTTGCCAACATCAATGGAGTCTGGGGCTAATTTCATTTACAAATTGCGCGCCAATATGCAAAGAAAACATGATATTACGAAAATCATGAATATATCAGATATGTTTAGCATAATGGCAAATTTGGGCTTTCCCTCGTCACCTGACTTCACTCCAAATTCGAAACTGCTATGAGTGGAAAAGTACATTATACTTTCGACAAGGGCTACCGTGAAATAAATTTAACATATGTACCCATATACCGGTCTGGACATGTAATGGTTCATGTCATCAGTGATTCAATTGGAATTGAACAATTTTGGATGCAGGACCATCAAATCTGCCTCATTGATACCGAGAAGATACTATTTGCACATTTTTTGTTGGGGGTGGGGTGGGGGGGTGGGTTTAGATAGTCGTGATCGCCCATATAGAAGCCCCCCTCCCACCCCCTCAAAGGTAGATAAATATAAAAAAAAGAAAAAAAAGATAAATGTAACACAAGTCGTAGCACATTAGTTTTACTAGGTCCTTATAGTGCACATATACATGGCCCTACGATTGCACAAGACAACATACACAGCTGGATTCTAATATCACTCACCTCAAGATGCCTTGACGTTTATACCCGTTGATTACAGCTTTTCGGATAGAATATTGTTTTGTGTTATAAATTATAAACTGTTTTAAACATATCACAGTATGTTCCAGTCAAACGGTGGTGCTGCTGTGCCGCCACTTGATAGAATCTCGACATAAAAGAGCACTAAACGGCGCTGGAACCTTCTATTCCAATTTATACTTCAAGTATTGACAGCCCCTTGAATGGGAAATACATTTGCATATTTCCAGTGTCACTTTTCACAGGATTACGGGGCCAAATGATCTTCTGTTGGCAAGTAGACAGCATGTTATCAGTGATCTATTTTCCCCGGAAGCAATCATATGACTTGACGTGAACGTGGCGCAGGAAGACGTGCACTTTTGAAAGATGTGTGAAATATACCTGTTAACGGAATAAAGGGCAGCGATACTATGAGCACTCTTTGCCGAAACATCACAACAAATGGAATATATGGAATAAAAAACCGTGTTTTTTTTGTTTAATTTGCGTTGCTGGTCTTGCTTATTAGATTACCATCGATTCAGTGGCTTCATTTGCAAAATGAAAAAGTTGAAATTGTGAAACAGTACATCTATACAGTTACCAAAGGCGATATTTCAAAACGTTAATGTACTATCAATACAATGATATCTGGTGACACATATTTTTCATGCATGGTTCAAGATGATGATGATGATGTGTGTGTGTGTGTGTGTGTGTGTGTGTGTGTGTGTGTGTGTGTGTGTGTGTGACAGTTTTGCTGTGCATTTTTTTGAGATTTTAATTTTGAATTCATTGGCCAGTCACTCTGTCTTGACCGCTGAATTGAAAACATGAAAGTGTAGTACCTATTAAACGACAATATAATTTGACAGCTAAGGGGCACAAAGGTGCAACAAAGACTTACCATGAAACCTGAAACCAATAGAATGTATAAGGAGTTTAGGCGTTCGACAACATAGGCACACGCGGATATGTTTAGGCCTTCGACAACATTGTTGCGATCTCATTTTTATAAAGACCACCAGAACTATTATCATCATCATTAACACTAACCAAATGGACACGTACGCAATTCAGAGATACCTCTCTGGTATGCCCATGATTTGAACAAAGAAAAGCGAACCGATAGAATTCATCTCTATCTATGTGCTCTACCTTGTTTAAAGGAAATTATACATATTTAAGCGATATTTCTACCTTGGGTTTTTCCAGAGGACAATTTCAATGCAATATTTGTCTTTTGCTCTTCTTAGACTGCTCTGAACCGTTTGCAAACCTTACATGGCCTCAATTGCTGTATATCTTTCAGTGATACTATACTTGGGTTCCTTCCTGTATGATTTGTTGTTCCCTTTTAGTCAACAAAACATAATATTTGTTTTACAACCATCTTTTGGGGCCGCACCACTGGAAATACAGAAGACATTGACCCGATTCGCAAATTACTTGGTCACATTCGTGACTAAAGAGGTAGGCGATCGTAACCTTGTATTGACTTACCATCATTCCAAAATTTGAGTTCCCACTGACTATTTTAACAGTTGAGGGGCACTAATATGCATCAATCTATCAGATTACGAATATTTATCTGTACAAGCACAAAGTGTCACCTCTTTTTAGCTTAGAGCCGGAATTGTGGCCAACATGTCAAAGCAAATTTGCCCGACGGGGGTAGGGAGGTACACCGTCTAATGGTCAATACAAACAGCAGGGTGCTTTTTGTGCGATACACCACCTGCTCACCGGGAATTAGCAAGGCTGATGCTTTTGTTGGTCATATAGCGTGTTGATTAAAATGCAAATGTTTTCAGACGAGGATAATCGCAAACATGAGTGAGTCCTCGTGTGAGATGGAATATGAAACTACCACCCACGAGGCCGGAGTGGTTTGGCATGTCTGACAAAATACCCAACGACTACAAGTGATGTCTTTTAATGAAATCCTATAGCTTTGTACATGATTTTAGGATAGTAGCATTCTCTTGCAGTTTAAGCTTCATGTTGTTCAACAATTAAAAAAAAACTGCATTTAATTATAATTTCTAACATACGATATACTCGTTGACTAATAGCTTGCCCTGGCATGCACTGACAGATCGACCAGCACAAAAAAATGGGTCCTGCACTTTGAGCGTAACCAATGACGTAATAGTTGTCCAGAGTCATTCAGCTTTAAAATGTTATACCCTTTGATTCATAAAAAAGTGAAAACACCTCCAGTACACCTCCTGTAATTACAATTGATAAAAAGTTGGTTTGACTGAATCCATCAAAAATAGACTTTTATACTACCGGTAGGAACCACAATATAAGCACGGTGTAAGCTGGACATAAACTTTGTGTTCTAATGTTCAGGATGCTAAGTGTATGTGTCCCTTGCTCTTTGTATCTACAAAGGACGGTATGGTACACAATAGGAGCACCCTGGATCAAAACACCGTTTGTATTATTTATTTTCAGAGAGCTGGCAGTTGTTTCACTAGAATCAAGGCCGCCCACATACCACTATGAAAATGCACCAACTAGGCTGACTGTCTCGAACTGCTGTTAGTGTTGCACTTTTCAGTGATTAAGCGTGTGTTTTTCTTTTCAATAAAAAAAGCATAACGTTCTTCATCCTAGATTGCATTGCACAGTTCAAAAGTCACCGAATTACGTCAAACAAGGACTCTCTCATCCGCCGAATAACTGTCGATACATCTTGGTACTTAAGAAAAAGATGTCTCTGGCGCTCCTGTCTGGTTACTTTATTGCGAACAAGACTCCAACGCATACTCATCGAAGTGCCTGCTGGTATGGGTTTTGGTAATCAATATACAAATGCAGTAAATGAAAATAGCAATAGGGCAGGGTAAGTGTATATTCAGAGTTAACGTTGTGGGCTTCAGTGCATATATATTAACTGTTAATTATTTTGAAATGGGTATAAAATCCAAGGTGTCTGCAGCAGATGGCATCGCCTCTTAGCATTTCTATGGTGATGTGTTCCGAAATAGGTGCATGTGCACTCACCCATACAAATTAGAAATAGAAAGCGTTGTTTTCCCGTAATCAGACATCTTGTCCCACTTGGCTTGCCATTATTTTAACCAGTGTTCTGATGTAAAAGATTGTGCCCCCCCCCCCCGTGATAAAGTTCTTGGCACTTTGTGTCCCTTTGGCATCCCAATACACCAGTTTTAAGGGTACATCCTTATAATTACGTCGGTAAGACGTTCAAATGGTTCCATGATATTCATAATGAACGATGCTTATTTTAACTGAATATATATATATATATATATATATATATATATATATATATATATATATATATATATATATATATATATATACACACATATATATATATATATATATATATATATATATATATATATATATATATATGGTTTACTCCAACTCGATCAAAACAATAAGCTTAAAGTGCCGCAGGTATGTTGAAAATTAATTCCTTTAATTGGCAACGTATAATGTCTCATTAAGGAGGGAGGGGTCAAATGTGAGAGTACATTTACTGTTCAACCCAGAAAGCTACTGCCGTAGTGCAATATTCTTTGTTGTTGTTGTTGTTGTTGTTGTTGTTGTTGTGTATTCTCTTTAAATTGGCTTAACTTTTTTGGCACAGTTATTCCCTTAATAACACTCCTTATTTCATTTTAGGGGATGTTGGTCGGTCATGTCTTTGCATGTTCGACAAAAGCTGTAAGAATTTGTTTCAGTTATAAAAATGAAATATGCTATTTCAATCATTTTCATCTGAATTCACTTTACCGCATAACCTTTTTTCCCTTGTCAAAATAATCCCCGCCTACACCAGGCGCGTGGGACAGCCGCCAGCATATCAAAATTTGGAGTCCAAGTATATGTCACAGGATTATTGAGAAACCTTGTTGCACAAGTGTCATTGATTAAAAAAAATTTGGGGAGTTAGTGAACACATAAGATTCTGTTTGAATATATGCCTATCGGTAAGGTTCAGTTGCTTGATTGATGCGTACAGCTATATTGGAGACGTTTTGTGTACTCTAATGACTTCTGTGTAATGTCCAACTGTGCGCAGCGTTGAATTCCCATGCTTTTAACCCAATCCAGGGCCTTAATTCCACTGAAAACGTTATTGACATACTTTTGTCTCATGAGTAGTTACATTGGTTGTAACACAGGTTGCTCACGCCTATGCCTTAGTATTTTTTTTGCACGAGTAGTTACATTCCTTGCCACCAAAGATTGCTCAACCCTGTGCCTAAGTATTCTTCTTGCACTGTATTCAAACGTCTGGGTAAATTATTGGGTCCTGTTTCTTGGGATAAATATCTGAATTAGTGCTAGATAGGCGTTGGCCAGTGATTTTCAAAACACACCTAAGTGCCGTGTACATAGGAATTTGTAATCAATTTTCAGTGATGCGTAACGTTATCGACAAAGAAAGTCGATATGGCATTCACATGGCATACACGGCTAAAAGCATCAAACAAAGATGTATATATATATATATATATATATATATATATATATATATATATATATATATATATATATATATATATATATATATATACATAAGAATAACAATTTCAGTATATGCAGCTCTGCATACACATATTTTGCAGTACACGGATCATTAGGAATGATTATGTTTTATGGTTTCATCGCATGATGTTGTAGCGATTGCTGTGAGGTATTAAGTCTCCAAACTCGAACGCAAATGACCATTCTTTTAGTCAAAACGTGTTTCATGAAAAGGAAATCTTATAATATGATCGCTTCTCTGAAATCTAGCGTGCATTTAGGTAACAATTACATCCATTATAATACGGAAGTAGCTTGTCATAACTGGTGAAAAACACGAAGTCGTGCAAGCATCAATAAGACTAAGGACGATCAAACATATTGATATAAAAGGTGGAACAAAACCTCCAGCAAAGTACAATCACAAAAGCTTTTGACAGTACAATCAATGCATATTTTAACAATTGTTATGATCCACCTGTAGCTAACAACGACATACATCTGCAAGATGACACACATGAAATTGTTAACGTATCATAACAGGGATTCACGATGCTGTGCAGATGATGGGGTTGGACAACTTTAGGAATCTTCTCTAAAATTGCTTATTCGACGACTTTCATGTGGTAGATAAAGACTTCTGGGTACCGCTAGGGCTTAATCTCCTCCGCAGGTTGTGCTGTGGTTCTTACATGTTAATGTGTGTTTGATTTGGATTTACAAATAACTTCCAAACCACTTGCTGTATTCCCTCGGATGTTTAAGCAATGCACCAAAGTTTCAAGTTCCACCTGGTTACCGTTAAAAGCAGTGTACAATTCTTCTCGATAATGACCAGAATAACATGTACTCCTAACGATCGCTTTATACACTCAAACGTTTGATAAAAAATCTCAAAATCGAAGTATATTTAAATATGGTGAAGTTTGAGGCAATGAGAATTTGCACTAAATTTGTAGTGAGCCTGGCTGGCAGCATGGGATAAATTAAAACTTGTGAATACATTAAAATACATCAATAATGGCAAACAATTGCAGCACCACCTTTCGTACAAATGTATGACAGGGGTATCCAGCAGTTAGCAAAGCAGTTTGGAAAATGTGTTTAAGAAATAATTTTGTCCAAAAAAACTAATGGAACTTAAAAAAAAAAAATCCAACAATCAAAGGATACTGACCTATTGAAGATATCTGGTGGAGACCTAGCCAATGCCTGTCCTCGCCAAGTGTACAAGAAGACATAAATGTAAATGTGAACTGATGTACAAATGGTTCTGTTCTGTGACACAGGTGGAAAAGTTACAGTATAATTATGCCTCAATGCCAGCTTTTCTAATGGCAACTGGAGCATACCATCACTGCAGTTTTAAGTGTAAGAGTTTAATGGCAATTACTCCACTTAATTTTTCCGATACAGTTTGGCCTCGTAATCAGGTCCAAGTAAGTGTTGTTTTGTCCAATTGTAACACAGAGACGCTGTTTTGTGTGAACGGAAAATTAAAACTGCTAACGTCTTGAGATTAAACAAATTGTCCAACTGCTGAACTTTTTATTTTACATAAACATCTTTCAAAACCATCCATAAAATGACGGATCTGAATCATTGGGGTGCTTACTTGTTTCTGCCTTAGGTTTCAAACACAAGGCTAGCAAGTACACAGCATTCAACTGGTCTAATAAATATTCCTTTTGTCTCATGCTAAGGGATAAATTTGCCTGTAATCGCCAAGCTTTTGCAATTTTGGACGGTTTAGTACTGGGAGAATAAGGACATAGATCTGTGAACTGTGATATCATACAGACATAGCTTTTAGCAGACTAACACCTCACACCCTCACAGGCGCCAATAGGACTGCCGCTCACGCTCAGATTCATATTGATAATTGACAATCCCGGCCACAATTCCGTTTGCTATTTACTGTCATTTTCACCGACTTCATGCTGATAAATCGGCAATTTAATTCGACTTGTAGAGAAAAAGTGATACATTATAAAGATAAAATCATTTGGCATGTGAATAAACTCATGCTTTTCTGTACATGTTGGCAGCATCGATTGCTTTATGAACAAATTTAGAACCTTGTCAATGTAAGTGTAACAGGGGCACATCATGAAAGCTCTATAACTGTATGTCGAATGGGCCATGATAGGAAAATGGCATCAGCGCTGGCATTCTGAAGGAAAATATATATGAATCAACAAAAGCTAGAGTTCGTCCTCAGCTGACACAGTTCAAGTTAAATTAAGCCCAACCTTAGCCTTGTCCACCGGTGTTTGTCCTTGTATTCAAATTGATAAGCTCGTGGGTTTCTGGAGCAGATTTCTAAAGGATTCTAGGGTTAGTACCTACATCATATTATATCACTGTAGTCTGACCATTGACGAACCCCGAATAAGACATATTCAAAAGAGATCACACCAAGTTTTAAATTTTGCTACTGGTTCTGTTCAATACATGCATATATATATATATATATATATATATATATATATATATATATATATATATATATATATATATATATATATATATATATATATATATATATATGCAATCACGACATCCGAAACATGCCGATAGATACTTCTACCGTTCATTGCCCAATCTCGAAAATGTGAAAAAGTCAGGAAATGATACCACTTCCGCCTGCTGAACTACTTTTATTGAGATTCAGTTAAGGCAAAACTGCCAAGACATTTTCAGCGTTTGAACAGAATCAAGCTTGTGGTTGTGGGGCAAAAAGTACAGGCCTACCTGTCTAAAGTACACACACCCAAAGGTTAGAAAACACTGATAGAAAGCCACAAGGCGGCCTCCTGGCCAAATGAAGGTAAAGGGTTACCCAAATATAATCCTCTGCAATTTCAATAGATCAGGCCAAGCGATTTCAGAGAAGGAGGTATTTTATCATAAGAGTTGCGTCGTGAATGAGCAAATATGAAAAAGAAATCACAGAATCATGCCCTTTTGAACAAACATGGCAAAGATCAAACCTACATCTATCCTCACCAAGTTTGCAGTGGATTTTGTCAATGGTTTGCTCAAAACTGTGTGCATATACACTTATATTTATCCAAGGTGGATGCTCATATGAACTCTTATAAATCGTGGTTTAATTTCTAAAATGGGTTAAAAACTTAGCTCTCGCCTTGCTATCGAGTTAAACCAGATTTCATCCATGTTTGACAACATCAGTTCAACGTTTGGATGACGTGGATGAAAATTACAGAAGCAAGAAAACAAAGCAAAAATTGAGAAAAATATAGGAAAAAATTGCGTCTAGATCGCCTTAAACAAACCATCCAGATGTCAGCCTGTGCAATTTCAGAGCTTTGAAATATTTTGAGAGAGAGAGAGAGAGAGAGAGAGAGAGAGAGAGAGAGAGAGAGAGAGAGAGAGAGAGAGAGAGAGAGAGAGAGAGAGAGAGAGAGAGAGAGAGAGAGAGAGAGAGAGAGTGTGTGCTGCCATCTGCAAGGAAGTTGTATAATAAACACTGGGATAAAATGTGCAACGATAAATTTCTCAACGGTAAAATACCACAACGACATTACCTAACCGTCAACACATCGTGTCAAAACAATGCCCTATTAGACACAAAAAGCAAATACTCTTTCTAGTGCATCACAATTTTTCTTCTTGGACCATTGGAGATAGCCCTGTTTGTTGCTCTCTTGTTTGCAGCGCGAATTGTTCGCGTCCTTTTTCACGAAAACGTGACAAACACTTTGCAGGATTTAGGACAGAACGTAAAAGAACAGGTCTCAAAATAACTTTAAAGTTTCAGTTTTGTCAACCATCGTACTCAGAAACCACACATATATTTTTTCGTGCCAAACGTCCCTGGGTGATGGTTCTCTATTGGGCGTAAGAGGCAGGTTCACGGAAAAGGCCGATGATTGGGTTACACACTCGTGACGTCACGGGTGTGATACTTCTCGAAGGCGGAAAGCAAAATAACATGTATGACAGTGGCAGCAATTCCGAGTTCTCAGACTCTCTTGTGTCTGGAGAGTATCTGGGTCTGTATGATGGTGCGAGGGAAACAGATTCAGAGGAATCTGTCAACCTGCCACTAGTTGAGTGGCGGTATGAGCCAATGGCGAGGGCTGCCGATCCAGCAGCCATGGAGGTTTGGGGCAACATGAAGGTGAAGCACCGACGGGATGCGGGGGGAACAGAGATTGGTACACAAAACAGTTTCATATCATACGACTATAAATGTACAAGTCAATGTCATTGCTTAAAAAGTGATTATATGAAATATATTTGTGGCTACCTGAGACCAGCACTTGAAATTGAGACTTTTGTGCGGTTGTTGCTATTTAAATAAGACACCTAGAACAGAATGAGAAACAATTACAGGTGCTGCATTGGAATGCTCGTTTTGGAGTCGGACGAGGGCGTCGTGGATAACCTGACACTTTTGACAGCTCAATTTAGCTTGGAAAGGATCCCTGATTAATAAATCCACAAAGTAAAAGAGTAGATGAATGAGACGGTCGGAGAGGATTTGGGCAGTCAGACTCAATGAAAAAATACAATTGTCCAAGGTGTCCATTTTCTGCAGTCGGCAGTTGGAGGTTGAGTAGGCCTAGGCCTTGTAACGTTAAGCCGGTTCACTTGCTGGCCATTGTCCCGACCCTGGCTCAGAATTGATATTCTACCAATTCTATTTTTGGTTTACATTTCTCGACAGGTTTTGGATTCCCGATGACCTGATGA
>OZ026616.1:59106831-59263137 GCA_964020975.1 Hermodice carunculata | reverse complement strand
ATTCACTTGTATTTTTCAGGGTCATGCTTGGCATGGATGCTGATTAAGTGTTGCTAATTTGATCAACTCACATTATGCCGACAGTGATATCATGCTAGATATGACCGACGACTTGGAACATTCATAGGAATACACGTCTGTACTACCCCCCCCCCCCCGCGGTCATCTGCACAGATCCTGCTGGAACAATACTTTACTTTACGCTGTATAGGGGAAGGTGTCAATAACAAATGTTTCTATAACACACTGCCTATAGGTCATGCTGCACTGCACAGCACTAGCGATGCTGATGTGCAAGTGTTCATTATGCGTTTACCTGCACAGGACCATAATCCACACCTTTCACAGAGAGAATGGATTATGTGATATCATCAACACTTTTCCGGTTCCCTATAGGTCAGTTCCTACCACCCATGCTACGCATTTACTTTTTCGTCGATGCCTGTGACAAATTCGCCATTGATATAACTGCCCTTCCTTATCTCCCGGTGTTTTGCAAAACATCGCAACCTAATCGGCTGTCCTTATTTGTGATGTTGTCTTCAGCTTCGGTTGGTCAAGTTTTTTGTGGTGCGTGTGTAATGCCAACATAGTGTCAGGCACTTGATCTAGGCACATGAACCAACTTTGCTGGCGGCAAAGAATCCGATTGAGGATCATGGTAAAATGTAGTAACCAAAGTTTGAATGAATGAATGGAATGACTGTCGTTTAATTCCGACCAAACACAGACGTAACCGGTAATTCGTATTTAATTAACACATCAATTTCTTTTACATACCATTGACTGCCTGTGTTGGTGTCAACATCTTTTGTGGCAGAAATAAACATATAACTTCTTTCCAAACTAATCAGTATCCATTTTATAGCGTACAAATGTCCACGGTGGCTTTTTTTCAAGCTTTGGCGCTTCTAAAGGTGGTATAACTGCGGTCAACATTGATAAAGTTTATAAAATCATAACAGTTTTCGAAACCATGCACAAGTTATGTACGGTATTTGGAAGTGTGTTTCATATACCTGGACTGCCTCTCTGATTTTCAAGAATGATATGACATGTTTTACTTTCTTCTTTTCTATTTTCTCTCTCTCTCTCTCTCTCTCTCTCTCTCTCTCTCTCTTTCTCTCTCTCTCTCTCTCTCTCTCTCTCTCTCTCTCTCTCTCTCTCTCTCTCTCTCTTCTCTCCCTCTCTCTCTCTTTCTCTCTCTCTCTTTCCCCCTCTCTCTATCTTTATATCTCTATCTCTGTCTTTCTTTTCTTTCCTTCATTCTCTCTTTCTCTTTCTTTCTTTTTCTTTCTCTCTGTTGTTTTTTTTCTAATATTTTTTCTTCCTTTCTCTTCGCTTCCTTCAATCCGCTCTTTCTTTCTGTCTTCCTTTCTTTCTTTAATTTTTATTCCTTTCTCTCTACATTTTTTTTTCATTTCTTTTATTTTTTCTTTCTCTCTTTCTCTATTTCCTTGTACTTTTCATGCTGAACACGTACATGTCGAAGCGATATCCCCACCCTCAACCACATATTGTCCAAGTTTACAACAAGATACAGACGACCATGACATGTGTACCAATGTGTTGAGGTCAGTCTTTAAAATTGTATCCTTCTGTCTATGGGAAGCGAACGTATGTATACACGGAGAACGGAGCAGGGCGGGCAATAGCATTTCATGGGTGGTCTATTTTGAGAAAAGAGAAAGAAAAATATATTAACCGGCGTTAAAGTGCCAAAACTGTTAGAATCATACATTTCTAATTTTGCCACCTTTCCTGCAAGAGGAACAAAGTAC
Organism: Hermodice carunculata; assembly: GCA_964020975.1. NCBI lineage: Eukaryota > Metazoa > Annelida > Polychaeta > Eunicida > Amphinomidae > Hermodice > Hermodice carunculata. The sequence goes on along the minus strand of OZ026616.1, from coordinate 59,261,356 downwards.
TCCACTGTTCAATATACATTTTTGATACATGGCGAGAGAATTGATATTTTTCACATTGACTATCCTATAGACTTGGCGAACTATAGATTTCTACCCCTTACTTTAGCAAATGAATACTTTCAGGCCTTGTTAAAACTACTTCAATAAAGCCCACATTGTCTAGGGAAAGCACTCCCCCCCAGAAAATATATACAGCTCAAATGTTATACAGGATACATATGGAGACAAAACGGTGTGAGTTCGTTCATGGAACTGTCAACAAATTTGTCATTTCAGTGTCTTCCATCGGGCAACCCTGCCCATTGATGCAAAGTTGTGGCTTCCACGTTGCTTGGGTATAAATCTGTTGCTTTTCCTGTTGAACAAACAACACTAACATCTTTGCTTCTACTTGTTAGTTCGTCACCAATTTTGAGAGAAACTGTTAATACAGTTGCGAGTCCACCAAAACAAAAAAAAAGTTCAACCGGCAAAATATGCAGCTCAATTCTGTATCAATCAAAAGAAACGAACATGAAATTTAAAGATAGGTAGGGTGTCTATCAATTTCATGGTCAACTTGCATTGATATTGGTTACCATGGCAACGAAATTAAATTCTCAAGAAATAAAGTGAAAGACATCCTATTAACCGTAAATTTATGCCATACAAGGTACCACCTCACAAAGTTACATGAGCATACCCACTATAAAGGTGTTTCATGAGAAACCAGTTTGAAATAGTAAGTGTCAACACTTGGTTGCCATGGCAGCATAATGTTTGTGAAAACCACTTAAATTTGCAATTATACATTGGAAGCTTGATGATGGTTTGAAATATTGGGAATAATTTTCATTATATCTGATGTCAAAATGTAAAAATATTCTTTCTGCAAAAACAGTAAGGTCAATTGAGTGAAGTAAGAGTGTTTTGAGGTTGCCTAGCAACGTTCTTGCAAATGTTTAGACTACTTAAAGTGAGCAGATTTTTGTGGTCATGGGGATTGCTCACTACTGACAATGATACATGTGGTAATATAAATTTGATATTATTTGAAAAAAAATAAGTTCTTCTTCTTCTTCTCCTTCTTCTTTTTCTTCTTATTTTGTTGGTTTTGTTCTTCTTCTCATTTTGAATTAGAATTCTCAATTCTCTTGTTTGTTTTTAGATATATTGTTGAATGTCTTTCTTGCGTCAAAATAGCTTTTTCGTAAAGGGCAATGTATTGGGTCTTTAGATTTTTATTCTTTTCTGATATCACAGTCAAACCTTTAATTAAGGTGTCAGCATACTTTGGTGATTGTATATTGTTGTTGTTCTTCTTCTTCCCCTTTTTCTTCATCATCATCACATTCTTCTTCTTCTTCCTCTTCTTCTTCTTCCTCCTCTTCTCCTCCTCCTGCTCCTTCTTATTCTTACTCTTCTTCGTCTTCGTCTGCTCCTTTTATTCTTCTTCGTATTTTTCTTTTTTTTCTTCTTCTTCCTGCTTTCTTCTTCTTCTTCTTCTTCTTCTTCTTCTTCTTCTTCTTCTTCTTCTTCTTCTTCTTCTTCTTCTTCCTCTTCGTCTTCTTCTTCTTTGTCTTCTCCTGCTTTTTCTTTTTCTTCTTATTCTGTTGGTTTTGTTCTTCTACTTATTTTGAATTAGAATTTCCGTGTTTTGTACATCAAACTATTCAAAGCATGGTCCATCTCAACGCTATAATTAAAATTACATCACTTCCAGAGATAAAGAAAGATTCCCGATGTTTCGTGTAATAAGTGTCATATATAGCACGCATTCTTCAAGTGCCTTATTGGTACTCTGCTGAGTGAAGATGATTTGCTTGTGGCATCTTTGACTGCCGGAATTTTATCCCAAATGGCTCTTGTGAGCTAAAAACTTTAACTTGACTTCGGTGTTTCGATTTTCTCGAAGAAAATCTACCTAAAAATATTAGCAAGAATGAGACTATACAGATGGTTATTAAAACATCTACATGTTTGAGCCAATCAACATATTGATTACGCTGCTTTCTCATATGTTAGGACAAAATTTTACAGCAGGTACAATTGCCATTGTAACTGGATGAACATAAAATTTGAACATTGAATTGCTAAATGTTAAGATCATAGGAAAGACTATGTTTTGCTCAACTGTTACGTTGACAAATAAGTTCATTCGTGTCCAGATTATGACGGTCCATTTTGTAAAATCATACAGGCGCGAACGAGACAATAAGTAGGCACAAGTTGCCATGCAGCACCATAACTGCTGATAAGTTACTTCTAGACTGCATCAGGTCAAATAGTACAAATGTGCGCAAGGTAAGGTTAGAGAACAGCTTTCATTTTCTGACCTCAGATACATTGTCAAGTAATTTCATATACATGCCTGCATATACCACAGTCGTATTGTGGTCAACAAGGGACATCTACTCTCACCATTTGTAAAATTAAATTGCAGTCAATCTTTAAATCAGTCAAACAATCCGTTAAACGTGAAAGATAAAATTATTTAAGGTTTTCCGGCTTGTCTTCCACAAATCCCATACACATCCACGCCAAATTTCCCGAAATATTTGTGAAGAGAAGTTGTAATAAATCAAAGTGTGTGTGTGTGTGTGTGTGTGTGTGTGTGTGTGTGTGTGTGTTTGTGTGTGTGTGTGTGTGTGTGTGTGTGTGCTGAATATATGGGGGGTGTCTTCTCAAAATCACATACCCATAATGGACCATTTCAAAAGTTGTAAATTAGAATGTTGCTTTGAATAAATAAACATCCAACCGACCAACCAATAAAACAGACAAACAAACTGACAAACAAATGTTATCAATGGAAAGTAATTAAAATAAATTTTGAATTTTTAGTTATGTTGAAATAAAGATATAATATTTTAATCTCGTCTCCCTTCTCCTGGGTTGTAACAAGGAAATATTGAAAACATGGAAGTTGAAATACATACCTTTGTTATCGGTAAATGACAGAAATCGCATGTGTGTGCGTGTGTGTTTCAGTGCGTGTATGTGTTTCAGTGTGTGTGTGTGTGTGAGAGAGAGAGAGAGAGAGAAAGAGAGAGAGAGAAAGAGAGAGAGAGAGAGAATGAATACGACCTTATTATTTTTACAAACAACAAAGATTGTATTTTGTTCAAACATGATACAATGCATCATTTATTTCACTTTTTTGTTGCACATAACATTCATTGGTAGGCAATTATGTAGGTATGTATTTCCTCCACACAATATAAACAAAAGTATGTAGTTTCAAGGCGGGTTTTAGAAGAATCCCCTCCTCGCATGCACACAATATGACTTAATAGAACGAAGATCATTAGTTACATTTACAGACTCCTACTAGAACGCTATTTTTACCTTCGTCCATAGTTCTGTTTGCAGCTTGTGAAGGTCACTTACGTTTTAATTCATCTCGTTGCAGATAGTAATCTTGATATAAAAGTACCCGCAGTAAAACATTCCCAATAATTCCATGTGTTGATCAATCAGAGTCCTCAATTATATCCTTCCCTTGCAAATTTTATTATTTCTCGATTCTCTTGTTTGTTTTTAGATGTAATGTTGAATGTCTTTCTTTCGTCAAAATAGTTTTTTTAAAGGGTAGTATATTGGGTCTTCCGATTTTTTTTCTGATATCAGAGTCAAACTTTTAATTAAGGTGTCAGCATACTTTGGTGACTGTTTATTGTTATTGCTGTTGTTGTTGTTGTTGTTGTTGTTGTTGTTGTTGTTGTTCTTCTTCTTCTTCTTCTTCTTCTTCTTCTTCTTCTTCCTCTTCTTCTTCTTCTTCTTCTTCTTCTTCTTCTTCTTCTTCTTCCTCTTCTTCTTTTGCGTCCTTTTCCCTTTCCTCCTTCTTCTTATGTTTTTGTTTTTTTCTGGTGGTTATCAATCACCTTGTGAGGTAGACCCACAAGAAAATCAACTGAAGAAGCACATATGAATCGACATCAATACACCAAGTCTTGTCATAGCCATACACACATCAAATATATTAACACGATAAAACACTTCCTAGCGTTCCTGGTACTCCGATAGGCCGCACTGTTGGGATCGGCAAACCGGGGTCGTTCCATCAGTATTCCTGATCATTTACTTGTACCGGACGAATTAGCGCGATGGAACAATTCATTGTTGTCTAGATATCATGATAACGTAAATTCCGCTTTCACCTCTTCCTCAGGCATTTCCTTTACTGCTTCCTCTGGCATCTTGAATTGTTGACGATCCGATGATGATTGTTGTGTTTTGACCAGCAAGTTAACTACAATAATTTGACCGGGCAGTAGGTGTTGAATGTCGTGGCTCGGCAGTTGCGGATGCTTTGGTCACAAACTGTAAATCACTTTCAATCAGACTCATGGAAGCGCAGCTTTGTGGCATAAAGGACCAGAACGTAAAAATAAAACATAACATGTAGTGTCAGATAAAAAAAAAAGTTATTCAAAAATTCAACTTTTTATAATTAAGACAGACCAATTTCTTTTGGCGAGCCTTTAAAACAAATTTCAGCTGATATGTGAAAATGTGAAATATATTTTGTTTAAATTTACCTATGTTTATCCTAAGTGCAGAGGCTCTCTTGAAGGTACCTAGAATTATGCATTAGCATGCCAATTGGATCAAGAATTGCTGGACAAACGAATCAGCTAGGTTGATGACCACTATGGTCAGAAGCCCCTGCAAAAAGTGGCTGTGTTCCCTCCACAATTTTGTGTTCAAATAAAAAAAAAAAAAAAAAAAAAAAAAAAAAAAAAAAAAAAAAAAAAACATGTTCGTGCTTTTCTTTTCGTGCAGACATTACTTGTGCTCGGTAACAACAATATGTATCTTGCGTCCCAAACATAAATTATCATTTTTTTATAATTGGTGGCTAAGTGGTGCTATAGGGAAATGAAAAGTGACTAGTTTGTCGATGTAGTCGCCGTTGGTGTCGGTCCTCGTTAACGTTGTGTCCTAAATCCTGCAAAGTGCTTGTCACTTTTTCCTAAAAAAGGACGTCGAATAATTTACGCTGCCAAACAGGAGAGCAGCAAACACGGCTACCTCCAATGGTCCTAAAAGAAAACAGTGATGCATAATAGTGCTTATTTTTTGTGTTTTTATAGAACATTTTCATGGGAAGAGGTATTGCCAATAAGATAATGTCGTTTTGGTTATTTACCATTGAGAAATTTATCGTCGCGCGCTCTATACTAGTGTTTTTTATACAGCTGCCTGGCAGATGACAGCACTCTCTCTGGCGTTAGTGTCATTAAATGCCCCGGAAGATAACGAAAGTGCATTTTTTTTCTTTTTTTGATAACGACCAGTATGTATCTTGGTATACAATGTGTCAAGGTTTTATTCACCATTGGATCATTTGGCTTTTGGAACAGTTATGCTTGGTAACCATTGCAGTTGAAACTGGATTTCCAATTGTCTATTATCACTTCACCTGAACTATCCGAAAACAATAAGTTGTCATTTATCGGTTACCCGTCATGCGGTGTCTTCCCACAATTTGCGTCATCAGCTTTGTCTGAAATGTTTGCATATATCAATTCCACAACATGTAGATATATACTTCAGTTAGGTCTTTGACAAATTTGATCATATGGTCTCTCTCCCTCTCTCTTGCCCACTAGGCCTCCCTGCAGCTTTTTTTCTGTTTTTTTTTTTTTTTTTTCAATTTTGTGTCCCTGTATTTTTAGACAGATAGGCCTATACTTTTTGCCCCGCAAACACAAACTCTGTACATGTTTTGACAGTTTTAACTTAACTGGATCTCGATAATAAAAGTGTTCTCCCAGGCGGGAGTACTGGCTTCTTGACTTTTTTTCCAATGAAGCAATTAACGGTAGAAGTATCCGTCAGAATGTTACGGATGTTGTGATGGCATATATATATATATATATATATATATATGTGTGTGTGTGTGTGTGTGTGTGTGTGTGTGTGTGTGTGTGTGTGTGTGTGTGTACATATATATTCATAAATAATAGTATTTTTTGTGGGGGGTCCAGAATCACTTGTCAGAGGTCTTTACCCTATTCCATAATCCAAACTCATTACTGTCCATAAGCTAACCTGTCACTGTCTAGCCTATGCACATATGGAACTAATGCTGTCCATATTGTGCACCTTCTTCAGAATTTTGACATAGATTGTACCAGCTAGGTAATTTAAGGGTCTTCAGCGCGTAAGTACTCAAAACACGTTTCGGAGCCTATACCCGTGCATGTTTCTCTGGGAAACGGCTCCTTGTCTAAGCTAAATATTCATCAAAGACAACCAGCAAAATAATGAATAAATAAGAAAGTGGCAATGGTTAATTAGCTAAATATGTGAAGTTTTGCTTATAAATTCAGAGCTTCTTTATTAAAGAAGAATACCTGCCAAACCAAAGATAATTACTAAATTTTGTAAAGTATAACTTCAGATAAGAATAAATGACTTACCCCTAGACTATTATGTATTTTTTCTACCTAGATAGCATATCTAAGTAAAAAAAACACCTGGCAGTGTAAAATAGAAGCAGGAACAAACTGGGGTATCATACTCAGTCCCAGTGATTGTAAAATAAACAGTTGCAGCTAAAAAAAAACTGTACAAACCAAGAGGAATCATTTTAGGTACTGCAATTATGGACATCCTGCGCCAGAAATGTAAAACAAACCCCATAATGACACCTTCTTCTCACTTTGAAAGTCCCTAAACAAAAACGCTATATATCACTGCCAACCCTGATTCAATGTTTGAACGTAATGGGTCAGGTTTGTGACATTTGAGTAAGTACTGTCCAATTTGGGGTATTTTTTATGTCTAGTAAATGTCTACTTAGGCATGTCAAAAAAAAAAAAAAAAAAAAAAAAAAACGAAAGTAATAAGCATTTAAGTTCAAAACATGTTATTAAACATACTTTTTATCAACCAGATTTTAAGGACAACTTGTAACTTTTGTCTGCCGCTGCTTGCAACCGATAGCCCATGGGGGATTAACCTGAGAAAAAGCATTTAAACCTAAAATGTCTGGGAGTTAATATTGAAACATAATGATACCAAAAGATAAAATTAAGAGCTAAACAGACAAGTTTAAAAACTGTAAAACTATTGAAGCCAAACCTTTTAGTAAGATTTGGATATAAAAAGTAAAATGTGTATGGTAAGTCAGAAAATAACGAAAGTCATTAGTATTTCAGTCAAGAGAATGCAATCAAACTATATACCCAATATCAACTACGATTATCTTTCATTTATGCATTGAACTGAACCAGACGCAAAATGTAAACCTGGTGCGATCTCTTTTCAGTATATCTCATCCAAGGTTCTTAAAGTAGTCACACTACATTGATCGATGACATTCATGCAGCCTTGGATGAGGAAGAACCCTGTGTGCTAGATGTAAACATAAAGCTGGCACACATTATAAATTCAAAGTGTGCAAAATTTCTGCCACTGCCTATGTTTAAAGACAGGCAGGATAAATACAAACGACCAAGTACCTATGAAAAAATGCTTGTGCCCAAGGCAAACAAGATGATATGGGACAGGTTGAATAGACCCACAAAACACAGGGGCATGCAAATGGAAAATGTCTAAAAAGCTCTTGTCAAAGCCAGTGTAGCTGTAAAACAAAAAGCCAACATAGACCTGACTGCTACTGGACCAATCGAAGTCGGAAAAACTGACTTGGTCAAGGCAGCTATGGATGCATTAGCCATATTGGGACATTCGTCTTGCTCTCTATCACCCAAGCAACGTGAAGACATGCGCCCTGCCCTAAGGACAGAATTTTGAAGTACTTGCTATGCCTCCTCACTCCAAGTGCCTGAGTGGCTGTTTGGTGATGATCTCCAGAATGCATCGAGAGAAGCGAAGCACGCACACCAGATGACCAATTATCCTAGTTTTCATAATTACAACTACCAGTCAAAAAACTGCCATGGCTACAAACCAAACCGGCAGTATAAAAACAGAAGCCGCCGAGGCCAAGGCAACAGGAATGGGGACAGCAACAACACAGACTACCTGTCACTCAACAAAACCTGCCTGATCGAGAGGCTGAGGAGAGTCCTGTCTCCATTATAAAGTCTCAAGAGACAGATCCTTTGTGTAAACTTCCCTCTAGGTCACATAATGCAGGACAGTAGTTTGTTTGGCTTCATTCACTCCCTAAGATAATTACAGTGTTTTAAGGCAGGTAGAACAAAGGATCACCTGAATGAATGGAGAGACATTACGTCTGATCCAGAGGTTATAAGTGCCGTATCTGGCTACGAAATTGATTTTGAGACTTTGCCTGTGCAGAACATATTTCTAAACGAAAAGAAAATTCAGACTGGTGAAGCTAAATCGGTTCAAACAGAAATTGAGAAATTGCTTGATCTATGTGTTTTAGAACAAACTGAACATGAAGAGGGTGAATTCATTTCAAATATATTTAATCGTCCCAAAGAGTATGGAGGAATAAGAATGATCCTGAACCCAAAACAACTGAATACGTATGTGCAATATCACCACTTTAAAATAAATAATATTCACTCAGCAACACATATGCTACAGTAAAACCACTCTCTTGCATCATTGGACATTATGCAAGCCTATTACTCAATTCCTATTCACGCAGACTATCAAAAGTATTTTTGTTTGGGGGCGAGGGGGGGGGGACTTTACAAAATGACAAGTTTCTCTAATGGGCTTTACTGTAGCCCGAGAGGGTTTGCAACGATTATGAAACCTGTTCTGGCACATCTGAAAAAAAACAAGGGGTGTCAATAGTGTTATGTATATGGACGATTTATTTTTACAAGGGGGCAATCAACTGTTGTGTATAGAGAACTTACCGGAAACAGCCCTGTTGAATAACCTAGGTTTCACCATTCACTTCGCTAAGATTGCATTAGAACGATCACACCAGGTGGAATTTTTGTGGTTTATATTGAACTCAGGGACCACGTGTGTAAGTCTCACTGAAGCTAAGGCAGCAAAAGTTAGGAATGCTTGCCGTGATTTCATAAGCAAATGCCAGGTGCTTATAAGAGATTTTTGTAAAGTCCTACGACTTATAGTTTGTTCATTTCCAGCAGTCCCTTTGGGACCGCTAATGTACAGAAGTGTTGAAAATGAGAAGATTACAGCTTTAAAAGATCATGTAGCAACTTTCATGCCAGCATTTTATTGTTACCGGCAGCCAAACTTTCAGTGGTTTATTGATATTGTCCACATTGCTGAAAAATCAGTTAATTTTGATAAGCAGCTATACCTTGTTATGGAATATGATGCCTCCTCACTTACCGGGTGAGGGGGGGGGGGGGTCTCAGATCTGAAGTATAAGTTACAGCAGGTGGCCAGTGGAGTCCTGACGAGATTCATGTGCACATTAATGCTTAGGAATTAACAGCAGCATTTTGGCCTTGCAGACATTTGTTGACGAATGGCAAAAAAAAAAAAAAAAAAAAATCGACAAAGATGGATAATATGACAGCGGTAGTTTTTGCCAGGGAAAAAAGATGGATCCCACTCGTTGATGTTTAATCATATTGCAAGACAAATCTGGAATTGGGCCGTTCAGATGGAATATAAGAATCAGAAGTTCATTTTTGCTAAGTCACAGGAATTATACTACAGATTCTGATAGTTGCACGATGCATAAAGATAATGAAGGGATGGTAGACCCAAAAATTATTTGCAATATAACAAAGAGACTAAGTGAATTACCTAAAATAGACCTTTTGCGTCCACGTTTAATAAGCAATGTGACCGTAGCTCGGCAGTCTCGCGTCACGGTACTGTTGTTGTTGTAGATCGGGATGCTAACCCTTCCAATTGTATATAGTCAGGTTAACACTCAATATGCAACAACTCATACACAAATACTTCTTGTGTTTTTAACTTGCATTCTTTTATGCTATCTCACTGTCTCAGTTCTGCGTCGGACAGTCTGATTTATTCTAAGTAGGCCCATTGATCTCCCAGCAAAGGTTGCAGTCTACTGATATAATCTTGCTCATTGTGAACAAAAGGGTTGGGATATATCTAAAATGCAGAAATTTAATACTGTCAAGCCCATTTTGTGTACTTTATTAGCTGTTGTTTTGTGATTTAACCCTCCCCTGTCAATTTCAGGCCAGGGATTGCAGTACGGTGTAACAGATGGCCACAAGAGTGGCACCACTCATGACTAAACAGGTAAGTTGGCCAAGGCAAGTCATATAATGCTTTTGTTAGCTGTAAGAGTAGTTGAGTGATTATTTTCATCGACTGAAAATGTCTCTGCTGGTGCCTAAAATGGTTCAAAATGCAGGAAATGAATGTGCAAATTTCAAATTTTTCCTGGTGGGTCATGCCCCCAGACCCCCTCAAGCTATGCTTCATGCCTTCGCTGCTCAGCTTCCCACTGTTTAGTACATGTATGCAGGAGGGATATCTCCCACTTTTAACATAGTTCTAGCTTGAAGGCTTTGATGTATTTTATTCTGTGGGGCCATGAAATTCCACTTCAAAGAGAAACTGGGTGTCACAAGATGAGGATAAAGGACCATGAGAAGAAATAGGCATACATTTAAAGTATCTGATGAATATGGCAGTGATTTGGTGCTACATATGGAACCATGACCCCCCCCCCCCCCCTTTCCTGTTCACAATCTGTGAACATTTTAATCCAGAGAATGGATGTAGAACTATACTGGATATCCCAGTCTAAAGGGAGATAAAAATATAACATAAATCATTTGATTTCAAATGCAGGTATTGCCATGTTCATTCTTTTTCCGTTTTTGAAGGGTACACATTTATTCTGTTTCTCCCAACTAAGACTTTTAACCTATTTTTTTTCTGTTCCTTGCAGGAGTTACGTTTTCACAGTCACATGTTGGATTCACCTATAATACCATTTATGCCAGCATGCTGAGAATTTAACTTTGATACAAATATTGAAAGTTTTTAAATGTTAATGCAACAGACTTGCAATATACCATTATTTTTTTTTCTTGACTTTTGCAGCAATCATGTCAAGTTCAAGCCATCATCATTGTTCATCGGCATCATCCATTACAGTTATGCCCTACAAGCTTCACCATTGTTCAGCAACACAACCCCTAAAAGGTATGCTGTGGCCAGCCATTTGCATTCCAGTGCCCATAGGAGAAATTCATGATTAGTCTTTCACTGTTCTTCATGTACTTCAAGCTGAATGGCCTTGCTGTACTGCATACCAGCTTGGATTTACCTCTCTGTCCAAGGTTCACTGAAAGTAATTCAGATCTAGGTATCTGAATGTGGGGGCTATTCATACGATTGAATAGCATCAAAACCTTCTCAACACTTCCAATTTTTATTGTGACTGTGGCACTTGTTTCACAAACTTGTGTCTTGTACATGTTTGTAGTGGCAATATTTTCAATTTGATGAAACACAGGGTAAGGTACATCGCGATAAATGGTTGATTTGTACCCACATGCGCTTGATGGTCTCATTGCTTTGCACACAGACCTGTGCCATTTCTTTAGCTCACTGATGACCATTGGGTTCAGAGGTGTCATCTCAAATTGATGCTGTCTCCATTGTGCAAGACGAGGATTGTACCTGTACAATAAAAGTCATTATTTAGACCAGAGTTTGACTTATGTCAATGTCATGTTGAGTACCCCCTGTGCATGTGTTGGTGCAATTTTGAGTATTAGCTGCTGTGCTTCGGGCATTATGTCAAAATTTGTGAAACAAATTAAATGAACTTTAAATTTATAGAATGATGTAATCAACAGACATGTAAGAAATGGTTGTCTTTGTACATCAGATGCACACTTCAGTTTTGACAATACTAATGTTGATCAGAAGCAGTTGAAAGCTTAATTGTGAACAATCACATTTTCACTCAATTCTACATCTAGGGTTGTTCTTTGTGAGTGTGAAATGGTGACTGAGCTACATTATAATATTATTGTCCACTGCTTGTGTATGGTTATGTGAGGTGGAACTGACACACAAATGTGTCAAAAGTGTCTTTGTCACAAAATCAGAAGTACATTTCTGGATGTGGATTTGTCATGTCATATTTCAACTTTGTACACACTGAATAAATTGATTTGCTCTTCTGATCAAACCGATTTAATCAGAGGAACAAATATACTCTTATTTGATCACATGAACAAATATATTTGTTCAGATAATTACATTGATTTGGTCAGGAGAATAAATAGATGGTATTTTATCATCTGGTTAAATCCAATTGTTCTTCTGATCAAATTGATTTGATCATCTGAACAAATACACCCCCAACTTAATTAAATTGACGCTCCCTGTCTGATTTGTTCCGCGGATCAAATATTTATACTTCGAAACAAATCACTTCCGCCAGTATTTGATCCGTGCAACAAATGGTACACAGACTACCGGAAGTGATGAGCGGCATACAAGAGGGAGTAATTATTATCTGGTAGTGGAGAAATGTATATTTATTCAGCAGATCAAATAGATTTGATCAGGGGAACAAATATATTTGTTCGGGTGAATAAATCGGGATATACCTTATTCCATTTGATCAGAATAACAAATTGATTTAGTCTTCTGAACAAATGCATTTGTTCATGTGATCAAATTCAGTTTATTTGTTCCTCTTAACAAATCTATTTGATCTTCTGATTAAATTAGTTTGTTCTCATCAAATCAATTTAATCAGAAGAGCAAATATACTGTATTTGATCAGATGAACAAATACATTGTTCATCTGATCAAATCAGTTTGATCGTGTGATTAAATGTTTAGTCTTCTGATTAAATATTGATTCCCCTGATCAAATATTTGTTCATAAGAATAAATTTATTTGTTCTGATGATGAAATATTTAATCATCTGATCAAATACTGAATAAAACAAGAAACGGCGTTCCACAATGTATTTATATATATATAACATTTTTCTACAAATATAAAATTGATTTCTGTTGATAATCTAATATATTATGTATCACTTTGTACATATCATATATGTAGGCTGTCTGGTAAATCATAATCCAGTTTGTTTTATGGTACATAAATTTGTACATCAATGTGTACACTGCACTTTCCACACGTGTGTAATGCAGGTAAGTGCCAAAATTTCATGGAAATATTACAATTATTAAAATAGGTTGTTAATGGAAAAGCTCCTTGGTGCTTATGTTCATTATCGTATAAAATAAACAGCCTTTGAAGAAAGTTTAATTTGAGACTACACATGGACAACAACCATAAATACATGTGATATTTCAAACTTAACATACTTGTTTAAAGTACACATGGGTCTTGTTTTGTGTGTGTGAAATGGTGATTGAGCCAGATTATAACTGTTCACTACATGTACTTGTCTATGGTTATATGTGGTTCACCTGACACACAAATGTGTCAAAAGTGTATTTGTAACAAATTCAGACACACATTTCTGAATGTGGATTAGTGATGTGTCATATTTCAACTTTGTACATATATATGTGTGACAGCTTTCTGCATATAATTGATTTCTGTTGATAATCTAATATATTATGTTAGTGTACCACTTTGTATATATCACCTGTGTAGGCTGTCTGGTAAATCATAATCAAGTTTGCTTTATGGTACATAAATTTGTATATCAATGTGTACACTGCACTTTCTACACATGTGTGAAATGCAGGTAAGTGCCAAAATTTCCTGGAAATATTACAATTATAATAAGTTGATCATGGAAAAGTTCCTGGGTGCTTTTGTTCATTATTGTATACAAAAACAGCCTTTGAATAGTTTAACTTGGGACTACACATGGACAACAACCATAAATAAATGTGATATTTCAAAGTTAACATACTTGTTAAAATACATGACAATGTTAAGTGTCAATGTAAATGACTTGTATCTGCATGTACTCAACAGGCCAGATTTGAGGTTGTATATACATGAAAAGTTCTCCAACATGTCAACCGAATACACTTAAATTGTTATGGTAATGACAAAATTGTTGGCATTGTGAAATTTAGATTAATATTTTGAGGTTGTATATTCATGTAAAAGGTCTCCAACATTTTAACTGAATGCACTCAAATTGTTGGTATTGAAATTTAGATTATTAATCTATTATTCCCAATTAAATGTAATTACCTTGTACTTGTGTTTTACGTACCTCCCATGTCTAGGTCCACTAAAAATTACTTTATTAGGCATTTGTAGGTACTTCTTTGCTGCATCACTCGTATGTCTCATTTTTCGATCCATAGTCAGCAGACTAAGTTTTGTTCACTGTTTGTTAGGCATCTGACATGACAATCTGTAATTTATAAATCACTAGTTTCTTTATGATTATGCTTAGGACTGAATAACTGTAAAGTAGGATGAGATATTCATATTTAGCCTGTAATAGATGAAATTTATGTCAAATACAAGATAATTCCCCATATGCCCACTTTGGTATCCTTCCTGATCACCAAACAAGTATACAAATTCTGTATACCTGTTTTGCAATCAGGCTCATGAATATTTATGATCACCATCAGGGGCAGACATAATTTAGCCTCGTTTTGGTATCTGCATGAAAAAAATTATATCCCATTCTAGTATTCTACATGTTGTTAAATGGTTGATGTTATTTAATAAATTGTTATGTTTTTCATATGTTTTTCAGTAGTTTTTATTTCACATTTATAGTCCTATTACAGTATCAAATTGTCACTACCTGTCTGTTCAGGGGATACAAGAAAATATCCAAGTGAAAAGATTTGTATCCCATTCAGCTGTTGGCTTCATGGGATACAAATCTTTTCACGTGGATATTTTCTTTTACATAGTGCTACTGTGTGTGCTGCGCACTTGAGGAAGTTAAGTTGGTGATGGTAGGCCTATGGCTTTTCTAGTATTTTGGTGACTTGCCACAACAAATTACGGAGTACATGGAAACAAAAATGGAACGTAGCTTCAGTGTAGAATGATAAAGTTGATTAGACCTCCTCGTTTTGCGTAGTTATCGCCTTTGGGGATTAGTAGCTTCAACAAAACGTTTTCACATGGGATGTCTGATAAACTTTATCGTTCTACACAGAAGCTACGTTTTATTATATTATTGGTGAACTGCAAAGCTCCTTGTATGGATTACAGATTGAGTGCACCTGTAAGTTGAGAAATAAAATGTAGATAAGAAAGTGATCATGTATTTCCCATTTCCAGTAGAGAGAGAAAGCAGGTAAATTAGTTCTGTCAGTGGTAACACACTTTTTTCTGTTGGTAACACCCTCTGCCCCCCCCCCCCCCACACCACACCCCCAAACAAAAATGTTACATGTACCACTATCTTGTATACTTTGTTTCCAGTCCTGCAACATGCAGGTAAACTTTTTCATATCTTGTACTGTCATATTGATTTTGGAGACATTTCCCTTCCTGAAATGCCAGTAAGGAATGCATTTGACCTTTGACGAGGTACTAACAATTTCTCTTAAAATGTCTTTAATGACAGTGGTAAAGCTAACTTTTATTCCAAGATGTTTTTATCATGGATCAAACTCTGTAATGTCTGTAACCATGCAATTTAAAACTACTGTATCTCAAATAGCAGATAGCCAGAAGTAATTACATTTTTAAGGATGATTTTTTTTTGCATGTTATGCAACATATTTGTTGACTTGTAAATAGTTTAATAAAGTACCAAGATAGTTTTCTTGTGGCTAAGAGAGAGATTGGTGACAGTTAAGCTTTTTTCTAAGTGACAAAAACTTTTTCTTTATCAAAGGCAAATATGTTTACAAATTGTGTGTAACTTTTCTGGGATGTTGTTTTTCCTCCACAAGTACTGAAAGTAATGGAACAATACAGAAGCAGCAATATGAAACATAAAAAATTGCAATGCCATTCCTCTTAAACAAAATTTTTATATGTGTGTTTTTTTTGTTTGGTTTTTTTTTTTTCGAGTTGCTGGAAAGAAAAGTCATTATTTGATCAAGAGTCACAGTTTGATTGTCTGACCTCATTATTGGTCCCACACAATTTCCCCTCTATCCTACTCATAGACTCACATATTTTGTTTGCCAGGATTAAGGGGAAAAATGTTTGACCCTGCAACACAAATGGAGGCTTGCAAGTTGCAACACCAACAGAAAACACGGCATGAACAAATTTGAATGAAAACTTTTTTTCTTTAATTTAATTTCCGTTTATATAAAGAAGATACAATGAAATAAGGCTAAAAACAACTGGAGGGTAAGAAAAAAGGCTTGGGATCATGTAATCAGGTTATAAAATTTGTCTGTCCACTGTGCAAACAAGTCCATTGAACTAGGCCCATTTTACACACCTTTGGACAACCGTAGTGGCGTTGACTTGGCACTCCCCGAACATGGCCAAAGCCCGCGGCACCAGCGTATTCCCCTCCCCTAAATATGCCACATACTCTCTTCTTGCCTCTGACAGGGCCACACTAATCAAATTTTGGGCATACGCCTCATCCCACTCCCAAAAATCACCATCGGCAACTCGTCCGAAATTCATTCTCGCTTTTTCGAAACAGAGCGCTATTACAGTGACCTCTGGTGACAGAATCTGAAATAATGTTACTTATGCTGCATTTCTATCTCCGGCACAAGAGATCAAAGTGGTCGGTGGATGGCGCTGCGGCCCCAGTGTGATTCCGTTACATTCGCAAAATTATATCAGAGACCAGTATTGGATTCCGATAATGTTGGTACACATGTACTCAATGGTACAGTTGATAAATAAGTCCCAATTTTCTGAGATTTTTGGTACACATGTACTTTATACTATGATTGATAAATAGGTTTTCCTCAGAAGTTGAAGGCCAAATTCTGTATAGTTTGTTATCTTGCAGCCTCAAGGCTTTCAAATCTCATGTGGTGACGTAAGGACTTCAGCATAGTAATTAGGCAGAATGTTATAGTTAAGCGAGACTTACTAAAAAGTTGAAGCTTGAATAGGAATCCCCACTATAACTATGGGCGTCACGCTGGAATCACATGCCCCCCCCCCCTTATTTTTTTTTGTTAGATTTTTTATTATCGTTCTTTTCTATCCCAACCCTCATATTTATGGTTTCCTTGAGTCGGCTTGTTTCCATTATTGGATAAGTTATCTTGTGCTACATGTGTCTCCTCCGTGACGTCCATAGTGATAGTTTCAGAATCCAGGTCAAGCTTCAACTTACAGATAAGTGTCGCTTAACTGTAACATAACATTTTATATTTTAAAAAAATATGTCATAGAACAGAACCGTACGTGATCTGCAACCCCGCACATTGACTTACCCTGTGTTTTGAAACATTAAACAAGCACAGCAGACACAGCATGCAAAGGGATCGACAGGTTTAAAGAAACGAATCTCCGGCTTTGTATCACATTAAATTGCCCCTAACTTTTCTTTACACCGCTGACGTACCAGTCACCGGGGGGTCATAGATTTAAATATATTTTAAGTGTAACCAGGCCAAACTTCAAACTTAGGTAAATCTCGTATAAATTTGAGGGAATATTGCGTGTGGTTTGAAAAATGTTTTAAAATCAAAAAAAAAAGCAAACACACATTAATATAAACAACAACACAATTCGCAGAAGAAACTAAGCGCTAGCGGTGCCCAAAGGTGTTTATCTTATATATCCACCAACTTCCTATTTTTTAGATCAATGACACGTGTGCAATTAGATTTCTTCATAATCCTGTGACGTACATAGACTCCATATATATTAATATTACTGGCTTATTGTTCCACGAGTCTGGTGGAGGCGGGGATATTTCCACAAGGAGAAGAAACAGGTCATGCGGCCACGTGATTTAAGACGAAAGATTTATTGTAACAGCTGGTTTCCTTTTTTATAACTAAAGCACATTTTTTATTACTGAAGCACTGAAGCTTTCAAACATGTAAAGACACAAGCTTATCGACATCGACTAAAATGAAAGAAGGAGGGCTGTTAAGCGAATAATTTTGCCCCAAATTAAGAAAAATGTTTAGAGCATACACAAATACAAACATTACTGAACAACGCAGACCGTACACTTTCGTAAGTTTTTTTTGTTTTGTTTTTTTGTTTTTGTTTGTTTTTGATGAAAATGGAGACAGATATGATTAAGATGAGCACGTGTAGAGACTTAATCAACAAACACAAAGCATAATACTGCAGTTTATATCCATATTACGTATCGACACGTGGAAGGACTCAGCGTCAAGTTTTGGATAATCATGGGGCCTTAGCGTTTACAAAACATATGAAAATATAACTCAGAACAAAGTACAGATATATTCCAGAGGAAAAGAGCACCAAGCTCGTTACCATGCCGTATGCGGTGTTATTGTATCAATACTTTCCTAGTTTTGTTTGGAAATAACTTTACGTTTCACAGAAAGTGTACTTAATGTGCCAGAACAAAATGTATGAACATTAAGACAACTCGCTGCACAAAATTATGAAGTAAAGAAAATCGACCTTCACTGATGCAGCCCATAACCATGGTTATTTTTAGGTCCTGAATGTTGTCAGCTTCCTCAACAGCGTTATATTGGTGGATCTGGGAATAGTGTGATATGACTGAATATAAATAAAAAAATTCCTCATACTTTAATTTGAAAACAAGATGTATGATGATCCAGATAAACTATGCCCTCCGCCAGGCCATATTTGGTTAAGACTTAAGCACTGCATATATGGTTTTCAAGCTCAGTGGAACATAGATTCACAAAAAGGGTCTTTTCAACGTATACGTTATATCGGGCGTGTCGTCAATAAGATGTACATATGAGACGGTACACACAGCATACGTTTTAAAGTCATATTTGGTGGATGCGTGACCTCGTGATACCAGAAACCTTGAAAAATATCAAAGTTAACAAACAAGCAACGTTGCACAAAAAGCCATGGTCAACATGAAACAACACTTCTCATACCGAACAAACGAGACCCCATTGTATGAAATGCGTAATTCTGTCTTACGTGTTTAATTGGATATACGTTTTTTTGGACTAGTCATATGTAGGGGTCATTTTGATTTTGACAAAAGGTCAAGGTCACTTAGTCTGTTTAGGAAACATTTATGAAAGCATGTCCTGATTCCGGCTGAAACAGTTCATTGTATATTTGACAAAATGGGGCGAACAAACGAACTGAATGTCCCAGCTCCTGCAATTTATATGTGTCCCGCCACCGAGGGTGGCATAGGGGGACACAGAAAGAAGTTGCTGTTGAAACTGAAGGTGTTACATTTCAAAAGTCTAATTTGCAGAAAGGCGGGACACTAACAACAAAGGCGCCGATTCATAGTTGTGATTCTTTTCCTAACTGATCCAATGTTACATTCCCTTTTTAACCCTTTAAAGCCAAATGATAGGTATTATTCATGACTCTTCAGCCTAGCTGACTAAACGTCAAATTCTCTAAGCTTGCGAAACTAATTTTCTCTTTAAAGTTTTGAATTTTGTTTGTTTGTTTTTTATTTTTTATTTTTTTTTTTTTTTTTTTTTTTTTTTTTTGTTTGTTTGTTTGTTTGTTTGTTTGTTTGTTTGTTTGTTTGTTTGTTTTTAATTGGGACGTTCAGGCAGAGAAAATACGGTTGATGGTCATAGACTTTCTTTATCATATTCCCGGAAGTTGCTGGCGGAGATACATCACTGATTTTTCATAGTACGTTATCAATTAATGTGCCTTAGGTGTTTGAAAATCTGGTTGGAAACGTTATTTTAGGGAAGAAACTATGTGTCATTATTATATCGGAAAATTCATTAAATATATCACGTTCATGTATTTTCAGTAAATCAATATTGAAATCACCGCATATAAAAACCTCCTGTTTTTTTGCTTGTAATTCCGATGAAAATTGTGAAAATTGGTTATTAAAGATGCAGTTGTTCTCTACAAAAACTCTAGCTGCTGTGTATACGTTTCAAATGACTTTTTAGTCCAGCACTGCAACTCTTATGTAATCATTTATTTGAATAATAATTACAATTATCGGCATACAACCCTGCAAGATCTGAATTATGGGAAGGTCAGTTTATAGAGGTATCTGGTGGCGAGTTAAGAAAACGCATAATATGAATTGACTGACCATGATTTGTTATATACACAACGTTAATCTATCAGTGTGATGATATAGGTAAATTTTCATAAGTAAGTCATCTTACCCATGACAGGTAAAACATGATGTTCTGCAGGGCTCCATATTTATTGCATACCATATTACCAATCTGCTACATTTGCGTGATCTCTTTGAGATCGTATCTATTTCAAGATTTTGTCCAATCAAAATAAAATTGTTGCACCCTGTAGTAGCTGACCCTCTGTATTGTCTACAAGATGGAGTCAAGTGGTGGTTTTAGTAAGACAGATGCCCAAACACATGTCATGGCTGATTAGGATGGTCGCCAGCACTGCCGCCATTGCTGTCAGTCTATAAGAGGGATAATATACTCCATGCAGATATTGGTAAAAGTGGCCAAGGCGGACCTGAAATCAAAACAGAAGAGGAAGAGAGAGAGCAGACCATGAGCCAGGCTGCATCCTCTCCTTCAACTTCAGTCCCAATATCTGCTCCCACTACTGTCAGGTCTGTGCTGACAGTCACCAGTCTACAAGTTCCAAACCAAAAGCATGTAACACACTGGCATCCATGCCAGGTACACATGGAGTCAGATCCACCACATTTGTATACACACTTAGTTCTCTGGACCCAGCCAGGCCTCTGGTTACAGTTGCTGCAGTACTTGCTCCAGATGAGGTATCACTGTAGGAACTCTCAGTAAGTACAATAAACAGGCATGTTCCCCTGATGCTCTAAGAGCCCAAGGCTTCCCCAAAGGATCTGTTGCATTCCTTGCACAAGTTTAGCCTGCCGAGGGTCCTGGTCATTCCTAATCACAGAGGGTCCCAGCTTCAGAGTCAGTGCCTTCCTCTTAGGAGAACCAGGCCCAGGAGAAGGTAGAGAGAAAAAAAGAGCCGACATTAAAGGAAAAAATAGGAAGGAAGAAAGAAAGAAAGAAAGAAAGAAAGAAAGAAAGAAAGAAAGAAAGAAAGAAAGAAAGAAAGCAAGCAAGCAAACAAGCAAGCAAGCAAGCAAGCAAGCAAGAAAGAAAGAAAGAAAGAAAGAAAGAAAGAAAGAAAAAAAGAAAGAAAGAAAGAAAGAAAGAAAGAAAGAAAGAAAGAAAGAAAGAAAGAAAGAAAGAAAGAAACGCGGTCTAATTTTTGGTCTCATGCCCCATCATATCACCGCAGATTCATCTGTACCCCTCGGGTCCAAAGCAGATCCCCCAAAGGACAGAGTACCAACAACAACTACTGATATCGTTTTTCATTGTACATTCGGGAGTAGACAGAACCTGTTAGATCAGTAAGAGTCCTCAGCAACTGGACTGTTGCACAACGTCAACCTGCCAGATTTGCTTCAAAGCCAAGGGACGTGCCCAAGAGGTAGAGGGTGTTGGCCTCCATTTGGGATGTTTAGCCTCTCTGGGCACATGAGGGGATTGATGCACTGTGTCCCAGTAAGAAGTCTCTGCCTGGCATATACTTACCTCAAGGGATCATCTTAAGCTATCTCAAAGATCGAAATAATTCTGTCTCTAAAAGTAACACAATTCATCCGACAGCATAATCTCATAACCCTTATGTACGATTCATCAAATACGTTTCACGGCACAGCCCTGCAAACGTTCGCACAACCGACCTACAATGACCATAGTATTGGTACAATCTGTCATGAATGATTTGTCGATGGTAAAAATTGCATGTCAAGACAGCTTACGGTATCAATTTGTGTTGTCAGGGAGGTGAATGGCCACATTTGGGTACTGTGTAATCATTTATATTGTCCGGCCTTTGCTTCCCCATTTATAATAGAAATAAGTTGTTAATGTATTATTTTTTTCTTAAATAAGCCTGAGTTAGTTGAAATATTGTAATCTGCATTTCGAAGTAAAAGATAATGCGTTTTAGTAGCTACAGTGAACTTTCCCTATGAAGACTACCTACGGGACTCAGAAAAAAAAGTATGGTCTCAATAGGTGAGTAGTTTTAATAAGGATATACTGTGCTTGCAGTCAAACAGACATGTAACTGTGAATTGGTGGTCTTTGTATAGAAATAGCCTCTCTATGGGGATTGTCTGAATTAGATACTTCATAAATATGATTTCCTTATAGCCTAATTGGGTGTCCAAGAATATTACATAAGAATTGCAATATCATACTCACTGTTCCATACAATTCTTGCAATTTATAGAGTAGAATGTAGATTCCTTTACGAAAGTAGGCGTGATTTGTATTAAAAAAAAAAAAAAAAAAAAAAAGAATGATTTGCATTTTACCATTTGCACCTTAAATGTGATTTGCATTTTACCCTCCCAAAAAAAAAAGAAAAAGACATAATAAGTGTGCTTTTTAATGATTCTATTTTATTACAAAAAAAGTGTATACTGCGGTAAAATAATGCATCAATGCATGTATGTGTACATATCATATGAATCTACAGGAGGGGTATTCATGGCGGTCAGTCAGCCAAAGTGCCGCTCCGTGACAGCCACACTTCATTGTGGAATAAATCCCATGGTGTATAATCTGTGTTAGACAGTACGTCCCAAAAAAGGGCGTGTATGTAATTTTCTCCCCAATCCTTTTTTTTTCCATAAAAATCCCCTTACTGCCACTCAAATTTAGTATATATCATACTGTGGGTATAAGGTATTGTTCACAATAATGCACCGTCAGGCGTGTTATATGGCCAACCACTCGAATTTTAAAGTGGATCACTAACAGCAGTTGGAGACAGACAGCCCAGGGAGAGCATTTTCATAGGGGTGTGTGGGCGGTTTTGATTCTCATAAAACAACTGAAAGCTGCCTGCAAACAAATAATAAAGGCAGTGTTCTGATCCAGGCTGTTCCCATTGTATATTACAAAGTCTTTCACAGATATAAACAGCACGGGACACGGGCACTTAGCAAAGCATCCTGAACATTAGAACACAAAGTTTGTTTGCAACTTAGAGCTTGATTATATTGTTGATCCTAACGCTAGTATATTAGTTTATTTTTTAAGGATTCTATTAAACCACTTTTTGTTTTTTTTTTTATTGCATTTGCAGCAGGTGGACTGGGGTCGTTTTGTTGATTTTTACGGAACCAAAGTCAAATAGTCTAACAGGTTTAAGCTGGATGACTCTGGACAGCTATAACGCCATTGGGTACGTTGAAGAAGAGGAAACCGTTTGTTTGTGTTCGTCGACCTATTCGTGCATGCAAGGGGAAGTTAATATACAAACAATACGGCGTAAGTTGCAAATTTATAATTTAATGCGGTTTCTAAAGTGTTGTGCAATATAACGCTCAAACTGTAAATGAATGCTATCATCCTAAAACCATGCACAAAACTGCATGATTTCAATAGGAGGCATCATTTGTAGTCCTTGGTTTTTGCGTCAGATATGACAAACCACTCCAGCCTCGCGGGTGTTGGTTTCACATTCCTTCTGACACGAGGACTCACTCCTATTTGCGATGTCTCCTCGTCTGAAAAGACTTGCATTTTAAAGTCAACACGCTATACGACCAACAACTGCATCAGCCTTGCTAATTTCCCGGTAAGCATGGTGGAGTATCGCACAAAAAGCCTGTTATTTGTATATACCATCAGACGGAGTATCGCCCAACCCCCGTCGCGCTAGTTTGCTTTGAGAAGTTGACCACAATTCCGGCTCCAAGCATTTATAAGGTGATTCTTTGTGTCCGTGCAGACAAATATTCGCAATGTTTTAGACAGATGCATATTACTGCTTCAAAATTGCTTATACGGTCTCTGGGAACTCAAATTTTGAAATGATGGCAGATCAATACGAGGTTATGACACTCGTCTACAAATGTTGTCACGAATATGACCAGGTAATTTGCGAATATGGTCATTATCCTCTGTACTTTTCAGTCATTTGTTTGATATTTCACACAGACGGACACACACACACAGACACACACACACACAGACACAGACAGACACACACACACACACACACACACACACACAGACAAAAAAAGCATGAATTCACTGAGAAAAAAGTGTCCATGCTAGAAATATATAGCTCTCTGTGAGCCGGATGCAACTTACATCGAAAATAGACAAGATGCGTATCGATTTTAATCCCATGTACATTTACTAAACATTGATGTAACTCAAGAACATTGTCGCAAATTACCTACGAAGAGCAACAAATGCGGCGCAAAAAAAAGAAATGTTGTGACACATATATTGTGTTCTGTTGAATTAAAGGGAACGACAAATCATACAGAAGACAGACAAAATATAATATCACTGAAATATATGTAGCAATTGGGGCCATGTCATGTTTTCGGACACATATAAAAGTCAACACAGACTTAATTTCGGTCTCAAACGAATTGGAACGGTCTAGTAAGAGCAAATGACAAATATTGCCTTAGTACTGTCCTCTAGAGAACCCGAGGTGAAAACGCATTTTACATGTCTATAATTTCATTTTACCTTTTCATATTTACTTATAAAGAATTTTTCCCACCGCGGGAAATATCTATCAGACCTAAAGACAAACCGTGGATTTATAATAACATCAAGGGACTCATCAGACAGCGCAACCATGCACGAAAAAAGATACAAGGGGCTCACGTATCAACCCCGTCCCTATACCCTTCCCTTAGCTGACACCATCTCTTGAAGCCATTTAGTACGAAGCAGCCCGTATGTGTACTGGTGCCTTAACCCCCCCCCCCCCCCCTCCGTCATTTGATTCTAACTGAACTCGATTGGTGAAGTCTTTCCACTTGACTCAAATAGTACAAATCAGTCCCCCTTTATAAGATGATCCATGAAATGACCCCACATTACCTTTCAGATCTTGTACATCGTAATATTTGACTCACCTCTAATATAAGCCTGCGAACAGGCTCAACATTGGACAGGTCCAATTTACAACTAATCGATATGAAGACTTCTTTCTCCCATCTAGCATTCTCCTTTGGAAAAACTTACCACACGATATCAGTGAGTATGGGTCACTTGATATGTTCAAATCTGAATTAAAATCGACAATATTTTCTGTTGACCCCATACCCTCATACATTTCATAGGTAAGTGTTTTCCAAATATCTAGCACATTCAGTTGCGCCTTGGTTCTTCCATCTTAACACCCATCTCCACAAATTGAATATAGTCAAATCACCTGCCTGCTCATGCTGCATTACTTTTCCTGGCCTGTCCTAAATTCTAAGTGCCTAGGCAAGCTTTCCTGGATACGTGGCGTCACACCCTTGCACCTGACGTGCATCCAAACATATTAGTTCACTTAGCTAGTGGCATACTCATACAATTCTTCAAGCAAGGCAACTCAGAAGTCAGAGATGATGTTGATTACCAGATATGTGAAGCTGTGCAGTCCTACATCACGGAATTGATACGCTTTGAATTTTGAGCCACTTCCAGTGTATTGTATTAATATGTTAGATTATTTTTCAGCTGTCAAGGTTTCAAACTTGTTTCTGATTCAATTATACCGAGTATTTATGTCAAACCACATGCCAATTCATAGATTGTATGTCATGTGCGTACTGTTAATACTTTGTATGCTATGCTTGTGGATAGTCTCTGTATTAGTTCTTTGTAACTATTTAGTCAATTCATGTGAAATAAATATGTTTAAAATGAAATAAAACATTTGAGCACACAGATAGAGATTAATTCTGCCTGTTTATCTTACTTTACGTAAATCCTGGCCATACAAAAGAGGTAACCCTGAATTGCCTAAGTGTCCCTTTGGTTAGTATTAATGATGATTATTATGGCACTGATGATGATCATGATAATGAGAATTCCAACAATAATATTCACACCATTCATTCTCATCGTCACTATTCTATTACCGGTAATATTATCACCATCATCACTACTACTACTACTACTACTACTACTACTACTACTACTACTACTACTACTACTACTACTACTACTACTACTACTACTACTACTACTACTACTGCTGCTGCTACTACTACTACTACTACTACTACTACTACTACTACTACTACTACTACTACTACTAGTAGTAGTACTACTACTACTACTACTACTACTACTACTACTACTACTACTACTACTACTACTGCTGCTGCTACTACTACTACTACTACTACTACTACTACTACCACTACTACTACTACTACTGCTGCTGCTGCTGCTGCTGCTGCTGCTGCTGCTGCTGCTGCTGTTATTACTACTACTGAGACCACTGTGCAGTCCTACGCTTACAAAATGCAAAGTGCATTTGACCGATCAGGGGCGCAACATATCCACGTGTGCCTTTACTGTCCAAGGCCCAAACTCTTTACACATTGCATTTGTTCCAGGTTTCACGGTAAGTCTCAGGAGATAGTTACATGAGTATGGTGGCTCAGTGGGGCCACGTTATATACATTTTTAAATATATATAAATACACACACACTTACACACACACACACACGAGATAGAATCTCGTAATTCCGAGATTCAGCAAAAAAGTTCTTATAGTTTTCTGTCACTTGAGCGCCACTGACTCTCTTGTAATGAATGAAGTTTGATTTGTTAACCTTTATATTCGGGTACTTCTTTATTACACCTAAGTGTTCCTTAGCTGTCTCATTGTCTTGTTGTTCAATCGCTTCTACGAGTTGGTGTTTTCAATTGAGCGGCCAAGACTGAGTAACTGGCCAACAAATTAAAGTTCCGTATGGTATTTACTTCGCAAATGGTTTGGGGGAGCATTGTTTTACTGAAAATCATGACAGTAAACTGCATCTTGGGGTCCGTTGACCATGCAGCCATCACGTTTAGTCCATGAACGGAGGGCTCAATTTTGACCAATTGGTACCGTCTGAGGGCACCAAACTTAACAATGCTTTTTTTCTTTGATTGGTGTATGTTTCAGGAACTCTAAACACCATGATGGACTTTTCTGCGGTACAGCTTAGTCAGTATACGCAATTTAAGATATGTGTGTTTTTTTGCATAAAAGATTATAAAAAAATTATGCATAGTGATTGGTTTGATGAGTATACATGTCACAAGGCAGAAGCTAGCAAGATTTGAATCACAGTTTGTTAATTGAAATAGAAACTTGAGGAAATGGAGGAGCTAATCAATTTTAATAAACGTGCAAAGACTGCTAATCATTGCTAATCAATATAGATTTATAATAATGGAAGTGCCAAACATTGTAGAATAAGGTAACTTGAACAGGCCAATATATGCCTCATCCAAACAACTGCTAATCAACGTTGAGGAACTTCCATACACTGCTAAACAATACTTATCAATATTTATTCATGGTAAGGAAAGTGTCAATCAATAAGACAGTCTCCCTGTTTGAAGAATTGGAACCCATAGACAAGCTAGAGTTACACAAATGCCAGAAAATGTATACCGCGACGTACATATATTGTTTTACTCTCTCTCTCTCACTCTCTCTCTCTCTCTCTCTCTCTCTCTTTCGCTCTCTCTCTCTCTCTCTCTCTCTCTCTCTCTCTCTCTCTCTCTATATATATATATATATATATATATATATATATATATATATAATTTTACATAACACATATTGGCATATCACAATAGATACCATCTTTTGACCAAATTGAATTGTAAAGTTGAACATATAAAATCAATTAGATGCAGGTTGTTGAAATGAATGTAGATTATTCTTGAATGTAAATATTACGAAACCAAAATATAATGTACAGTAGCTGTAGGTTCATTGTATGGACATGGCATCAGAATTAAAGGACAAATAACATTTGCCAATGTTTAACCAATGTATGAAACCTTTGAGAAACAACAGACAAGGAACTTTTGCAATAGTAGCTAGGAATGAAAACAGAAGAAACGTACATTCCCCGACATGCAATACATTTCAAGTATTTCAACCTAGACATGACGCAGACCTATTGGACAGAATTACCCAAGGTCAGAGATACTAACTGGGCTAAATGTAGAAAATGAAGAAGAGTTTCCTTATTCTAAAAAAGAGAACCACTCTCAAATACACGAAGGCGCCCTCTACAAGAGCAAAAAGGCTATACAAATCAAAAAGGAGAAAGACCACAAACAAACCAGAGACAATCAAGAGAAAATGAAACCTTTAAGAAACAACAGACTAGGAACTTTGGCAATGGTAGCTTGGAATGAAAACAGAAGAAACGCAGACTTCCCGACATGCAATACATTTCAAGTATTTCAACCTAGACATGACGCAGACCTATTGGAAAGAATTACCCAAGGTCAGATATATGAACTAGGCCTAAATGTAGAAAATGAAGAAGAGTTTCCTTATTTTAAAAAGAGAGCCACTCTCAAATACACGAAGGCGCCTTCTACAAGAGCAAAAAGGCTACACAAATCAAAAAGGAGAAAGACCACAAACAAACCAGAGACAATCAAGAGAAGCAAGTGTCACCTACCAAAAAGAGCAAAGATGCAACGGATGGAGAGAAATAGCGCAACAATACCGCCAACAGCAGGAGCCAAGAAGATTTTAACTTTAAATACACCTATTGTTAAAATTATAAACTTATCCAGCAAACTATTGACACAGGGACAAGTAAAGTTGCTTAAAAAGGAATTGAAATTCACACTGATACCAAGAAAAGACCCAGAAGAACAAGTATATGATATTTAAACAAAATGGTCGTACATTACGTCTGAAAGAATTTTCCCACAATACAGATAAGGAACGGAATGGATCACTGGTCAAAGGAAAAAGTTTTTTCACCTCTCATAAAAGTCCAAATGATACATTAGAAAAATGTATTGACAGACTGAAACAAATTGCCCACTCTCTCCACAAAGTACCTGCACCCACCAACAAAAATAATTTGACTAAAGAGGAGCTACAAGCTATGAATGAATCGCAAACTGACAATTCTATCATAATTAAGGAAGCAGACAATGGTGGAGCAGTTGTCACCAATTATTATGCTGAAAAGATAAAATCATTACTTAAGAATTAAACTTCCTCTCTAGTGTAATTACAGGCGCATGGTTGCAGTTTGTGTGCCAGGCATTTCTGATGACGCGCGGTAGCGCGTCATCAAAGAAATGCCTGTCACACAAACTGCAACCATGCGCCCGTAATTACACTATAGAGGAAGTTTAATTCTTATATTTACATTTAACATCAATTTCTATTGACATAAGAGTAAGTATTATTATTGATAGTTGATTTAAAATTGTTTTTAGCTTGTTAATTTACAAAAAATCGCCTTTTTGTTTACTAGTGGGAGGAGCCAAGTAGGCGGGGCTACTACATCAGCCATCAGTTGTCAAGGCAACTCCTGGAACACAAAACTAGGAAAAAATAGTTCCGAATAACACAACAACTTCATTTCAATAAAGCTTGCAAAACCGGTAAAAGAAAACATTTAGGCAAGTTTTGACGAGTAGATATGCAATTTTTGATCATCTGATACCGTCTTCCCATTATGCTTAGGCCTATGAATCAAACGCTTCGGAGGCGTTAACAATTGGGAAGTGAAAATAGTCCCAGGTCAAGCATGAGGATATTATTGCGCAGCACGTTGGCTGCACGAGATGCTTTAGTGTAACCATTGCCTCATGAACTACACTACCGTTCCTATTCTTTCAATGCTAACAAAAATAACAAATGTAAATATTTAATGATGAACAATTTTATGAGCGATGCGAACCTGACAGAGGAAATAAAGTAAGTGATAAATTAAGAAAATATATTGACAAATATCGTAACATCTGTACAACGAAATGAAATTTATGAATAATTTTCTGGATGGTTTGCAGTTATGAGCAATTAATTTATACGGCTTACCGAAAGTTCATAAGTCTGATATTATCAAAAAAGCTATAAATGAACACAATGGTATATATGTACATATTATTAGACCTACAGATTTAAAAATTCGGACCAATCGCCGCAGGATCTATATGCAATGCCAGTAGGCTTAGTGAACTCATAAACAAAATTTTTAAACCGTGCAATATCGACTACATCAATAAAATATCACGAGAGCAAGTCAAGGATCGGTATTTAGTCAGTTTTGAAGTGATTTATTTATATAGTAACATACCTCATGAGATTGGAAAGCGTGCGATTGAATAGTGGCTGAACAAATGTTCTGACACAAAAAAATCAACGTTTCACAAGAGAACTTATTGTGGAAGGTCTTTCACTAATATTAGAAAATAATATGTTCAGATTTGGTAGAGAGCAATATATACAGAAAAAAGGGTGTGCGATGGGAACTAAATGTGCACCAACTTATGCAACGCTTAGTCTTGGATATCTAGAAGTTTTGTTATACGAAAAACTTAGACATATATCCGAATCCTTCACCATGTTTTTTTAAAATGAACTGGAAACGTTTTCTAGATGAACGTTTTATAATGTGGACAAGGTTGCTGTCAGATTTACACGATTTTCACCAACTATTATATCAGCTTGAACCAAGTATTGAATATGAAATGAAATGTAGTCAATGTAAATTAAAATTTTCAGACTTGAAAGGTGTTCAAAATGATGGAATGATTTCGTTGGATACATACTACAAAAATACAGATACTCATCAGTATGTGCCATTCAATTCATGTCACCCACGGCACACTAAGACAAATATCCCATATACTGAAGCAATAAAAGATCTGTACAATTGCAGAAAATACAAAGAGAAAAACAACGCGTCTGGATGAACTTGGAAATTTTCTGAATGCCGGGGAAGACCCAGATTCACTCATTTCAATGGGTATTCAGTGAGCTTTAAGCGTAACACAAAATCACAAAAAAGGACTGCAACAATCACATCACAAGGGAGGTGACAAAAATTTGGTCATGATCACAAGATACGATCCTAACAATCCAGTGATAATATCACAAATACGTGAAACCATAAAAATCTTGGAAATGGATCCCTCACTTGGAGAAATATTTAAACATATGAATTTTATTTTATTTCAAGCCAATGAGAGCCTCGTAATTTAAAACAGATTCTTGCGAGAGCAAACTTTGAATCAAGGAAAAGCCAAGGCGGGAGCAAAAAATGTGGTGTTCCTCGTTGTAAGAAATATATAAAGATGGTAGTTACTGACACAATTCCGCTGGACCCAATAGGAAAGCTACCAAACTTTCAAATTAGAACATAAATTGGCTGTTTGAATAAAGATTTGATTTATGCAATTGTCTCTAAAAGATGCAATGAGGTATATATAGGATCTACAGGCAACGAACTACGCAGGCGCTTGGCTGTACACAGACAACAAATACGGGTGCCTGAGACACGGCAAATCCAGCTCAGCGAACATATTGATTTTTGTTCTAATCTTGTGCCTAACCTCTTTGTATGTCCCATATATCAGACGTAAAATGATTCTGACATAAAAAGAGAGCAAAACGAATTCATATTCCAACCTAAATACAAGCCTATACTGAAAAGTGTAATTTACTAATTATCTATAGTAATCTGGGACAGATTAGGCCCATTTTAATTATGAGACCTTTATAATTTATTGATTTGGGAATGACGTCATGTAATGTGTCTAAATCAGTAACGTAATAAATGAACGTCATAATATGCTTTTGTGCTAATAGTTTTCACTATAACAACAGATAACGTCATGATTATACTGGACTGAAAATTATTTCAACATCTATGCATTATGGAGCTTGACAATGCATTAAAATGCTGAAACCGAGTCTGAAACGCAAAAAAATGCTAATATATATATATATATGTGTGTGTGTGTGTGTGTGTGTGTGTGTGTGTGTGTGTGTGTGTGTGTGTGTGTGTGTGTGTGTGTGTGAATGGCAAGAAAAGATATAAATGCCGTGGATAACTTTGCTTAAAACGGATTTTGTCACCTTTCACATAATTTTATAAAAAAAAAAAATCCTAAATGTAACTACCCACAACTGTGTGTCCTTCAGAGTAATGTCAAGGTCACCAAAATTTAGTCATCGTGATGCAGTATATAATCACCATCAAATAGTAAAATAAAGCAAAGTGTGATTATACATGTAAAGACTGTGAAATTTCACCAGGATATATATGTGCCTACAATGGTGGAGCAATTTCCACAGGCCTACAGGTTATGTCCTCAAAGATGTGACCTTGAAAACAGGGACAAGCGCAAAAAATCCAGGGGTCAAAGAATGACCCAGGGGCATGTTTACACATTTCTTCAAGAGATATGGACCATTTTTTTCATGAGGTATTGAGACTGCAGAAATGTAATACTTGATCTTCAAGCTGAGCGCAGCAACACCTCCCCCCCCCCTTAAAAATCCAATCAATGTGGGTATAATAATGGCTTTTTTCTTACCCGTGTGGATTCATTTAGCATTTATAGGTCGCATGAAGTTCATTGTACCAGCTGTTAACTGGATACAAACATAATATGTATAATTCAAGTATAATTATAATGTAGTGGCCAGCTATAACCAAACAGGATTCACCATATACAGCATTTCTGGGTCGTCTGGGTATTCAATTTTAAAATTGTAATAACGGGCTCCAGCTGAGCTTCTGGAAAGTCCATCATGCATTTTGTTATACACTAAGGTGTACCAACGCAGGTATAAAGGTTTCGCTTGGTGCCCTCAAATGGTACAAATTTTCAGTCTGGCTCATGGACTAATTCGTTAGTTCTGTGTAATCAGGAACTTGCGTGTCCTATAGCTATCGATATGGGGGCAAAAACTAATAAAAGATGACCATGATTTTTTCAAACACATGCTCAGCAAAACTCGTACACACACACACACACACACACACACACACACGCAAATATCCTGTCCCTTTGACATGCATGAGAAATGCGTCCCCCCAATTATGTATGTATATATATATATATATATATATATATATATATATATATATATATATATATATATATATATATATATATATATATATATATATATATATATGTATGTATGTATATATATATATATATATATATATATATATATATATATATATATATATATATATATATATATATATATACATACATATATATATATATATATATATATATATATATATATATATATATATATATCTGTGTGTGTGTGTGTGTGTGTGTGTGTATGTATGTATGTATACTAGCGTACTACATAATCATATCTGTCATAGCGAATTTTCTCCAAATTTCTATACAAGCCGTCCATGGTATATATAGACAGTATAATACAATGCGTTATCCAAGGGCTTTTAGTTATTATGTTTTCGGATTTTTTACTGTCTTAAGAGGACAGTTGCTACCCAGTGTAGTAAAAATAAAGCTTCGTCAGAAAAAAAATATGAGTCGTTTGGGCCAGCATAAGCCGTTTGCAGTTGTTCAGAATCCGTGGATTTCGCTGTCCATTCGTGAACAGCGTTCGATGTCGATCACAAACCACGACAAATTTAGGTATTATTCATCTAATTCTGTTATTATCAGGCCATTTTAAGGATTAATCATCTATTAATGTGCCAAAGCGCTCACAGTGCCTGGTAGGGAAAGTATCTGTGGGAAAAACTCAACGATGTAGGGGTATGAAAAAAGTCACCAAAGACAGGATTATCATAAATTTATAGACGATCAATACAGAAAAGAAAAAAGAGCTATTAATGCTTGCTGTTTTACTTTTGTCAATTTTCTGCTAAACTACAGTAAATTCTTCTGTATATTTTTTTTTAATATTATCATTAGAATCACAAGGGGGTCTTCATAAACTCGCTATATATATTTTTTTTCAGTCATAATTTTGTAAGTCTATTTCGATAAATGGTCCTTCACATATTTCAGACTGCTGATAAAGATTTAATGGTTTAAAACGGTTGCAATTTGAATATAAATATATAGCTAGGCCACAATGACCGGTGTTGATTTTTCCTTTTGGGCGTGGGGTGAAATTTTCTATTTGTAAGAGCGATATATCTGACTTCTAACCCATTGGGCAGTACAGAGTTATTTTACCTGTAACAGGGCTTTTCGAAGACCCCCATTGTGACATTGTCGTTTGTACCAAATAGGGACTTAAAACGCGCTGAAAGATATCAAGCCCTTCTTGGGCCACTTGTTCAGACAAAAATGTAATCTTTTCAGCCTGTGATATTATTCTTGTTCTCTGCAATTAACACATGGCCCAGAATGACCCGTTAACCTATCAGCAATCCCTTCTGTACCTATGTGCTATGGGCTTATAACCACTTGTATAAAAATTCATCATTACTTTCGGACCTGTCTCCAGTATCGGAGCAACCTTCTCCATCGAGCTTCGTCTTTGACACAGTCGGGCGCTTGACACTCAGCCTATTGCTGGCCCTGATTTCATTCCCACAGGGCGACTGCACTGTCTGATACAAAATCCTAGTCCTGGGGCTTACAACAGGTCACTGTTTGTCGTTGTATTTACTGCTTTAGGTAGTGCTCACTCTTGAAAAGTCCCATTACATATTGTACATTACATTCATTCAACAAAATAAGCTCCCCTTAACACTAATCACAAATATATTTTGGATGCTACCTCTTCAAAATAGGCAATTGACTTGGCTGCCATTGTGAAAATTGTAAGTTCCACACCCAAAGCAAATGGGTTGTAAATGAGCATTAGGACGATCTTGCCCAGTGGGGGTGGGAAGAGGGTTATAATATATAAAACCAAAAATATATATTTTGCAATTATTTCAGGTCATCAATAGAGATAAGATATAAAAAAAGTGTACAGAGTGGTTGTAGAACTTTGTCTGTGCGTGCAAATGTATCTATATAGGTATTTTTATTGGTTTGGTTCAGCCGTGTGTTCTCTTGGGGGGGGGGGGGGGGTCGTGTAATCCCTAAAACAGTATAGAAAGCGAGCATGATAAGAAGGTTATTGTCTTGTCGATCCTAGTTTTATTGTTTCTTTTGCTTTTTTGGCATGTAAGTTTTGTTTGTTGCATGTTCATAAATGAATGGAATAAATTACTGTAAAGCTTTTTTCATCACGAAAGGTATAATGAATGTCATGGAAAGTACCCACAGGAGTATGTTTGTATTTACAACGTCATTATCTTGATTTTTATCAGACAGCACTGAAGAATTGAATTGTAAGGACAGCATGATGCACAGGTCTCCAAACCGGAGGCGTTTGTTTTTGTAGTCAGCTGACCTTGCGTGCCGATACTGCCAGTGTCAGTAATAGTTTTGTCTGAATATGTGTGTATGGCGAAATGACGACACTTACAAACATTGGAATTTAAGGTAATATCATATCTCTTAATGTACAAGTATAAAGGCAGCCGTTAATCACTGTGGACATATATATACCTTGTTTTGCACTTTCAGTAGATATTTCATCACCAAACAGCTGCAGTGCCTACTTTCCTTTGCGTTTTTGTCGTACAAAACAGATCAAACTTCATTATCTCACAGCTAATTTCTTTTTGTGATCAATGTGTCAATAAAATAAAGCATGTTCTCAAAGTTAACATTGTTATCACATTTTTGTTTAAACTGGAAAAAGCAAACTATCGGACGGAGTAAAACAGAGCTCCTAATTTATTGAATGAAGTGCTGTCTCGCTGAGTACAAAATAGCAATCAGGCAGTCACTGGCTGTTGTTTGAATTTTGGGTCAGTGCAGACCCCTGCAGCCACGGCTTTCAAGGGCAAACGGGGATGGGGGTGGCAGGTGGACGGTGGACGGTGGACGGCGAAACTACTCTGCGAAATGGCTCTGAGTCGGGTATCTTTCTGACTTTGTGTGCCAAATGTACTTGAACCACTTTGGTTCATTTTTCCTTTACATTTTGCTATTTTTTTTGGGGGGGGGGGGTGGTCGTCGTGTATATTAGCTGTGAAAGTACTGATACTTTCTCAGACCCAACTGTTTCAGGGTTTTCAGGTGAATTTTATTTGTACAGATGTTTGTTTTTTTTTCTATTTCAGGTGTCTTATTGGAGAATATTTATTACTATTGCCGTTTTTGTATCTTTCTGGAACTTTGGTATGAGAGGTTCATTACAAACGGTTGCCTTCTCAGATCATGGCTAATTCTAGTACGACTTTAGATGGTCTTGGTGGATTTGACGTTAATTCTTTAACTTAATTGTTAGCTATACATACAGTTCATAATGAAAACGATCCAAATTTATTAGAACCCCAGCTAATCAAACAGTCTCCATATTGTGATACTGATCAACTCACAAACCATTAAAAAAAAAATGCAAAATAACTTTAAAATTATCAGTCTAAATTGTGAATCACTTAATGCTAAATTCGACGAATTACAAATTTTATTGTATAATTTAGAAGCACGCGACTGTTTACCGAGTGCTATTTGTTTGCAAGAAACATGGCTCAGTGACGACTCCGATCTGTCTCTTTTGCAATTGGAAAATTAAGTTTTAATTTCACAAGGTAAAATATGTTCAACCCGTGGAGGCTTAGCTATTTATCTCAGGGATTCTTATAGTTATAAATTAATTGATGTCTATTCCCAGTCTGATATATATGAAGGTCAATTTATTGAAATAAAAATTATTAATATTGATAAAAAGTTGGTCATTGGAAATATATATAGACCTCCGCGGGACTTAAATTAAAATTATAATACTCTTATTGATGAATTAACTGTGGTTTTGAAAAATATGTTACAGCTAAAAAGTGAAGTAATTATAGCTGGTGATTTTAATATTGATCTCTTAAAATTTCACGATAGACCTGTCTTTGGCCAGTTATTTGATTCACATATATTTTTGAGTTTTTTTCCTCAAATTACATTCCCCACAAGGCTTTCTGTTCGCCGGGGAACTATCATTGATAACTTTTCAATAAAATTAATTGACACAAACATAATATCCTCTAATTCAGACATCCTAACATCTAGGATTTCCGACCACTTTCCATATTTTATCTGTGTAAATGTTGCTATTACGAAAAATTATATTCCACCTAAATACATCCAGATTTGTAATCCAATACTTGAAGCTGTGAAGAAATTGAAAAAAAAAAAAAAAAAGAATAAACTGATGCTCGCATTTGTTACCACTTAAATATGGATTTGCATAGTGATCCAAATGTATCATATTCTTTTCTGCAAACTGTTATCACTCGTGCACTTAATAATAATTTTCCAATTAAAACGGTAAAATATAAAAAACATAAACACAAAAAGAATCTGTGGGTCACTCAGGGAATCGTTCAGTCTATCTCAAGAAGGGATTACCTCTATACGTATTTGAAAGAACTTCCTGATGATAGTGAGGAATATGAAGTTCGTTCCAATAATCTTAAAACTTTTAATTAAAAATTTGGAAAAACAGTATACGGGTAGCTAAGAAAGATTTCTTTAAGTTGTGTTTGAAAGATAAAACAATGATATTGAGAACACTTGCATAACTATTAATGGTATTCTGAACAGACATAAAAAGAGAAACAAATTTCCAGAGTATTTTAAGATAAATTGTGAGACTGTTAGGGATAAAGCCGTTATCGCTAATAGCCTTAATTCATTCTGTACCAACGTTGGTCAAAATTTAGGCTCCCGGATAGATACTCCTGCTAAATTTTCTGTTAGGACGTATCTTACGAGCCCGATTCCTCATTCTTTTACTTTTAATCTTGTTACTGAGAAAATTATCCTCGATTTTATAAATTCATTTACAGGTAAACAAAGCTATAGTCATGACAGATTATCATCAGATTTATTAAAGCTCATTAAACTGGAACTCTCTGTTCCGATAACTTTAATTGTAAATCAGTCACTAACGACTGGAGTATTCCCCGACTTATTGAAGATAGCAAAAGTGGTGCCAATTTTTAAGAAGGACGACCCCTCACTTATGGAAAATTACAGGCCTATATCAGTATTGCCCGCAATTTCAAACGTTTTTCAAAAAGTAATGTACAATCAAGTCTCTGAGTACTTTAAATTATACAATTTATTTTATGCCGGTCAGTATGGTTTTCGTGAAAACCAATCTACTGAAGTTGCAGCTTTGGGATTTATTGATCGTATATTATAAGATATGGATAAGGGGAAAATCCCCATTAGTATACTCTTAGATCTTTCCAAAGCTTTCGACACCTTGAATCATGATATTCTATTTTATAAATTGAGATATTATGGTGTCAATGGTATTGCGTTAGATCTTTTAAAAAGTTATCTAACAAATAAAAAAAAAAACACAATATGTTGTTTATGAAGAGATAAACTCCAACTCTTCAGAAATCTCTACCAGCGTTCCTCAAGGGTCAATTTTAGGTCCTCTTCTTTTCCTTATCTATCTTAATGATTTTAAGTTAGCTTCTGCTTTCTTCAAATTCATTATATATGCCGATGATATAACTTAATTCACTTCCATTCGTCCTGTAGATCTTGCTGGTTTAAACTGTCAAGCTTATTTATTTATCAGTGCTGAACTCTCGAGGATAAGCACTTGGCTGAAAGTAAACAAACTGTCCCTGAATATTAACAAAACAAATTTCATGGTTTTTCATCAACCTCAACGGGATGTTATAGCCCCTACACTTGAGATTGGTGATGTAAATATTGAATGTGTGGACGAATTTAATTTTCTTGGTCTATTGCTTGACAAGCATTTGACATGGAATAGTCATATACAAAAAGTTGCATCAAACATTTCACAGACAATTGGAATAATGAATAAATTACATAATTTTCTCCCTTCTTACATTTTACAAACTATTTACTGTTCCTTAATTCCTCCGAGATTCAACTATTGTCTTCCCGCATGGGGTCATAAATCGGAAAGACTTGTAAAGCTTCAGAAAAAGGCCATTCGCATAATTAATCATAGTAATTATAATGCCCGCACCGGTCCCATCTTCAAATCTAGAAATTTACTTACTTTAGAAGATATTTACAAGTTACAGGCTTTAAAATGCTATTATAAACTCTTGATAATCGACTGCCTGTGTACTTTTCTACATTTTTGATTATGTCAACAAACTAAGTCCATGAACATGACACGAGAAGGCAGCAGTTATTAGTAATGTATACTCAACGTGTATTTGCCAAAAAATGTTTACGACATGAAGTTATCCGTATTGTTAATGAAACCCGCCAAGCTGTTATTGAAAAAGTTCATACTCACAGTTACTTTGTTTTTCATATTATATAAAAAAAACAATTATTCTGAACTACTCAGATACATGTACAATCCCAAACTGTTATATCTTTAGTACAAATTGACTCCTTAAAGCTGGATTTTTTTTCTTTGAAAAGGCACGTATTCTGCAAATTTTACCAAAATAATGGCTTTCATGATCACGAATATTTTTTGATACCATATGTTTGTAGGGTGGCACACATGATAGCGGTCTGATAAAGACCTTAATGTGTGTCTCCCTGACCAAGATATAATTTTACCTTTTTTCTTTCATTAGTTATATTGAATTGACTTGAGTGTTGTAATCAACAAGTATATGGTTTTCATCTGTATGTTTTATCTGGTCGAATACAATTCTTCCTGATTCCTATCTTTAATTGAGGGTTACACAGTATGTATATGATAAGAAGCCACTGAACCATGCGTTAAACCACCTGGGCAGTGCACTGGTTTACATTGCATTGTCACAAAATCTCAAAAGGGAACATAAAAGAATGAAAGGTCCGTACTAGTCAAGTACATCTGTCACCCAAAGACGGAAAGAAGGGAGTGTACCTGTCCGTGCATGCACAGCGTTTTATCCTTCTTGCAGACACTAGATGTCTAATCTTGTGGACAAAGAGCTTGCAAATAATTAGCATTATGCCATGTTCGTGGTAATGAGCACCGTTTCCCAGGAATGGAAAGAAGATTTAACATTCCCATGTTTACGGACAATGATGCAGTTGTTTGTATGTATTCACATAGATTTACGGGTTTCCATTAAATGTACACGTAACATGACTGAGTTGCACTTTGGTTCATCGCAAAATTACAAGCCCCTGGCTATTGTGGTGTTCCTGTTGAATTTACAATTTCGAAACCACTTGATGATAAGAAAATAAATGAACATCCCTCACAATTGCCACATATGTAACCTGCGCTCACAACATAAGCGCAGTCAAAATGGGCGTAACCTTTGCACTCATTCCACTGGATCCAATTTTGCTACAGGACGGCTGTCACTAAAAATAATGCATATATGCGGCAAACAGCATCTTCCTCCTCTACAGGAACATTATCGATTTGCAACTTATTAGCCTTTCAAACTTGATTTTCTTTTGTGCCAATAACTTCACTTTATTCTTACCTTTCTGGCTCATATCCTTTCCTTTTGATGTTCATTCTCTTGCAAATCGTTCCTGTATGGATAACTTGTAAGTAGTTCAGCTCTGGTTGTAATTCGCTTTCTTTGAGCTACTCTTGCCACTTTTGGTATTGGAAACTCTTCAGTACATGAGTTTGAGCAGCCTTCAAGTAACAGTATTTCTAGCTTGCCGAGTCCTTTAAGAAACTCAAGCATGCATATTTGTGTCAAGTCCAGAGTCACAATATTATGGGTTTGTGCAAGGAAGGTTTGTGGATTATTGCATGTGGAATTGTAAAGCATCAAAGAGCAGATGAACAATGATCTATAATATATGACAACTGAGCATGGTTCAAGTTCATGGAAATAAATTGTCAAAGTTGAAAATCCTCCTTAAAGTGGGGTTATGGTCAATTATTTTATACAGGTTCTTGCACACCCGGTTAATGGACTGAAGCAGCGTGCGAGGTGGGTGGTATTTTAGAATAAAAATGGTGACGTCTTCAGGTAGACTGTCCATTCATCATATATTTGGTGCGCTGGAAGAAAAAAAATACATTAGTTCATAATAGCCAGTGCACGCTGCAAATTTGATATTACAGATTTTACTAAAAGGGCTCTGTTGATTCCAATTGAATTATGAAACAGGAAACAGCCGTTTTTCTCGAGTAAGTATAACTGATGTGCCAATATCATATATCAGACAAACATGCAGCATTTACGCATGTATTTATAGAAACGTTATATTGTCAATCTAAAGAAAGAAAACACGAATTGGCCCATCAGGCTTGAACATAGTATACCATTTTACATAGCCACAAGGCACAACCTTAATCAAATGCAGAAGAATGCAGGTAAGTATGGTAGGTATAATAGTGTTAATGGTTGGTTTTAATTTCATATTTATTAAGAGACATGTTTCACAACTACCGGACTAGAATAAATGCTACGGTAAATACGGCAATTGCCCTTTACTATAGAAAATACTAATGTGGAGAAAGACGGATCAATAGTCCATGTTGGTTCTTTGTTTTGAAATGACTTCAACCCCATGTGTTATTTTCCTCTTGTGATAATATGAATATATAGCATGGATATTTATGACTACAAAGTTACCCAAAGATCCAATCTGCTACATTTCATCGAGCCATAAATTCCACGTTGTGTAATCTATGTAGCATTTTACTTCGTGAAGAAACTAGTGTACTTACCCGTTTTAACATTACGAATTTCATTATCATACCCTCTCCTTCCGGAGGAGGGCCATGTATTGGTCACTTTTCTCCTTTCAGCCATTTGTCCGTGCGTCTGTCCATCCCCTGGGTCACAGTGATACATCCTTGAAAGAATGTGTCCGGGCTTATATTCGTTCACTATTGAAACTATTTTCATGGGATTTGACGCAGACATATCTTAACATAGTGTGTCACGAAACAAAGTGGTCACTAGTATCTGGTCAACTTTATTTGTGTCCAGGCTATAACTCGGTTTTTCTTGAAATTACATTCATGATACTATACACACTGATGTATCATGGCATCAGGGTGGACCATTTACCAAAATAGGTCACTCGGTCTAGTATGTGTACCACAGTGTCACATCCTTGTAAAATCGTGTCAAGGCTGTAA
The DNA here is from genome assembly GCA_964020975.1 of Hermodice carunculata. Taxonomy (NCBI): domain Eukaryota; kingdom Metazoa; phylum Annelida; class Polychaeta; order Eunicida; family Amphinomidae; genus Hermodice; species Hermodice carunculata. The sequence goes on along the minus strand of OZ026616.1, from coordinate 59,219,552 downwards.
TTCCTTGACATAATAACTTAGTTTCATAAAATTTCATGCACACATATCTTAACCTAAAGGTGTGTCAAGAAACAAGTGTAGGTCTCTAGATCAAATATCTGGGTCACATTGTCCCATTCTTGGTAAATCGTGTTCGAGCTACAATTCCTTTACTGTTACACTTTGTTTCATAAAACTTCACACACACACACACACACACACACACACACACACACACACACACACACACACACACACACACACACACACACACACACCTCAGGGTGAAAGTGTTGCAAAAAACAAAAGAAGGACACTAAGTCAGGTATCTTGGTCAGGATCAGTGTGTCATATGTAAAACTAGGTCACCAGGCCAAGTATCTGGGTCACGACGATATCCAAGTTTCATTGATTACAGTCATTTCAAAATGAGCCCTGTTACTAGCATCCTTATAAATAGCGTGGGGGGGGGGGGGGTGGCATGGATAAACAATCTCTGATTGTCTTTTAATGTCACCGAAATTTATTTATTTTTGTATGTGAGTTTAATGCATTTTTCCAATTAATATAGCACAAGATATGTTTTATGCCCAACCATTTATTTATTTATTTTTATTATTTATTTATTTATCTTTTTTTATTTTTATTTTTTTTAACCGACAGCAGTTTGAGACAACCACTAGAGCGAGATCCTGACACATTGGGGCTCATAAAGTTTCTATACTGATATGATGGTGCTCGTGACGCTTATAAACCAACTGCCACCCCCTGAAAGTAAATAATACGTGTGGTCGTGCCCCCATTGTGTGTCTTAGAGCTTGTCTTTGATTAAAAAAATAATAGGTACACAAGCTCTCAGCTTTGCATTCGGAACACTATTAAACATCACATTTACTAAGCAGCGATGCAACTCAAGGACAGTGTTGCATGAAATCCATTTTTTTTTTAGGTTTTACGGAAGTATCCCTCGATCTGGCACTTAATATTACCCTCCGCGCATCATCACCAACAAGCACAGCATCAACCTGGTGATCAGGTACAACAACTGGCGACTCCCGTTTTATAGCATTAGCAGTCGATAGCTCTGATAATTGTGTTCTCACCTTCGTAACTTTCTCCAACTTTTGTCGTTTCATGGCCAAATCTGTTCACTCTTTCATCTGATCCTCAAGATCAGAAATGGTACAGTCCAATTCGTCATTGTCCAGTTGCAGCAAACCATCAGGATCAACATTATCTTAGTTTCAACCATCTTGCTTTTGGTCATGGGCCATTTTCTCCAACGGCAAATTCCACGTTCAAAGCAGTTGATGTTTTAGCCTGGAGTCATAAGAACCCTGCATCCAACTTGGCACAATTCACAAGTGGTAAATCTCTTAAACCTGGTCATCCGCACGTCATTGCGAACTAGTATGAAGTAAGATGAGTACCAACAAAACCATGGAGGAAAACTACCCTAACCAGCACCATAAATCTGCACATACTAAACAAAGACTTGAAGTATGATTCGCATGGTAGTGGAACCAGCTAGCGAATGATCGTTTGGAATTTGCAGAAAAATAAAACAAAGGAACAAAACCAGTTTGAGGCCCCCTTTAATGAATTTGCCAGGAGAAAAATCGGGAGTACTGCAGTGTCATGAATATTAAGAAAATGCCTAGACGGCTCATGCCTCAAGATCTTGCTGATTCCAATTAATCATTTTGAAACACAAAATTCAACTTGTAATACTGGACATAAGGTAGCGTGAGGAAGTTGAATTTAAAAGGTCGTCATCAGTGGATTAATCATTTGACGAGGTAGAGTCTGTAGACAGATGGGATCAATCTTGCAAACAGAAGGTCCGTCTGGTACATGTTGGACATGACCACGGGGTAGTATCGGCGGCTAAGTTTGAGTAGCCAACTTTAGAAATGTTAGCACATTTGCTATGAATCCACCAGTTACAGAAATCACATTGGACCCCCATTTGATCAAGCTTGAATAGCTTTGCACATAAGTTACAAGGGCATTTGATGGGACCAGTTTTTACTTTTTTTTTGTGTCCAGCCTCAAGAATAAACAGGCATGTTATCGTTGACCTACTCTCTCTCTCTTTCTTCTTTTCTATTTCTCTCTCTCTCTCTCTCTCTCTCTCTATATATATATCTCTCTCTCTATCTCTCCCTCTCTCTCTCTCTTTCTCTCTCTCTCTTTGTCTCTCTCTCTTTCTCTCTTTCTCTCTCTCTCGCTCTTTCTTTCTTTCTCCCCACCCCTCTTTCTTTCTTCTTTCCTGAGCGTATCTTGCAACAAAAAAGAAGCAACTGACATTGAGTTAATTTTAAGAAAGCTACAGTTCTTGTTTGCATCGAGTAAGACAGGGCAGGGTACAAAGAACCATATCATGTATGCTTGTTTCACTATATGCCTGTGTGTTGTTCTGATGATATGTCATCTTATGATTTTCAGCCTGAATTCCGAAATCTATAAATTATCCAATGAGCTATTTGTGGCAACCTGTCAAATAGTTCTGTTAAGAATTGAAATGCTCATTCGCTCATAATTACAATGAAAAGCTAGTGTAATTCTTATTTTTACGCTCGTTTTTATTCTGCAGCATCTTCGTGTTAATTTCACAGCTTTACTACTTTGTGCAGCATTGTGTACTGCACTGCTAAACTGATCATTGCTGCTAAACAAAGGGTAACTAATGCATTATAATCAAGAAAGTGTAACTGTATAATTATGAAATGAATTATGAAATTTTATTAAATGTTCACAATACAGGAAAAATAACTCTTAAATGCACCAAGTATATATGACATAACCAAAATACTATTCACTTAAGGTGGCGGCACCGTTACGAGCGCGTAACACAGACTCGCGCCTTTGACCTGATGCAACTTGCCTATTTTTCTTATGTTACCAGCAAAACTATATATTTTCGATATCTCACAGATGTTAGCATTATCAGGAATCATATTTGAATGTCATGAAATTAATTTTGATGCTGTTTGGAGCCGTTTTGTGAATGGGTATGAAATCACACATTTTGCAAGGATTTCTGATAAAATATTATTTTATTCTGAGTGACAACTATCGAAAATTAAACTATAGACCAATACGCAGGAACCGTATCTTGCTTTTGACAAAAAATATGATAGGAAAAAAAATATGTAATTTTTAAGTTTGGTCCGTAAGACTGTACAGTTTCTCCATTTTTGGGGCCACAAAAGTCACGGAAGGAAGGGTTGGAAAGGTATAAAAAAAAACGTTTCCTAGAGCAGATCCGTATCTTGTCAGAGCTGTTTATTTTGCGAAGATATCTTGATCCGTTTTCAAGACACGCCTGCAGAAAAATTGATCGATTTATGAAAAACTTGCTTTTGAGAAAATGGCGATGAAAGGCATGATTGTCAATCTTGAAGCATTGATAGGCTCTTGCATGAAGAATACTCACTCCCGCGGCCCAAAGTTTCTAGCACTAACTACAAACATGTAGAGGCTCTCATATCTGGCTTTGAAATTAAAAAAATCGGCCTTATAGTGGCTTAAAAAAGGACTTTTTGTAGTCAAATCCTTCAAAAGCCACCATGCAGTCAGCTTTGTGTGGCTGGTTTCACACGCGCTGCCCGACACGAAAGGGTACAGTGAGCGGATTAGCGGAGTCACCTGACCTTGACCCAAGCAACAGGTTGTTTAAAAATGGCGACTGCCTAGTGGAGCGGGGAGCGGTCTGACAGTTTGTTCGGTAAAGTGTACTCATCTGGCAGGATTAGCTCACACACTTCTCATCACCTCCGATCAAAGACAAAAATGCCTTTATAACGGCGATGGTTTGGTACTTCGGCCTGCAGTGTTTTGGAAAGCTTTGAGCGAGTTACAGTTAACTTGGAGAATTTTTACGATTGAAGTGGAGGAGACGAAAACTGAAAAATGCCCAGGTATCAACGGACGAAGAAGCGGATGAAAGGGAGTGTAAAGCAACTACTGACAAAGCGGAGAGACAAACAGACTACAGACACAGACGCAGTCAGTTTACAGGCAAATTGTGCAACAGGTAGAAAACTTTTGAGCGATGCGGTCCAGGCCCGGGACGTGGATCAATGCACGGAGGAGGCTGTGTTGTGTGACCCTTTGCCACCCGAGGATGTACACCACCGCCAGCTTATGTTGAATAAAATATTTTCTTGTTGTTTGTCTCATTGATTGCTTTCTTGATTCTTTAGCCAATAAATCATTTTCCAACTAGGATGCATTACACACACACACACATATATATATATATATATGTATATATATATATATATATATATATATATATATATATATATATATATATATATATATATATATATATATATATATATATATATATATATATATATATATATGTAACGACTTTATTTTTAGGAACAGTAGCACTAGATTGTGAATTATAAATGACTGGCAAGATTCATTTCTAGATATGTGACAGACCTGTAATGAACAATCAACATTAATCCAGAGAAGTTATTTCATGCAAAGGGGAGGGGTATATAGATTTCCATATGGCAGACCAAGCTCTGGTTTTTATCTACTACACATAATTACTGTATGTGGCATACACAGAACTTCGTCCGTGTCAGGCAATGCATCAGCCGTAGTCCAGTCAAATCTATTTTTTCAAAAGCTTCAGTTGGTCTTGTAATGCTACAGTTGAAATAATATGGCCTGGGAAAACAAGGACCTTGCTGCTCAATTTGAAAAAAATCAACATAAACTACATCCATATTTATATTTACAAATTTTATTTACATGAAAACTTTTTTTGTCCATGTTCTTATCGCTTTGTCATGAGAAAAGTTCACTGTATTCTGACCCAACTTGGTACAAACAGCCCTGCAGAGCTCTGCCATCTCAACCCTGTACGCCGAAATCCATGGCCGTCATATCTACAAAAGAAAATTAATAAAAGTATCAGTCTAGGTAACAATACGGGCCAAACTGACAGTATAACACTTAGTCACACATGTGTTTAAAAAAAAAAAAAATCCCTTCGTCATGGGACTCATGGTACTCTCCCGATGCGAAAGGTGGGGGGGGGGGTGTACGTGTTCAAATTGATAAGTAAACTGCTGGACATATTTTACCCGAATGTGATGGGGTTTTATGCAATTTTCGGAATATCATTTTCCTTGTATTTAGTTGGAAAGGAACTCCTTGTATTTACTTGGAAGGGAACATTTGAAAGTTACTACTCAAACTCCAAGATTTACTCCTATCTGTGCTGATACATGCAAATACTGAAAATCAGAAATAGGTCCTACAGGATTGCCTGGCTCCGGCTACTTGTTGAATATTGAAATGTTGTATAGTTGCTCCCATGTGCATCCATGAAAAAACTGGGAGAGGAAGTCGGCATGATCCACAACCTTTTGAAAATGTCCAGATTCATTATTTGCGAGAGCCAAATAATAGCTGTCAACTGAAAGTAGACCGTGATGAAATAAAAATCTTCTGCGTATGAACTTACATACGTACGTTGACATGGTTGATGTATTAGTTTCAATGGGCAATTACCAGAACGGAAACATTTACGGTAATATGATAGAACAAGGCCTACAGAAATATTACTTTTCATTCTCTGTCATAATATCGACGATCCATGGTCATATCAATGCTGCGCAAAGAACAAACAAATAACAAACACACATATATTTACCCCAGTTGCGTAATCTCGTCTGTAAGTGCCGTCTCTCCCACTGCAACTAACTCGGCTGCTTGACGTTTACGTTGCTGGGCTTTAGTTTCTTTTTTCATTTTAGGCATTTTTCTGAATTTGATTTTTGGATTTTACACCTTCTGTGCTCTTGACCGTACTGTCACTGTGTGAACATGAACGGAGACTGATTGTTAGTCAGTCAGCTATATGAATGCCACATTGGCACCACCAAAGCTGAACCAGAGAACCACGGAACTCACAATGTTTCATGTTCAAATGAAATGCGACAATAAATAGGAAACCCATGATGAAATTCAACATAATGAAGGACACCAGTATAATTGTTAAATTTCGCTGAATACGGTAATGGTTTCCGGGTGTTGCGTATCGGTATACGATCGTAAACCAAGATCAAAGGACTCCGAAGTCAGCATCGTTTATGTTCCATTTGGAGAAATCACGCATCCCGAAGTTCATATCACAAATAGGAACACCCCAAAAACATGAAAGTCATCCAGTTTTACATCGTTGAACAGCCTGTTTACATAACGTTAATCGGTTCTGTAGCCTAATCAGCTCCGTTCCACTTCAGCGTGCCGCCATTGTTCTGGGCGACGGTCGTGTGCCCCTTCCCGTTGCCAGGTATGTGGACGATCGCGGATTGCTGCGAAAACACCGTCGCAAATTACCATATCCAAACAAACAGAAACCAGCACGTGTACTAAACAGCTAAACTTCCAAAATTTTAAACGCAATTTTCTCATATAAATATTTAATTTTTTAATCTGATTTTTGGTGACAATATACTTCAAGTATTGTGCTTTCAGGAAATGATAAAAACCCATTTTGCGATGCCGGAAAGTTAGGCCCCTACGCCACAACGATGCCGCTACCTTAAATTCAAAGAAAGTGAGGGCATTTAAACGTCTAACGTGGCTCGAATTTGGCACTTGCCAGACGTTCCGAGGCAGGCTAAGTTTGTACTGGGCATACTCAAATAATAGTCAGGCAGCCAAGGCTGATGTTTTTAATGGAACCCTGTCTTGATTCTTTTTTTTTTTTTTTTTTGTTTGTTTGTTTGTTTGTTTTTTTTTTTTTTGTTAGTTTTTTTGTTTGTTTGTTTTTTTTTTTTTTTTTTTTGTTTGTTTGGTTTTTTTTTTGTTGTTTTTTTTGTTTTTTTTTGTTTTTTGGTTTTTTGCTTTGTTTTTGTTTTTGTTTTTTGTTTTGTTTTCTGTTTTTGTTCTTTCGTGTGATTCTACAGCCTAAAATGTCACTCAAAGATAAATCGGCGGATAATTTGAAATACCCCATGAGCATATTCCAAAAGTCGATATAGCAGCCGATATGGGCCCCAGAGAAAGATCTTCACAAAACTGAACCTCTTTTGGAAAATTTTTGCCGGAATTTTGCCCTATAGTATGACGGTCCTCTAAGGGTCTGCAACAATGGCTGACTCAATTAGTAAGGCAGCCTGGTGAGTATACATTGACCTGACGGATTGTCTCACTTGATTTGTGGCCAAATATATATATATATATATATATATATATATACATATATATATACATATATATATATATATATATATATATATATATATATATATATATATATATATATATATATATATATATATATATATATATATATATATATATATATATATATATATATATATATATATATATATATATATATATATATATATATATATATATATATATATATATATATATATATATATATATATATATATATATATATATATATATATATATATATATATATATATATATATACAAATATATATATATATATATATATATATATATATATATATATATATATATATATATATATATATATATATATATATATATATATATATATATATATATATATATATATATATATACATACATACATACATACATACATACATACATACATACATACATACATACATACATACATACATATATATGAGTTAGGTAACGTTTCCTTTCGACCATCATTGCGGATATACAATTTGAGGAGGGGGGAAAAGCTACAGTCACACTGACCAAAAACCGTCGAGATTGACATCCTGGGGGTACGATTTCTCAGGGTGAGGAAGCAACATCTTTTGGAAAAACATCAGAGGTACCTGGACGTGAAGCTGCTAACAGTCCTGCCCAAAAGCCTGTAAAACTTCCTTACTGACGAGCATAAGGTTGCTTATGGGTCACCTGGGATATCGCCAACCAACCTGACAGCAGTCTGCCAAATGACAACTGCTGTAAAGAACTCCTGTGGTCCTGGATACTTAGCAGCAGTGCTGAATCATGGACAATACGATGGGTGCTGGGGGGGGGGTGTCACATGTCTCCGTAAGACAGTGCCAGATGCAAATGAGAAACAAGGACTTGGCATACTCTAGGTAGGCTGTCCTAACCACCTCGTGAGTTCTAGCTAAGACCTGCTTCAGGGCTGAAAGCCTATCTAAAGTGTTCCAGTAGGCTTTCAGGATGGTGTGATTTGCTTTTTTTGTCATACATGTTTCATTCAGGAGTTATCCAAGGACAATTGTAAGGATGGTAGACCTATGACTCCTGGCACCGTCAGTGCATCAAACATTCCAATGCAGAGCTGTCACCCTACACAGGGCTCTTTCCTCAGTAGGTAGAGCCATATCCATAGCAGAAATGGTAAAACCCTTAAATACTATAGATATATCTTGAGTCACTTGGTTCTTTGCCATAACGGCCAAGTGAGATATCATCGTCACATGGAAATGGTCAGGTAATCATTGGATTTGTTCAATTGTCACAGCATAGATCTCGCTTCTTCTGACCGCCAAAGCAAGTGCTAATAGAAAACAACTGTTCCACATTCGGTACTTGTGGTCCACCCGACGTGGGTCCTCTTGGCACTAAAAGGGTCACCTCTTCAACACACCTTAAAACAGCAGGAGGTCCCACCTTGTTAGGACCGGCCTGTCAACTGTCTGTCTGTGTAGAAAGACACTGGGAGTGGAGACAAATAAGGATCCCTCCAAATGCAAATGTCTAAGAAGTTTGCCAGGGTTGAGGGGATGGTGTTTACTGAACTTGTACAGAGGACCTCCCACTGGTACAGTAGGAAGATATGTGGTATGGGGAGAACATGGGTGTATTTACCAACCAATGCACCAATCTAATAAAAACGTCCATCAAGCCAAATAAACAACTAGAGAAAAGCTCCCCCCCCCCGCCCCCTCAGCAATTCTATCCGTAACAGGTTCTGAGAAACCTCTGTCTAGTTTTTTCAAGGGCAAAAGTGCCAAGCATGCAGGTTCAGTACTTGAGGATTTCTGTGGAACACACTTACCCATGGTGGCACCAGAACTTTCTGCCATGCCAGTAAAAGTAGCAGTGGATAAATACCAGAGGGTCCATTGACCAATCTCTCCTCAGACGCCAGTGGGCAACTAAGATGGAGTTACTGCCATGTGACCAAACCTTCTACAGGACCTTTGGAAGGATCTGAAGAGGTGGAAAGGTATAATCCTAAAGGTTGCTCCAGTCCATGGTTACATAACCATGGGTAGGGCCTGGGGATCCAGGACAGGTGACACACAAACTGGAAATTTTGCATTTGCACTTGTGGCAAACAGATCTACATGCTGGGTGTCCCCACCTGGCTCACACGGCCTCAATGACACCTGGTTAGGGCGACCATTTTGTCCGTATTGGCTGAACTATTCTGGAGAGTTAAACAGCCAGAACATTTTGTAGTCCCAGGACATGCCTTTGACGGATGCAAACATTGTGTTTAGAACACCATCAAGTGATGTATCCGGCTAATTCCATCAACATTTGGAAGCACAACCTGCCCTACTGGTTGAAGTTAATGATAATGGTCCTGAGTTTAGTATGACACAAATATTTTCTCCACTTGGTCCTGGAAGTGGAGGAGTGCTAAATGTATCGCCTCCAGTTCCAGCCCGTTTATGTGATTGGATGCACCCCGCATGGGCCAAAGACTCAAAACTTAATAATTTGAAGAACTCAAATTAACACTTTTAAGTGCAAAAACCAACATGACGTGACCACGATGGGAGCTCAAAGACTTAACTCTTCCAAACATGTACCGAGTGTAGTGAAACATTATGCTCTACTGTTTTTTTTTTTTTTTCTACTAAAGTTTTGTTATGTGCCATTTATGTCCATTACTACTAATATCATATAACTATCCAACTAGATGTATAACTGACCTTGGTATATACAAAACAATATATGAATGAACAACATAATGTAATATTTTTTTTGGAAATGTGTTGCATTATTTTTTTTTTTTTTTTCGGACACCAATTCCCATAACCTTACAAAATGACCATGACCTTGACTTCTGAGAGTCTCACAAATATGCCAGTTCAGTCCGTCATCATCACAAACCAATAAAAGGACATAAAATTCATCAAAACCGGGTGAGGATCTATTACAAAAAAAAAACAAAAAACAAACAAACAAACAAACAAACAACAAAAAAACAGAAGTCAATTTATGTTAAAACGTGCATCTTCTGACTATATTGGCCGCCATCTTGGATTCTGAAAAATGCTCAAGGTCAAATTCAATTTACCTGCAAGGTTAGTTTATGTGATGTATCTGGGCACAAAATCAAGTGAAAGACAAACCAAATCCGTCAGGTCAAATTAGATTGTGCCATTACCATATCCAAACCGTAGTCCTAATGAAACAATTCCAAGTACATTCCGACCAAAAACAATGTTCCTTTGTATGTATAGGTGAATGTATACTCACCAGGCTGCTTGACGATATTGGCCAAGACTCCTGATCGGGCGAAAAATTTTACATTTCCCACTTGTGATACAAAAGTTGCGATTATTGCAAATAAACATATTTTATACTAATCAAGAGTTAATCTGGTGGCAAGGGGATTTGCTGTCTTGGAAGAGACAATGCCGTCTCGAGTCAAGGATAATTTGATTAAAAATAGGATAGCATTCAAGCTATATGTATGTATGTATGTATGTATGTATGTATGTATGTATGTATATATGTATATATGTATATATATATATATATATATATATATATATATATATATATATATATATATATATATATATATATATATATATATATATATATATATATATATATATATATATATATATATATATATGTACTTTCAATGGGGGGAGCACGATATTTCCCGCAGGTACACAGCACGTGACAAACGCCAGGAGTAAAACTAAATTTACCGAAAGCATCATGTCTGAATCGAATCATGCCAGTTGCCCCCAGTCCATCAGTTTATACATGCGAATGGCCTGAAAAAGGAGGCCAAGGAAAATTCAATCACCCAGAATATGCCTTCAAAATACGAAGATGAGCATTATCGTAAATCCAAATGTTTGCCTTCTTAATGTACCCTTTGGGTGTATCACTAATTACTGTACCCCCTCTAATGTTATGTTCAAAAAATTTAAAAAAAAACAAAAAAAAAAAACCCCCATGTAATTAACACGTAGTATATAAATGTCTGCTATAAGCTTGGTGTATAATAGTATGCAAACAGTGGAAAGCGAGATTATGCATGCTCGGCCCCATCAACCAACGGCTTATGGTAGAACCGCACTTCGCTGAAATATGTTTGTATGTGTCATCATATGCATGCTATTCTTACCTCTTAGAGAAAAAAAGTCCATTGGGGGGAGAGAAAAACAAAACAAAAAAACAAAAAAAAAAAAAAAAAAAATAAAAAAAAAAAAAAAAAAAAAAAATGATAATCAAATATAAAATAAAACAAAATAAAATAAATGTTCTGAGGATACTTTTTATTATTATCCTCATGGAAACAATGGCTTTTCCCTTAGCTTCTTGAAATCACGCTCTCTCTCACCTTCCTTCGCAATCTCTCTCTCATACTGTTCTGTGTTTCAGGGCCTGAGAGAAACAAATATTGGCTTGAATGAAATGAATAAGCTAATTACCATGTTCATTATATATCCCAAATGACAGAAACATATTCCTATACATATACATACAAATTGTAAAATTGTGTGCAGGGATATAGATGTTGGGAGCTTCACATTGGCGTTGCTGAGCTCACGGGCCACACCCACACGCATTGGTGGTTGGGGGCAACCAGGGTTTACACTCGCACTCGCACGCTTCCGTATCAACACTCCAACTCGGTCTGTGTTCGACCTATGTGCTGCTCGGAGGCAATTGCTGGTAGCGCTCGCACATTTCTCCCAAGCTGCTATCGTGCAGAGGGTGCATCATTTTCAGTCGCTACTATATATGATTCTCAAAAACTTATTTGTCAGCTTTACTGCAGCATATTAGTTTCGTTCAACGCGGATGTGAATCTCAGCAGATTCAACCCAATCAAGTATACAGTTTCAATAAGATAAAAAAAACTCCTGAAAGTGATGCTGATATTGCCGATTGAGTATTGTACAACATAAAGTTAAATATTAGTATATGTTTCATTAAGGCTGTAAAAGAATCCCTGCATTGTTGATGACCTTAGACATGAAATTGAAGAACATGATCTGGATAGCTAGAAAAAGTTTATTACCTAGAGACACATCAGAGTATTTGGGTAAAGAGCAGAACAAGGTACCCGTTGAAGTGGAATTGTCCTATTCCACAGTAACTTTGAAAAGATTCCTTATGCAAAATGCCACCTGCGTGAGCCACATGCCAAAACCTATGTCAAATATCTTAAGATATCAAATGACAAATTGCTTTTCCCTGGAGTGTATCATGATGCTTGTACCTAATACAATTTTCTTTGCAGACCGTGATTTCCGTGTTTGGAATCTGAGTAACGTATACTCATATATCACCAGTTCAAAGATAAGCTAGGTATACCTGTGGTCCTTTTAACCCGGTGTAGGCTGCTGAAGCTTTATACATATTATATCATGCTCTGCTTATTTTGAATCTGTCAAGATAAGCTGAATATTGGCTGTCCCCGTGTCTGTAATAAACCTGTGAAAATTCAAGATTTAAAATTAGAAATGGCCGCAAATGAGCATAAATTAAGTTACTGCTGAGTTCGCCCCAATCGTAAAAGTATGCAGCATAGATAGATAGATAGATAGATAGATAGATAGATAGATAGATAGATAGATAGATAGATAGATAGATAGATAGATAGATAGATAGATAGATAGATAGATAGACAGATAGACAGATTGACAAATTTAAAATGTTGTGAATTGTCCTTTATTTAGGTCATAACCCTAATAAACAGGGTTTACTAAATTTATACTAAATTTATACATAAATAGAACAAAGCACAATGCCTGCTTACTGCCTCATATCCTTTTTTGTTACTTGAGTAACTAAACAGGGTGATGCGTGGGTCAGCGAGATTAAGAGTAATGTAATGTATACGAATGAATCTGGCATCTTCTGATTATTTATTGAGAAACTTTCTGTACAGAGAAATAGAGAGTATCATTGACAACAATACAGGGAGAAATAATGAATGCATTCACGGTTGTTTCTTGTTTTACTTCTCCTTCAGGTAAACTACGCGCAAAATGAATTCTACAATCGCATGGACAATCTTAAATGTGACCTCAAACATGGCTTTTTCACCAAACGTTGCCATTACGATCCCAGGACCATTTTTTAGTACTAAATGGCGTAGGCTGAGCAGCTATGGTTTCCTAATTAACCAATATATGAAGCCTTTCATCGTTATACCTGGATTGTTTTTCAACGCACTTGCTTTTGTCATTATAATATCCTCTCCAATGAGAAAGACTACAACGGGTCACTACTTAATTGCCATTGCCATTGCAGACAACGTGTATTTGATGCCACTGATCTCTGATTGGATACGTACGTTCCGCGAGCTCGATCTTACAGTATATGTTGTGCCTGCGTTGTGTGGACTTTTAATTAGCATGGCATATTTTGGTCAACTTTTTTCGTGTTACCTTACAGTATGTGTAACATTGGAACGCTTCGTTACTGTGGCATTCCCTTTGAAAATTGGCCGTTTATCAACACCATTTAAAACAAAAATTATAATTTTGGTCATAGGTCTTATATGTGTATCAGTAACAGTATTCCCGTATTGGACAATTACAAATAGTTCAGATGGCAGAACTTGCGAATATCGAAGTAGAGAAAAGTATCAAGTTTGGAGCGTGGCGATTCTTCACGTGGGTGGGCTGGTCATTCCGTCTTTATTTGTGGGAGTCTCTACTGCGTTGCTTGTTGTCACACTAAAACGTTTGCAGGTGGATCGGAAAACCCAACTTGAGGGTCAATCGCAGTACAATCAAAATTCCAATAATACTAGGGAATCGGCACTGACAAAAATGCTCATTGTTGTGGCCATGGTTTTTGTTATATTCCGACTACCTTACAACATAGTCTGTGTTCTGCACCATATGCATATGCAGCGCTCTTATGAATTCTACAGGATGTTCATTTATTTTTTGACGCAGATATTTGAATTAATTTCCACCAGCAATAATGCAATTAACTTTTTTCTTTACTGCTTAGCTGGTAGTTCTTTCAGAAGTTACATGCGTAAGCTGATCCGGTGCATACCTGTATCTGGCCGTGCAATTTCCTCCCAGAAAACAGAAACGAAAGAAATGTCCATGACAACAACCCATAATAATGCTACAAACACAGTGTTGACAAAGTAAAACAGAGCCAATTTAGTCATTTCACTAAAAGCCACATTGTGTAGGAAAGTCGATAAATGATCCAGAATTGTTAACTAAATGTCGGGAAGATAACCATGTGACCAGATAATGCTTGAAAACCATATTTCTCATGTGCACACTTTAAGTGCCCACCGCTTGCCTCCGGAAAGAGAATCGTTTTAAGTTAATGAATGGCAAAAGCATCTAGATACCCCTGATCTTACGTTCTTTCAGAAACATAGTCTCCTACACGGTAATGTGCTTATGACAAATTGTGAAATCCATATTATGCGACAAAAGGGGTTGGTCATTGGGCTACCAATTATAGTAGAGTGATTTAGCGTATAGATCATCTTTTTTAATGCCCATATGGGTTGTCTTGGTTAACTGTTGACCTGAGTAGAAAGTCCAATCCACATAATACATTCGTAGCAAGGCAGTAGGGCTGTAACCTTGGGTTGTATGTGTAGCCGAGACAATCTTTGATGCCCAAAAAATTCGTTCATGCAGTGACGCGAAATGCAAAAACTTATCGGTCATAATTTACGGCTAAACTATTCAATCATTGGTGCCTTTGTAAATTGTGCGAGACTTTTAATGCGCTCCAGACATATATGTGCTCGAAGGACAAGACTAGGGACTGAAAGAAATTTGGTTGTCCACTGCATGTGGTTAAGATTCCGAATATTTGCTTCAGTACCTCCTGTAGCTGAGACATCAAATTTGATACAAGTATACTCTCAATAGCTAGTGGTAGGTGCTGCAGCGGCAGGACACACTAGGTGCCTTGTCTTTGGTGGCTGCATTTGCTGTGGCCACATGCACTATGGGGCCAAATGACCAATTTTTGGGGTGGGGTAGGGTGGGAGGTGAGGATTCTTAAGAAAAACATTTTGCATTATCTTTTCACGTTGAATGTCAATCTTTATGAAACTTGGCAGATAGTAAAATACACCATAAATACATAGAACATGACCTTCATTTGACCTTGAACACCAAAATATAGGTATAAAAATATTTCTGTATTAAATTTTTACTCATATTTGATACATATACTCAAAATGGCCATTTCGTTTGAAAATAATGAATTCAGAGGATTATCATGAAAACATATCTAGTAAATAATCAAACTTCATCTGGTCTAGAAAATTAAGGGTAGCAAAGGATTTTTTTCCCCAAATATCAGAAGAGTTTTGAATTGCCTCATATTAAATATGTCGACCATCGGATGCACGAAATATACTAGATGATTTAAAAAAGGTTGACGTCAACTTGTTTAATCTGAGTAAAATTATATCAATTTAAAGGCAGAGAGTCGTTTTGATTTCTCAAACCAAGATGGCCGCCAACAATGGATTTATGGACTAAAATTATGAATGGACGTAATATTTTTAATAACATGAAATTTTGGGATAATTGTGTAAAATTATCTAATAATGAGGATAATCATTTTGTCTCACCCATTTTATATACAGGTGTATGCCTATTATATAAAGATTGGAACAAACTGTTGGTAAATACATCTTGTTCATTTTTTGTATTATTGTTGGGCTCATTTTAAAAATATATATATTTTATATGTGCTAAGAAATATCTGACACAACTTGTTCTCTCTGCTTTTGCGATTCCTTGTTATACATGTGTCAAAGGACTAAACTAAGTATATATCACCCAAAGACCCATCCAGGTTACTACAGTGACCACCAAGGTCACTTCCAGGGCATATCAGGGTCATTGAACATGACCAATTTCTTTTTCTACTGGTACTATATATCCACATGCCGAGTTTCATCAAATATAGATTCCTCTACCCCTACCATAGATATCCAGCATATCACTCAAATTTAGCTATTCTATGCTCACTTTTGGCTTCATTGGCCTTAGTGTGACGAAATACTGCTACAAAAACCGCAATGCACCAAGAACACTAGCATACACCAATTAGATTGATCTATAATAAAAAGAAAATACTGATAATGATGACTATGATGATGGAAATAACAATAATAGCATGAATAATAATAAACAAAGCTGTTAGCGGATGCCATTGGGACCTATATTGTTTCTCTGCACTGTTTAACTAGGCGTGTTTATGTAGCATGTGGTAACAGTTTTCAAATTAGCTTCTGGAGCGGACACAGTTGGAAACTTTCTTGAATATTTGCCGGTTTGAAACATGTAAATAAATGATAATAAATTTGGGCGCCAGATTATGGAGCAAGGACAAATGATCTTCGTAAAGGCCGAAATATAAAACATGGGATAAATTTACCCTTCATAATAGTCATATAACGTTCGAGCAAGGGGAAAGGAGACATATGCTGTGCATGCTGCGGAGTTTGCCGTCGGGGGAAGAACCCAGGGCTGTACCAAAAGTGGGTTGCTACATCTGCAACCGTCGTCAATAAGAGCAAAACTGTTTTTTCCATAATTCATAAAACTACTTCGAGAAAAGAAATGAATGTGAATTCAATTTATTGGGATGTATATGTACTGGTTAAAAACGGATGTCGGTAAAACTTCCATGAGTGGAGCTCTATTCTTCTCCCCAAATATAGTACATAGTTTAGTGATTCAGTGTCAGATTCTTAGAAATGGGGATGGCATGATGAACTGCTGGTCTCAGAACTGAAATATAACTGATAGAAGAATAATGCCAATAGCTGGTAAATTTCTTGGGAAATTAGTGCCAACAGTCGATTTATGAAGCTGGGTCTATCTATCTATCTATCTATCTATCTATCTATCTATCTATCTATCTATCTATCTATCTATCTATCTATCTATCTATCTATCTATCTATCTATCTATCTATCTATCTATCTATCTATCTATCTATCTATCTATCTATCTATCTATCTATCTATCTATCTATCTATCTATCTATCTATCTATCTATCTATCTATCTATATATCTATCTATCTATCTATCTATCTATCTATCTATCTATCTATCTATCTATCTATCTATCTATCTATATATCTATCTATCTATCTATATATCTAAGTATCTATCTATCTATCTATTTATCTATCTATATATGTTTATATATATGTATATATATATATATATATATATATATATATATATATATATATATATATATATATATATATATATATATATATATATATATATATATGTATGTGTGTGTGTGTGTGTGTGTGTGTGTGTGTGTGTGTGTGTGTGTGTGTGTGTGTGTTGAATTGTGTCTTTTCATCTAACAAGATATGGTTAGGAAAAAGATTATAGTTTGGGGGGGAAATGTGCATATAAGTATTATATGGGTTCCGTGAATAACAAACATGTGGTTCTAATACACCTCGCAAGCCAGAAATCTGTAGGTCAATTCCTGTTCAATAGCAAGGTCACTAGTGTCTAAAAACATAGACACATAAATTATGTTAATTAGGACAGTTGTCTGTGAAAGTTGCTATGAAAAATATTTATATAAAAATCTGATGAATACTATTAAATGAATGTTTAAAAAGAAAATTATATCAGGCATTACACATACTATTCACAAAAAAATCTAAGTTCTGATTAATGGAAAAAAAGCCCCAATTGGAACACAGACAGCTGCATTTCTATCAATAGATTGTCCAGATTTCTGCCCTGATTGGTCCTATTGGGAAGACATGAAATCAGAAATCCGATTGTCGTTTTTTTTGCAGGGAAATGTGTTGCATTAATTAGACATTAAACGGGAAGTTGAC
Organism: Hermodice carunculata; assembly: GCA_964020975.1. Taxonomy (NCBI): domain Eukaryota; kingdom Metazoa; phylum Annelida; class Polychaeta; order Eunicida; family Amphinomidae; genus Hermodice; species Hermodice carunculata. The sequence goes on along the minus strand of OZ026616.1, from coordinate 59,201,502 downwards.
CTTAGATGTCACAGGTCATTGGACGTTGACCTCATGGGTCAAAGGTCACCATTACTTTATATCATGTGGTTGGTTCAATGATGTTAACACTCTTTCAGACGAGATGAAATTGAAACTTGCAGATGATACCACCCGATTTGTATTGGATGAGGAATCTGAAAATGCAGTGTTAGACTTTTTGAAAAATATTGAGGAGTGTTCTGGTTTAAAAACTGATTTGGACAAAAGAGAATGTATATGGATTGGCAGTAAAACTGGAAGACACCCTGGCAACATCCGTTCAAAATGGAGTTCTGCGGATTTCTCTACTTTAGGAGTGAAATTCCTCATTAATGAACAAGATATGTAGTTTAAAAATTTTGATGACAAATTTCAGTTAATTCGGGCTGTTTTTAATATTTGGAAAATGCGAGACTTGTCTTTCATTGGGGAAATTTTTGTGGTGAAAACATCAGACATTTCTAAATTAGTGTACAGCACCTCTACAGTATCGCTGAATTCTGAAATGATTAAACAGGTGCAAAAGTAAATTGATATGTTTATCTCGGGTAGCAGTATTCCAACAGTTAAAAGGAATGTTATGTATCAAAATACGTGTAATGGTGGATTTTAAGTTCCAAATTTTGAAATGAAAGCTAAATCATTACTTATTACATGGGTTAACCTTATACTAAGTCAACAACAAGCTAAGTAGAAACACATCGTTCAAAAATTCTCTCCAGACGTGAAAATTTATGATTTGTTTCAAAGCCATTGTTCTGTTGATTTAACTTGGACCGGGATACCCTACTCTCAAATTTTGATTGCTTGGAATGAATCTAGGTCTATTTTCCAACCGCTATGGGCAAGTTTCAGTACGTTAAGAAATGTTGTGGTTTAATGAAAACATCATAGTTCAGAAGAAACCCATATTTTACAGAAAATGGCATGAGAAAAGTATCAAATTTATTAATGATGTTGTTGATGGAAATGTTTTTTTCCTTTCTCTTGAACAGATAAATGCTAATCATGAATTGCACCCAAATTTCTTAGATTATTTACAAATACGTCCAGCTATTCCATATAGTTAGAAGCAAATACTGAAAAGTCGTCGCAATATAACTCTCAGGAACATTACAGTGAAGTTTTGTATGAATGGTAAATCTAAACAAATCGAGGAATGCAGTGTAAAGATATTTATTGGGTATTAGTAGAACAGGAGCCTGTAGCCGAACCTACTTGTATCAGGAAGTGGACTGGAATATTTTTTTCGAACTTCCTGCTACAATTATTTTTTTGGGTGGCAATTTTTTTTCCTTATCTTTTAAAAAGACAATACAAACTAAATTACAGGCATTTGAATTTAAACTTTTGCACTGTATCATCGTTAACAAACACTGGTTACATACAAAGTTGGTTATTGCAACTGATTATATTTGTGAAGTGTGTAAAACACAAATAGACACAATATGTCATGAATTTTGGAACTGCCCTTGTCTAATCAATGCTGGAATGAATTGTCTATTTTTTGGAACACATATATGCATGATGTACACTTGATCCAATAGAAGGAGGTTATATTTGGTCTTTTTGAATACCCAGATAACACTGAAAAGGAAGATTTCTGTTTTTAAATACATAAGTGTAATTGATGGTAAAATGCAACACTTTCAAACTACATGGGAAGCTCTCCAGGAAGCTGTCAACAATAAATTGTCTTAGCTTCGTTGATTCTTAAGAGGTTTCTTTGGATTAAGCAAGATTGTCTTTTATTCTATTTCTGTTAATTATTTTGTTGCACTTGTTTCTGACAACAGTGTCATAATATATTGGTACATGTATGAGTATTATATATTTTTTATATGAGAGGAACGCAATAAAAAATGTAGAATATAATATTTTGCAACCCTTGATAACTGACAAAGCAAGTTATAAAAACCTTTGTGCTGCATAAATGAGCCATAACACTACGGAATATCTTATTTTATTAAAATGTTATAAATACCTTTTGTGCTGCATAAATGAACCATTACTCTACGGAATGTATTTTTTTATTAAAATGGAAAATGTTTATTTATGAATTTGGAAACCATAAATTTGGGATTGTAAGCTTTTTCAACCAATGTATGAGTAAAGAACAGTCAAATCTTAGACCCACTTGTTATATCAAGCGTATGAATGAAAACGATATTATTTTTTTAAAGTATAATACACTTCATATTTATTTTTTAAGACTTAAGTTTTATTAGAAATAGTAACAAATACGCCCTTTTGATATTATTATAATTATTGTTATTATTATTATTATTATTTTTATTATTATTATTATTATTATTATTATTATTATTATTATTATTATTATTATTATTATTATTATTATTATTATTATTATTATTATTATTATTACTATCATTATTATTGTTGTTATTATTATTATTGTTGTTATTATTATTATTATTATTATTATTATTATTATTATTATTATTATTATTATTATTATTATTATTATTATTATTATTATTATTATTATTATTATTATTTAATGGGTAAGAGCAAAAATTGTAGTTGTATATCTCTACTTTGAGAATGTTTAAGTAATTTTAAATCTAGATTCAAACAGAAAATGAATTGGTTTCATGGATGTATGTTTATTGGTAAAAAATAGTATTCAAAAGTGTCTTTAAATTATTCTAAAGTGATAAGTAACTTTTTTTCTATGCTCGAACTTGAGCATACACTTAGTTTGGTAATAGGATCACGATGGAAGATCGACCATTGTAAAGGCAATGCTCACTAGTCATTGTCTACTTCAAGACACCACCCTTGCAAAACATGAATTTACAGTTATGTTGTAGTATTTTTCAGGTCTCTCAAAAAATAAAATCTATCTAAAGACAAGTTGAATCCTTGGTGTTTTTTTTTTTTCTACTAGGTCGGTGACATCATTTTTTTTTTTTTATCTTTGAAGCCGCTTAGCATAGGTCCATTCTTGGTTAATGGATTGAATGACCAGCATGGTCAAAAATTGCAACCATTGCATACCAAGTGGCAGAATTATTCAAAAACTGAACTAAACAATACACGAGAACAAAGCTCCTCAATATTAGCAGTTCTATGCTGATGATGCAAGAAGCACGCTTTCATTTTCCCACCACCTGGGAACACTTGCAGTTCCAACAGTATCTCCGATGGCAAACCATACGCTGATGCACTCATCAGTAAACCACATGTATTATGTGCAAATGTAGTGGGAAATCCTACCTGCAAAACAGGTTTTTTACAACTCCTATTAGGTATCAGTTAACAATTGCTCAATGTCAAAAAGCCTGAGATACCTTTGCATTACTCAACTCGATGACTACTTTGTCTGATGAATGTGTTATATTATCGCCCACAATCGTGACTGTTTAAAACGGATAATTACTTCAACTTTCTGCTCATCATTTCGAAAAATTACATGAAACGGGAATGTGAATGAAATAATTTGATTTATATTACTTCTGTGTTAGCAGTGAGTAGTATTAAGATGTCTGGCGATTATTCAAAACATCCATTAAGCTGGGGAAGAGTGCGTAAATCCTATTATTTGCTATCATTTTGTCAAGTGTTTCACCAATTGATTCAAATGAAATCAATATTTCGGTCAAAGTAGCCTATCACAAGGTTTTATGCTGATTCCCTTTGCTTTTCCCAGACAAATTTACAAACTTTACCAGACGCGGGCTTCGGGCTAGTGGCTAACATTGCCAACTGTGCATGTGTGCTGGAGTAAAACCGAAAGTGCCAATAGCGATGTCGAACTGCAAACATCACGGCTAAGCTGACATTAGGTCTTATTATTCATTACTGAGTGTATAAATATAATTAAATTTTGGGTTACTCAACCAAAAGAGTAGATATGCTTTTTAGCTATTGTTTAATGGTGCAGAGAGTGATTTGACTCAGACTACATTGTTATGCACGTACTCCTTGTGTGGAAGTACTGAAATCGGGTCAGCTGTCTCGACACACTCATGGCACAAAAGGAATATCATAGATATTATAAAAATAGCAAACAAATTTATAAATACATGATTTATGATCCATTAAAGCGATATTAAAGCCCATATCTGCCGTACAACTATCAGTTTCAGCGCTAATTTTAACTCCTTATTCTCACCATTTCTGCAATAAATGAAGTAGTCTTCACATCTGGCATCCATTTTGTGTAAGGCTTTTAATGTGCGATGTCCTGGTGTGGGCATATATGTATACTTTAGACACAATCCTGGTCCATGAAGGCAGGGATAAAAAGAAAACTATACATACTAAAATTCATATAAAAATGAAGAACAATTGCAGCGCAAACTGGTGAAGAACTAACACCTGCAGTGCCCCCTTAGAGTGTCCTTGTGTGATTTTGAAGCAATTGGGCGAGTGGTCTCTTTCAGATTTTTGTCCCCCCCCCCCAAAAAAAAAAAAGAGGGAAAAACTTCATAAAACTACGACAAATAATTGAAGCATTACCATTCGAACAACGTTGGTGCAGACCTATTTTTGGAACATTGTTACCAAATTTTAGGTAAACCCAACACATGGTTTCAGAAAAGAAGTTGAAAACCGTTGAAAAGAAAAAAAGCAAAACAAAAACAAAAAAAAAAACAAAAAAAAAAAAAAAAAAAAAAAAAAAAAAAAAAAAACACAAAAATAAGAATACAATAAAGCAAAACCTGTGGCGCCACCTGGTGAACAAATTAGGAACAATGAGTCGCTAGGAGTGTCCCTGTGCGATATCAAAGGAATTGAAGGAGGGGCTACAAAGATGATTTTTTTTACAAAATTTAACAATCCAAACATCAGTGGAGCGTGCCCAATTAAACAAAAAGGGCTGTGCGAACAGCCCATGATCAGCCGATCTTGCAATTCCTCACACTTGCAGCTCTATGAACATGGGAAAGGATCAAGGTCACCCATATTTTGAGTAAGTCAAACCAAAATAAAGAAGTACACTAACATGTGCAACATCAAGGTTCAAGTAGTTTTCAAGTTATGATGAAAAATAAAATTCATATATGTTGCACTGTGACCTCAGAAACGAGGTCAAGGTCATTCATGTACTGTCTAAGCATGACCTTCATACAGAAACATTAACATGTGCAGCATCACAGTACTAACTCAAAACAGATCTCAGGTTATCGAGTAAACGGTAAATTTCATGTTGGTAGTCCTCTGAATTAGCATTAGAAGGCCCATTGACTTACATAGTAATCAATTAGAAAGCTGCATATACCGATAAGTATCCGAATTGAAAATCCTTAAAAATCAGGAATCCCAACCAGTGCCACCTATTAAACAACTTTGTTTGACCCTTCCACAAGAACATATCCATCACATTTTAGATTATTCTGAGTGACGGTTCTGAGAACAAGTGAAATAAAGAAAAAAAAACATACACAAAAATGATAAGAAAATTAGAAAAAAGAAAATGCAGCACCACCTGGTGAACAAATTGGGAACTATGTGTCCCTGGGAGTGTCTATGTACTATATCAAAGCAATCGGGTGAGCGGTTCCAGAGGAAAGGAGTTTGTACGGTTTGCACCCAAAAAGACCCCCCCCCCCAAAAAAAAAAAAATCATAAAAAAAATCCAAAAATCGAAAGAGCGTGACCATTTGAAAAAACTTGGTAAAGATCAACCCAAGGCACATTCCCACCAAGTTGGAAGTAAATCTGGCCCAAATTATTTAAGTTATAACGATGGCAAGAAATTCCAATGTTAAACTTTCCTGTTCAAACTTGTGTTCAGATTTTTGAAAAAAAAAATCATGTAAAATTCCAAAATTCATTGGAACATGACCATTGGAACGAATCTGGTAGACACCCACCCAGGGTACATCCCCACCAAGTTTGAAGTAAATCTGGATGACGGTTTTGGAAAAGAAGTCGAAAATGTAAATTACCATTAGAATACCCATTGACTTACATAGTAATCAATAGAAAAGGTGCATTTTCCGGAAAGAAGCCGAATTGAAAAAATAAAAAAATAAAAAAAAAAAAAACATCAGGAATCCACAGCATTCCCACAGAGTGAACGACATTGATAGACACTTCCGCAAGAAACATATCCACCACGTTTAAGCTTAATCTGAGTGACGGTTCTGGCGAAGAATTCGAGAATAGCTATAACACAAACACACACAAAACAAATATATATATAAAAAATAGAAAAACAGATTGCAAGGCCACCTGGTGAACACATTAAGAACAAGGAGTCCTTAGGTGTCTTCCTGTGCGATATCAAAGCAATTGAGTAAGTGGTTTCCAAGAGGAAGATTTTTTTTAAAGATTTGTCCAAAAAAATAACAAAATAAAAATAAATAAAAATCCAAAAATCACTGGACCGTGACCATTTGAACACCTTTGGTAGACATCTAATCAAGGCATATCCCAACCAAGTCTGAAGTGGATCTGGTTGGCGGTTTCAGAAGAGTCGAAAATGTGAATTGTTGAGGGACGACGGATGATGGATGTCTCCTTTGAAACTTAAAAGCTTCATACACTATTCCACCATACCGACACTGGCATTAACCTGTAAATAGTTATACAATTTTTAGCACCGTAAAGGTGACTCCAGTTGTTATGAGGTAAAGTGTACTAAGGAATTAGCTGAAAGCCACATCTTGTGCAGTACTGATCAAAGAAGATCAAAAAAAAAAAAAAAAAAAATTCTGCAAAAGGTGAGTATGATCATGGTCTTGCGACTTCAGACGGACTAGAGAATATTCTCTAGGTGGGTTAAGTATACTTTACCCCGGGTACTTTCCCTCTTACAACTCTAAACACTTTGATGACTATACTTTGTCATTTCAAACTCCAACTTGACACAATCTGACTACTGTTCTTGAGTTAGTGTTGTATTTTGTAGGTATTTTGTCATATCATGAACACGTTTCAACAGAGTTTTGTGTAGTTGTTTTTTATAACCTTTGTGTTGTAATTTAGGCAACAAAGTTCTAACCCTATTGACAAAATCGCTAAAAAGTGTGGTCTTTCTAGCAATACGCATGACTTGTCCGATACAAACTCCATATGCTTGTTTCTCTGGCATGTTTCCCATCCGGTCAAGCTGTTAATTACTTTTGCTACGGGTTTAAAATCGCGACCAACGATATAACACCTTGTTAAATTGCATTTTTATTCACAGTTGATGACAGGTTACAGGACGACAAAGATGCACAGGTGCATGTAGAAGACCGACGGAAAGCACGGGCAACAACGATCTGCACAGTCAAACGGCTCCAGCCAACATGATTTTACAACTTCTACTCTATCTTTCACTTCCATCTTTCTGAAACTGGGACATTTCATGATGAAATAATTTCCATTGCATAAAGTACATTTATATGATTGTGTGTTCTGTACATGCAAGGCAGGGAAAGTACCCCGGGGGCAAGCAGGAGTACCACGGGAGGAAGGTTGAGTACTATGGACATTTTGCATATCATCCTGCACCAAGACATCGAACTCAGAAACAGGTGCCACAGTGCCCTCTGGTGTATCTTCCAGGAAAAAAAATCCATTCAAGGGAAGAAGAAGGATCATAAAACTCGCGTTGTGCTACATATGAATTGAACCTTTTCCCAGTTTGAAACCTCTCAGCCCTAGCTGCTGATCCAATCAACGGGTCGGAAAATTCGGCGTAGATATCAACGATAAAAGACACCAAGTGCTCAAATTTTAAGTATTTACCTGAATTACGTTTACTCTTTAGCTCTTCTTTACTCCATCTATTTTGCACAGACGTAGGCAACCTCGCGATTATACCAAATATGATCACTTGGGAATCTACCTCATGCAGACAATCTACTTCTTTCAGAACCTGATATGAATTGTTTAATTCATCAGATAATGATTGCATCGCTTCAACGGTTCTCACCGGCTTCGTGCCTCTAAGCAATTTGATAATACTCTGCGTAATAAAATTTGGCGAACCAAATCTTTGTTTCAAAACTGACATCGCAAAGTCATGGCCCTGTTGAGGGGGTCAGAAAATTGCGAATATGACTGCTGATAAGGCAGCGTCCTCTAGAAACTTAAGCAGACGGGTCAGTCTCGCCGCTGCGTCTTTAATGCATGATTCCACCGAAAGTTTAAAAACTTTTATGAAGTTATGATACCTAAGTGGGTCACCTGCTTAAGACTCAAGATTTGGTAAATTCATGATTTCAACCATTTCCCGATTTGTTTCAAGAGTACTTGGTACAAAAATTTCAGGTTGAACTTCCGCACTACATGTTGATTGTAAAACGCTACGAGCTTTACTCAGTGTCAATACATATTTCGCTTGCACGTCGTCGAAAATATCTGTCGAGTTCAGCTTCCTCAACTTTAGCAGTTTCGCTCTCTCTGCATAGCCAACTTTGAAAAAGCATCATGAGCATTTTGAAATACATCAAACGCTTGTCATAGATCTGAAATCATACCTGGGATACAAGCAAAGTCTTGCTCTTCGACTACAAATCTGCCAAGACAATAACATAGGGATGTAACCCTACGCTATTCGTTAACCCTACTTTGCTTAGCAAGCTCCATGGTTGTTGAAGAGAATGTATTGGGTACACAACAATATACAAGTACAAAAACTGTGATATACTACAACATATAATGTACCATATGCAACCAATAAACCATACAAGTAAATAAACAAACAAAATAATCTGGTAATATCAATCAGAATACAAAATTCAAAGTTCAATGAAACAAAATCAAAGAAAATTGGAACAAATATAAACCAAACAGAGTAAAGCGTTTTGGCAAAGAATGAAAAAGAAAATATAGATTCCCCGAAAAAAAATCACTAAATCAATGCATGTACAATATCAATAAATCAAGAGCAATAGGTATGCAATATGACAAACAATATGAATCTATTGAAGACAACATTTATGATTATATGTATTTCATGCAATAATATGTAACATATGTATCATACAATAATATATGTGGTACAGTACGTGTCAAACCATATCTGACAAGTGATGACGTTGAGGTAGAAATCCAACGGAGTACTGACGAGACTGTCCAGTCGAAAGGTAAAGCTGGAAGAAAAAGTATATGCACAGTCCGTCTTCACATATAAACACAACATAACGTTGCCACCAAATTGAATATCAGCACCACGGTTCTGTCAACATCCAGAACGATGAAACAGTGAAACTATGAATCCCTTTCTAGCGATATGTATCTTTGGACTCTCTCAGATCACTTAGCATCATGGAAATCTTCATTTGTACATGTCTGTTAATTACTTTTGCTACGGGTTTAACATCACGACCAAATATATAACAGCTTGTTCAATTGCATTTTTATTCACGGTTGATGACAGGTTATAGGACGACACAGATGCCCAGATGCATGACCGACGGAAAGCACGTAGAAGATAAACAGGATGCAGAATGCAATGACTGTAAAGAAAGAAATTAATTACAAGGCTTCCTATCTTCCAGCCAAAGATACAATCCACGCAATATATACATGTATTGGGTGTCTTGGCTACGCATACTTGAGGACCAAATTGTATTGACGAACTTAACTCATCCCTTACGCATATCTATCTTGCAATGGAGAGCAGGTGAAATGCAATTAAAACGTTAATGAGTGATTAATTTGGCTATATAATGTGTCTCCCATATTTCCTCACGTTGCATCACTCTGTGGAATTCTGATCCGTGAACCGTGGTGGCCAATGCTGATTCCTATGCTTAAATTGAGGCTGAGCTACAGCTTAGATGTATGGATTGTAGCCCTGGTGGTTTGGACATGGACGTGATATATGATTTAGGCTTCTAATTTCAGGTCAATATTGTAAATTGCAAAACCATTTTCTGTCTGTTGTGTTTGCACAATGCATCGTTAATGTAAGCCATATCTTAAGTGAACAGAAATCTAGTCTACTGCTTTTCTTTTTATTGCACAACATTTCTGATAGGGCATTTGTATGGCCCCTGTCCCCATATGGTCAAATGCATACAAGGGACATCATCTACAGGCTTAACAATAACAATATGAACTCTTTTGATGAATGATACCCCTAGTGGAGGTTCAGAGGCAGGCAGGCCGCATAATAGTTTATTAACAATTTGGTTCAGGGTGCAAAAGATTTGTTTGTTGTTTGCTGCACAATAATTAATTGTTATTTAAAACCGAAAATTCATACTGTATCACAGTAAATTTTCACATCTATCGCCAAAATTGAACCAGCTCACTCCAAACAAGTTTAATACCTATTTGTACTAACATGCACATCAGACCACAGGAAATAAAAATAAAAATGCTATAACTAAAAGTTTATATGGCTATGAATACTATAACAAATTAACGTGGCCAAAGGTCAATTGAATATACCAAACGTGCCTTTTTTGCATATTCATCACTGTTGCACTTTCGGGAGTGGTGTACCAGGTTGATGTTAGCCCTCTGTCAGGATAAAATCCTAAGTTAAAACCTCATTTCATCTTATGACATTCATAATTTTATGTCATCTCAGCTGCATTGCGTTTGCTACGTCAAGCTTTATTCTTGCAAAGGTCATAATAAAATGGTTGTTTTTGTTAACAATGCGGCTCATCATGGCTCATTAAGGTTCGGCACCTTGGAATCTTTAAATGCAAAAGTCATGACCCGACACAAGATGACTTTTTTCCATTTTGAAAAAGAGTTTTGCCGTCTTCTTTTTTGGTCAAGAAACATAGTTTCCTAAACAGCAAAATTTATGTCAAAAAGAGGGACAAAAACAGGACCATGTTTTAGGTGTCTTGACCGCTTGCATGTCTCCCGATAAACGTTTGGTAAATAATCCACAAATGTTTGGATAGCTGTTGGCTGCTTTCAACAAACCAGTGACGAATCAACGGCAAGCAAACAACTGTGACTTTTCAGGTGTTTGTTAGTAATTTTTGTGTAAACTGCTTGAGTAGATCATAACCACCGCTTAATCAGTTTATTGTGGTGACTAAATGGAAAGAAGCTAAGAAAGATTGATGGGCTCATGTTTTCCTATTCAAATAGTGACTCGGAAAAATTGGACGATAATAGGTGCCGATTTTCACACTGGCGACCAGCTTGGGACTCACAGAGTGTATGAAGGCAGTTTCAACATGGAGGGTGAAAACTATTTTCCCCATGCACGGTTTCAAAGGATGCATTAATCTTTATTCAGACTCATGCCATTGTAAACAGTATGCAGCCAGACATGCGAAAAGTCTAATTTTGTATAACGCATGACCAACTTGCTGTTTGGTGACAAAATAAGTACAACGATGGAAACTTCCCCACTTGCCAAACTTACAGTGCTGGACCACCTGCTTAGAGGTGAATGCACTGCGAACTTTAAACATAGACATTTGGTTCAGTCTGAATAATTATGCCTGCCTCCAAATTATAACAGTTTGCATGTTTTGTTTCGGTCACATCAGTTTGAAAGTGCATTGTCAATGTGACTGCCTCAACGGACTTGGGAGCATGGATAGGTGACCTAAGGGTAAGGCAAATACCAAGTGTGAAATCGATGGGGGTTGTGATGCCTTTGCTTTTTCCTTGTCTGTCATCTGAAATGTGTGTGCCGTCTTCACAATAGTCTTGCGCGTGGCAAATGTGCTGAACAGCAGCATTATAAAATATAATCCTCAAAGTAAATTTACGATTATGAAGCATACACCCCACTAGAATTAGCATAGTATGTGGCCTTATGAGTGGAGTGCTGCCACATTTTAGATGTACAGACTTGCCTATTTTGCACAGACGTGTACCAAAGTACACGGAGCCTAAAAGACCTGATTTCTAGAGGGGCCAAGGATTTGAAACTTTCACAATGATGAGGATATGGCAATCGCAAAACTGTTTCATTTGTAAATTACCGCTTAGTGGCTCTGCGGATTGCTTTTTATTCATGAATCAGTCATGTAAATTGTGTGTTTGAGCAAAAGGTCGGGTGATCGCTGCACCCCAGTCACGAAGTTTCGGTTTTGTGTTGCTATATCAGTTTATTGCAGAACTAAACCAACAGGGGCTACATATCTCTACAGAATAAATAGATATTCTTATATGGCTGAGAGTAGGTTAATATTTCCCCACTGACAACGATTCCAAGTGAGACAAAGATAGTAACTCACTCCACAGCCATGTACAATTTTGTATATTCTATGTTTAATCAGGTATTCATTGCAAAAAACAAAATATGTCTTAGGCCTACTTTTAAGGCCGACCTGGTGTGCCATGTTTGCTTATGTTCGTAACAGTTACTTCATGTCACGCGTGACTTTTAATCAAACGTCGCTCACGCACATTCGATTTGTCTACTAGTATATGTCTAGGCATCACGTTATTGATGCAGGCACATATACTTTTGAATTTCATTCTAGAAAGTGGTAAGTCACTCTCAAGCAAAGAATAAAATTATACATTAGGCCGTGATTTGTGAATGGCAAAACCCGGAAGAAACATCACGTTGCGTATGGTCCTCTTTGCCAAAAGAAAGGCCAAAATCTGTGGAGGAACCAATGAAATGGGCTTGACGTATAATTAACATTTCCAACAATGTTGCTAAGGTCAAGGGGATGGCACCTTCGGCTCACTGGCTAATCGCTTTCCAGTCCCCCTTCAAGCTGTCATCAGCGCGTGTGAAACCACATGAATAGGCTTGCAGGCATGGCTGCCATTGATTTTATTCGGGAAAATAACTGGTTTCCAGCCAATCAAAATCATTGTATGTTGGAAACTGGACATCAATTTGTATTCATTGACAGGTTTTCAAAGTATTGTAAGCAAAACTAACCAGGGTTGGAGAGCGATCTTGCCCTTATGGACAACAATGTGGCCAAAACGGGCCTCAAAACTTTCAATGCTGATCTCTCGGAATTTTTTTTTTTTTTTTTTTTTTTGCTTGTCAGTCAATTTTGTGGACAATGTTGTTTAAGAGCTCTGCCATCAAATAATCTGTTTTTTGAAAGATAACTATATGATCTGGGAAACTTTTTTTTTTTGGGGGGGGGGGGGGGCTTCAGATGCCCCCTTCCATGACTTACGTATCTGACAGAATGAATTAACTGTTGATGTTTAGAATGATGATCAAGGAATTCCGTTGTTCTGCAATTACATATTGTTTATATTATTTGACTTTGTCTTTTGTCGACTTATAGAAAGGGTAATCATCTTACAAAAAACATTCAAATCTCAGAATAACTGCAATGAGGAGGAGACACGTATCATTTGCGGTTAACAGATCCACATATAGCCACCACCACCCAAATAAAACAAATTTTGTACTTCTGTCATTGAATGAAAACAAATACTTTAACTTCACTTATTTTGTGGTGTACAAGAAATAATATTTGTTCAGAACCTATAAAAATATGTTTCTTGTGTACAGCACAAAGCATGGACTTTTTCCAAACTTGCATATATAAAAATAAATACTTATCTTATGCTACAAGTACAAGTAATGAGATTTTTACAACATTTGTGTTATTTTGTTTCAGGTTGTTGGATGAACCTGCATCTTGGCCAGCATGTACTAATGCAAGGAAGACAGAAAAATGAAGAAAAAGGAAAGGCGAGAAACAAAAACAGCACAACTTGAAGCTCTCAAAAAAAGCATAGGGGCCAACCTATAGCCGGGTGGGGGGGGGGGGGGGCTAGAGCATGCACGACATCAGTAAGAGCAACACCCAATTAAAACACTGTGGGGAATCAAGAAAGGGACATCAGCGAGGTGGCTGCAATATGTCAAGTAACAACAGAATTTTTAAATATGACTCGCGCGCATTTGTGAATCAAGAGACACTTGAATAATTCAATATACTTGTTGATTTATTTTTTTTTAATTTTAATTTTGTAACCAAAAGTGAGAAACCTATTATATATTATTAAGAGAACACATGATGACAAAATATACTGGACACTCATTGCTGCAGTGTGCAATTGTATATGTGAAAATAAAATACTTTTGAAGTACAACATTTATTGTGGTTCCATCAATGGCTGCAGATACGTCTCGGCGCAGCAGGTATACCTTGCATTTTATTGTCCCCCTCATACGAGTTCACTTAGCTTATAAAGCCACATTCTGCTAAATTTAAAGCGGCATTGCTAGAAGGGAACCACTGTATATGGCAACAATTTGCAAAACTTTAAAGCTTGCATCTCAGGACGTAAGCTGCTGTATCCACTGGTTCCCGGCATCAAGGCAATCAAATCACGACACCCAGAGTACACGGTTTTTAGAAAATCAGTATGCTCTTCATGATTCATGAGAAATTACTGTCTTAAAAACAAACCTGGCTTCCTTAACTCATCTTGAGTAAAATATCGTGTTACTTGTTATGTTCTATCTGATCTCTTTACACCTGTATTAATCTTATTCTTGGGCTGCACTCTGGATTATTATAAATCAAATATAAAAAGTGGAACCTCCTTCAAAGGCCTCTCTATTACCCTAACTTAACATACCTTCCATCCATGCAAAGTGTTTCTTCAGGACTTTTGTGATACCGTTTGAGTTGGCCTTTGATACAGGTGTAGCGACACCATTCTACAATACCTGCTGATCAATTTGTGGAATGGGTTGGTTCTCCTCCTGCCCCCCCCCCCCCCCCCGCAGGATTCATGTCTCCGACCATGGGATCCAAACTTGTGTACCTGGCATGGGAAGCGGACAGTCGAAATAACTGAGCTAACGCTACTAATGACACTTTTATATGAAAGCAGATATATATTTGCCCATAAGCATTAATCTGCTTGCTGTTATACACATAACTAAACACTGATTGTGAAGTTTAAGGGAAAACGCTGATAAACGTACAGAAATAAAGAGGTGAAAGGCTGAAATATGCTGTTTCAGTTGTCAACAGAACAAGGCAGGCAGCGTGGATAGTGCTTCCGGATGATCACCTAAGGTGGTATCATTGAATCTCGCCGTCTTAGATACTTCTGGATGAGGAACCCCAACCCCATCCCGACATTATGATGACAAAATTGAAGGTGGGGTTGGGGTAAAACACACACACACACACACACACACACACACACATTCAAGGAATGTATATTTCCTTATCAATCTTTTAGAACATAAATGTGATTTACTGGCTGCCTAAAGTAGAAAAAAAAAAATCAACTAGAATTGCACACATTAATCCATATGCAATTTCACCATCACAGAGTTATTTAATTGTTTGGTACATTTCATTAGAATGACATGTAAGGTGTGTATTCATACGTGGTACCTCTTTTAATGCATCTAAATTTATCATGTAAATTTTAAGGACCAAACAAAATCAACTGATCGAGGCGTGTTGACAACATTAATCATAAATGCCCTCGGAACTAGAACCAGAAAACAATTTTCAACAATTACAGGGGTACTGCATCGAATATTCGAGCAAAGAAGAACTATCCATAATCAGCAACTGCAGCAATCGCAGAAGCAATGACGAATCCAGACAAATAATGAACTGTATCATCATTTTAATGTGAGCAAAATAATATGAGGTATGCAAAAGCACATGTATCTTCTGAGTTGAAAAAGGTACCAAAATAGTTAGTAGCAGCTTATAGAAACTTTATGCTGGCAACTCTCCTCAACTTGAAGTAATATATTACCTGATAACAGAATTGCACAATGTACCAGCTTAAAAATCTAATACATCATTTATTTTATCTCTGTACAAGTTTTCATTTCTACCCAGATACTTAAAACAGATGGTTTGTGTTGGTATAATTTCATTTTTTCGGATACTCCTATTTTTTTACGGGTCTTGAGAAAAAATGTTAATAAGGGGAGTGATTCCCAATAATTTACGTAACCCTACGTCTTTCATCTCACGAATTACTCCTGCTGTTTCTACTGGTTTCCTGCATTAAGCCAGCCAAATCGCGAATCCCAGTGTACATGTTTCTTGACCAAAACAGCATGCTCTTTAATAATTTCTGATATAACACTGCCTTAAAATGAACAAACTTGTTTTTCTGTATACATTTTAGTAAGGTATTGTGTGACTTGGTATGTCGCATCTCGCCTCTCATACCTGTATTAATCTTAGTCTTGGCCACACTCTTAACATAAATCAAATATAAAACAATAGTGAACTTACTTCACGGGCACTCTATAACCTTAACTTTACATACTTCCAAGGCGTCAACATATTTCTAGATGACTTCAGGAAAATGTGTGTACATTCTGTTCCCCTGGTAAGCTTCTTAAATTGGACTCGATACACCCAGTTTGATTCTGAAAAAAAAAAAAAAAAAAAAAAAAAAAAAAATCTTGCACCGACGCTTTTTATGGTTTCTAACAAAATATGTTTAAATCTCAATTGCCACCGGTATATGTGTACCTGCTTACAGTGGTGTTCTAATCTTAAACTATTTGTAGCACAACAACCAGTCTCTTTGTTAAATTTGCTTGCAGTTAATGATGAATATTTCTTACGTTGAGAGGACTGGTTTAAAACCACCAGTTGCCTTTTATGGGTGACTGCCTGTCTCAAGTCAGGAATTAATTTTGTTCTTCGCATTGGTATTGGAAGAGAAATGTTGATGCTTTGGCAAGTCTGGAATCTCTTTGCTGTCATTGTTGGGTTTGGAATTAATGAATATGGATCCTGTTTTTCTGTACTATTTGAAAATTACTTCATTAGCTATGTTGTGCTGTGGGCTTTGTTCTCCGACTCATAGTTATAGTGGAGGTAGAGTGTGTTTATAATGTTCCAGATTCATAAATATCACAAAAACGATGTAGGCCTACTTTACTCTTTTGCTGTAAACTCGTCTGACTGACAAGTCGGGAGAACTAAAAGGTGATAGGCCTAACAGGTATTTTTTTTTTATTTTTGGCAGAAGTAATGAAATTTGTGTTTTGGGTGGTTAGGCCTATACAATTTGGAAAAGAACTAGTGTCTGCAGTTAATGATGAACATTTCTAAGGTTGAGAGGACCAGTTTAAAACCACCAGTTGCCTTTTATGGGTGACTCCTTATTTCAAGTCAGGAATGAAATTTGTTTCTTCACATTGGTATTGGAAGAGAAATGTTGATGCTTTGGCAAGTCTGGAATCTCTTTGCTGTCATTGTTGGGTTTGGAATTAATGAATATTGATCCTGTTTTTCTGTACAATTATGTAGGCTTGCTGCACAAGATGTTGTACTATTATCCTTCAAATTGTTTGACCGTTCTATTAAGGATCATTTATGATTGGTGCCCTACATGATAGTGACAGCTACAAATTCAACTTCGTGTGATAGGTGTTCACCAATTTTACAATTCTTGGTAATGCTTTTGGGGCCTGAAATAATCACAGCTGAATAATGATTCCAGAGGGATATTACCCCCTGTGTCTACCTCTTTATCCATCACCCTGCTGTTTTCTTGCCTTGTAGCATGGAAGACAGCAGCCCCTGTGATCCCATGGTCTCTCAGTGTGGAATCACGCAAGGATGATCCCAGAGCTGTTCGAGATGGCGCCTGGAAACGGATGAAGCTCTGTATGGCAAACCGTTGGTTTCCATCAAAGTTCATTACAACCTAAAGCAGAGAGATGGATTTTATGACACATGACAGTAATAATAAAAATAATGATAATAATAATAATAATACTAATAATAATAATAATAATAATAATTATAATAGCAATAATGATGATGATGATGATAATAATAATAATAATAATAATAATAATAATAATAACAATAATAATAAGGATGATGATGGTGATGATGATGATGATGATGACAATAATAATAATAATAATAATAATAATAATAATAATAATAATAATAATAATACTAGTTTTGAAGGTGGTCAAGAAATACATTTTGAATATTCACCTGATTTGCATAAATTCAAATCGTACACATTTAACTTGTGCTTCAGTGGATGCTACTTGGCATCAAACCTATTAGCTGCAGTTGGAATGACAGCTCTCCCTTTATAAAAAAGTAAATGCTGGGATCATGCTGAAATTTGCTGGGCATGGTGAAAAATGCTGGAGAAACACCCATCATTATCCAGCATTTTCTGCCAAGCATCCAGCAATACCCAGCATTATTCCAGCTAGTTCCAACAAAATGTAGCTGGATTCTTTTGGGATTTAACCAAATCCCGAGCAAATCCAGCAAAATATTTGGGGGGGGGGGGGTTAAAGCTATCTTATAGTTGCATTTTAATTTTCAAAACGAGCAGCATTCTTAATTTAATGGCTCAGACCTTTTCGGAAATTTGCTGGGGATGTACCAGCGCAACCCAGCAATAACTGATAATATATGTCCAACTGTAATATTGCATGGCAACAAACTTGCATATGTCAACTTGTATACCGGAATCAGCTAGACAAGGTTCCATAGTCAGGCAGCCAAAGCTGGTTTTTTGGTCTAACCCTGCACCAACTGATAACGTTTTTTTTTTTTTCTCACTTGATTATATATCCCTAGGAACTCTATAATGAATATCCGGCGGATATCAAGCAGATATCCTTGAGCATTTTGAGAAATTCAAGATGGGTGCCAAGATGGCGGCCGGTGCCCGAGAAATTTTTAACTAATGTGCCTAGAATTGCAAGCAATACCATATTTCATAGGAAATCAATTGTGATGCCGCCAGAAATGAAATGTGGGATGGTTTACTGTTTTGTCTGACCATCGGTGCATGTGTGTGAGTGTGTCTGTCCACCCATATGCCCATGCCACATCTTGAGAACATGCTACATCATGAACCACTGCTTATAGGTATCTCCACTAAGTGTTTTTGTTATAACTTTGGATTTCTTGAGGTTCTTTTTGACCTTGACCTAGTTTCTAAGGTCACGGGGTATAATGTTTTTGTTAGGCTTCTGTGTCTGATATGATGGCCATTTTTAACCATATTTCTAGCTTTCCTCTACCCGTAACTGCTGAGCTTCCCCTACAGTGGCAATTCATTGCTCTTATGTGTTTCAGAAATGAAGACATCTACAGGAGTGATGATGGTGTGAATAGCAAAGTAGCATAGGGTAGAACAGTAGTTGACTAGTATTAGTGCTTCACTGGTGGTGGACACTCAGTACAAATAAAAACAATTGATGAAAAATATTGCCACCATTGCTTTGACAATGATAGGATTCAGGTGAGCCAGAGTGAAGGAGACAGATTGCAAAATATTATAGAAGCCAGTAAAATTCAAGGTGATAACTTACAAGTAAAACTTCAAGAACTACAGGAAAAAAAATCCCACATGCCAAGTAAAATATCATAAAATTTCACTGGAAATCTTTATACACATCCACCGTTTTTTTACTTTTGATACATGGAGACAGCATGAATAAAAATTCTGTTTTGTTGCTTATTCCACTTATAACAAACGGGGCCAGAGGTTACTAGCACACGGCCCACTGGTGGTAGAAGTCATTCAGCACTCCCCCATAACCACAGTAAATGACATGTACTGTTTTTTACCTCAGGTGATCATATCACTTGAGCTGATACCAGAGTCTCAAAATCCGTCGTCCGTCCGTCGTCCATCATAAACAATTTACATTTTCGACTTCTTCTCCAAAACCGCAGGCTAGATCTGCTTCAAACTTGGTGGAAATGTGCCCTGGGTGGGTCTCTACCAAGTTTGTTTCGAATGGTCACGGCCCAGTGATTTTTTGATTTTGAATGAATTTGTTTGTTCTCTTTTGGGCAAATCTTAAAAAAATCTTCTCTGAAACCGCTCATCCAATTGCCTTGATATCGCGCAGGAACACTTCCTGTGACTCCTAAGTTTTAATTTGCTCACCAGGTGGCGCTGAATTTTTTTCTAACCTTTTATGAATTGTGTGTTATAGCTATTTTCGACTTCTTCTTCAGACCGTCACTCACATTAACCTGAAACATGGTGGATATGTTCCTTGTAGAAGGGTCAAGCAAAGTTGTACACTATGTGGGAATTCTGTGGATTCCTGAGTTTTAACGATATTTTTCAATTCGGGTACTTACCAGTCAATGCAGCTTTCCTATTGATTACTATGAAAGTCAATGAGCATTCTAATGCTAATTCACATTTTCGACATTTTTTTCCAAAACCGTCATCCCGATTAACTTCAAACTTGGTGGCAATGTACCTTGGGTGTATTTTGGGTACTTGTTGGTCAATAAGTATACTCTGATTGTTTACTATGTAAATCGATTGGCCTCTGATACAAATTCACATTTTCAGCTTCTCTGACAAAACCGTCAGCCACATTTACTTCATACTTGGTGGCAATGTTACTGTAGTGGGTTTCCACCAAGTTTCGTTCAAACGGTCAACTTATGATTCACCTGTCCTGATCCTCTAGTTTAAACCTCCTGTACCCGACCATATGGCCGGGTAATACAAAAAGGTACATTGTTCAGGTATATGCCCCTTGTTTCATGTTACTGACAAATGTTAAGTACATATGAACTGGTTGCACAAGGGGATGCCACATAAGCATTAGCAGTTGTATAGTTATTCGGAGCAACTCTCTCCTAGACAGATTGCCAGTCAAGGCTAAGGGACTCTATCTATCCCGGACTTGTACACAAACTCGCCAGTATATTTTGAGTAAAGAATATACAAACTATGTTTGTCCACACAAGTGGATTCGGTTCAGTTCAAAGACAAATAATTTACTTTAAGTAAATACCTTTGAAAACAGACATGAAGATGCAAACCCATAGGCTTCAGTTAGGTGTTAAGCATAACAGAAAACAGTACATATCGGCATTGCATTCGTGACCTGTTATGCCATCATAATTATGGAGTCTACTCATTAAGATACCAGCAAACCTGACCAACGGTAGATGTAAATCTTTAACTGGTTCTTGAAATAACAAAATGACCAGTGCATCCGGCACAAATGATTTCAAGTAATTAAGGTGGCTGCTAACAGAAGCAAATAATTATATGTGGATATAATTAATACTCACTGGATTGACATTGCATATATATTTTTAGCATAAGAACTCCCTATTTAAACCTTAGGATTATATGTGCCTTGCACTCCCTCTACCAATAACTGAGATGTGCTACCTCGTCAGGCCAAGAAGGTAAAAGTGTAAACAAAGCATTCATCTCTACATTCCTTACACAAGTAGTCACGAGTATGTAAAATACCTACATGATCCTTGCGGTGTGACCATTAGTTATTAGCCCTATTGGCAGTGTCATTCAGTCCCCCATCTGGGTTTAATGGTGGCCAAATTAGTCCCAACAAGCTTGCATAACTGTAAGGCACACTGATACTCAACTACTATCTAGAAAGGTAAATATGATAAGCAACAATGAATACAAGCATAAATTAACAGTTTTACTTACATGCAAATGTACTTTGTATCATAAAATCACAATATTGTCCTTTTTGAAGGAGCCCCTAGAGTGAACATATAAGAAGTGTTTGCTCCCTCGCAACTCGCAACCGTACAACTGTTTCTGACTTTTAAAACTTTTTCCACATGAGACTCCATGGGTATATACAATAAGACACTTCTCTAAACCCCTCAGACAGGTGCCGGGAGCGCACTTTACACCACTGTCTGGGTCTCTGCATTGGACTACAACAGTTGAACTGCATTGTTCAAGACTTAAGACCAACCCAATGCTGCGCAGACGAAGAATGGGGTGTACTCTGTAAACAGCCATACAGTTACTCATTAATTGAACATATCAGTTATATGTTGTTGACACTTTAATGTATACACCGTAAATAATCACCAATAAATGGAATTTCTGTTGTTCAACGTTTTCGTGAAGGTCCTACGAGAACACCATTAGTACGTGCCAGCTAGACGATATATGCACATCTGTCGTCACTCACTAAGGGGGACCCCCAGCCTCCATGTGGCGACTTCCCCTAGTGAGGTGTGGCTAGGTCCAAAACGTTGCTTCTATGAAACCCCTTCTAAGAGAAGAGCGAATTCAAGAGTAGAAAGGAGAGAAGTGGGTTGTGTAGCAGAGGTTCTTATATGTTGATATTCACCTGGTATCCATTACGGAGGTCACAGAGATGTAGAATACAATAAGAAAAAAACATCTTAATCAGTCGGTGCAGGGTATAGCTATCTGGCTGCCTGACTAATAATGTCTACACCCACATTGCCCTCGCAGAGATGGGTGAAAGACATGCAAACTTTAGTACGATAAGGTGGCATGGTTCGTTGTGGTGAGGGGGAGAGGTAGGTTCATTCATTGTAGCTGGTTTCTTTTGCAACTGTGGGGATACTAGGCAAGTGATAAGGTAATCCCATTACTTCCAAATAATTATGCCAAAAACTACTGCTATTATAAGTAAAAACAGCAACATGAATAGTTTTCTAAGTGAGATTCTACTACCATGATGAGTCCAGTTAAACATAGGGGATGGATTGGGCAATGGCTATTGACCTTGAACCTGACCTTGGGCATTATTCATGACCCCATACGACTCAAATAACCCTAGAAATGGATTTACCATAGCAAATTTAGTTGAAAAGGAAGTATTACTTGCTATTCTAGGCCAACTGGTTGGAAATTTATATTTCTAGGATGTATCGGCAGCCATCTTGGCAGCCATATTGGATTTATCAAAATGCTCAAGGATATCCTGTTGATATCCGCCTGATATCCATTATGGAGGCCACAGAGATGTAGAATACCATAAGAAAAAAACTGTATCTGTCGGTGCAGGGTATAGCTATCTGGCTGCCTGACTACCAGTGATTTGGAATGCTGGAACCTGTATACATGCTGCTGGTTTGCCGTAATCTCCTGGAAATGATGAACTTTCCTCTGGACTTGAATGCTGGAATCTACTGGAGATCGGCTAGACAAATCCAGTGAGAGTAGACAATGCCGAATTATGGCTGCAGTTGTACCAGCAAAATCCAACAAGAGTAGACAATGCTGGATTTTGCTGGGATTCAACTATATTTCAGGAAAATAAGCACATTAACAGGTATGCTGGAATTTACAGGGAGAGTGCTAGGATTGTGCAAACAAAATCCAGGAACATGTAGACAAATTTTGGAGTTTGCTGGGATATATCCAAACCACAGCAAATTGCTATGCTGAAATTTGCTGGGTTTGTGCCAGCAATATCCAGCAAGCTCACGGACGCGATGGATTTAATGAAATCCCAAAGTGTCAGCCTGTATGGTGTATTCAATGTTGAATCTGCTGGGGATACCGAAATCTGCTGGCTATACTGCAATCCACTGGATTTATGCTGGAATCTATTAGACCCTGCTTGTGCCAACAAGCAGTTTGAATTATGCTAGTTAGCAGTGTTAGAATGTTTCAATCTTGAATATCTTCAACACTATAATAGAGATGTCATTTCAACTTCTACAAGGGGGTTGTTGAACTTTGCGCACCTAATGAATTAAAAGCAAAAGTTGTAGCACTTTAAACTATGCTAAGTAGCACCATTAGAAATTTAATATCTTAAATAACTTCAAATTTATAATAGCTAGATATGTCATTCCAACTTCTAATCGTGTGTCATGGACTAGTTGTCCATTGCCATACCAATATACTTTGAAGACACACACATACTGATTTGCTATGTGACAAATCATCTTTTGTAGTTATTGACCATATTGTTTGCAGCAATTAATTGATTTGGTTTCAAATACGGAGATTTGTATAGACTGGTGTTGCAAAGATCTGTCCTACAAGTTGAAAGTGTGAGAAAAAGCCAGAGTCTGCATGCGTGTGTATGTAGGGTGGGGCTTTCGGTACTTGTATGTGGCATTTAGGCTATTTTGCCAAACCAGCCTCCATAATTTAATAAACACGATCAAGGCGCTATCTCGTACAGAAATGAACCCCTTTCATCTGGGCAGAATGGAGCAGCATGTATGGTTGCATCGATGACACCCATTCATGCACAGTTTTTGTTTTTAAAAGTGCAAGAAAATCTGAACATTTATGTTTGGAGGTCGGTTAGCACATAAAGTGCCCCATCTATGCCCAGATTGTAGGAGTAATTTTGTACAAAGTTTTTAACTGGGAGACTCGGCCACTCCCTGAATTTCATGCTGAATATAAAATCTGTGACATTTAAACAATTTTCAACAACTTCTAAAAGTTCTGTCAATAGCTCATTTTTCTTTGAAATATTTCCTATTAAAATCAATCTTTCTGAGGTTACACTCTACCTCCCTCATTTTTAATTCGCTATAATGCCAGCAACAATAATTGTTTTCATAATATTTGGCAATGCAGAGTCCTATTACATGTATTACATGTGGTATGGTTTGAGCTGGGAATGTTCTTTATAGTTTAGTGTGACTGCATAAAAGGCAGGATTTCATGTCTAAGCTTCTTTCTTTGAGCTGGCTTTTTTTTTTTTTTTTTTTTTTTTTTTTTTTTTTGTGGTATGGGTCGAGATCACTTTGAGATCCTTGGCGTCTCTCTCTCTCCTCTCTCTCTCTCTCTCTCTCTCTCTCTCTCTCTCTCTCTCTCTCTCTCTCTCTCTCTCTCTCTCTCTCTCTCTCTCTCTCTCTCTTAGTTTTGTGCCTGATTCTCCTGGTGATGATTCAGGTTTGTTTTAAGTGAAATTAAGTTTCAATCTAAGAAAAATCTGTTCTGCTATGCTTTTCAGCCCTGAAAATCAGTCCCGGTACATTGTTGCAGACTCAGTGCTACAATCATGATTTATGTCGCAATCGTTATGCTTCATCTCTACCATAAATATTGATTGACAGTTGAAATTACTAACTTTAGTTTGTTTAATTGATTATCAGAGAGTAAACTGTGTTTTTTTGACAAAAAGCCGTATGGAGAAAAAAAACAAAAAACAAAAAACAAAACAAAACAAAAAAAAAAAAAAAAAACAAACAAACAAACAAACAAAAAAAAAAAAAAACAACAGTGCTTCCATGATTATTGCATCCTAGGACATTCTACAGCGTCACTTGTGTATTGCGTCAGACCATATAAGCAGTTAACTTCCAATAATTCTTTCATAAACCAGACAATTGTTTTTTTCACTAATGGACAAAAAATGTGTTTCTTTTGTTCTTCATGGTTCAGCACTGATTAATATCAGATTTTCCATTTATTTTCTTATTTTTAGTTGGAATTGTATCAGTGGTGAATGCATAACGCTTGCAACATCAGTATTTTCAATGGTACCCCTGTTACAGTTATCCAAAAGAGAGAGAAAAAAAAGTATGATTGCACACCCAAGGTACTTAAGTTACACTAACAACATTTTTTAAACATAATTTTCGGACTGTTCTTATTATGTTACCCTTGCGACCGTTTCTACTTGTGATTTTAACTGAGCTCAGGTGTCTGTAAAAATAAGTTACAGCTGAACGATGTTAGTTTAAAATTGAAGACATTAACATAGTTTATGACAATATGGCTCAACAATAAATAATACATACCTTTTTGGCCCTTTTTATATCTCTTCAAACTCTACTTTATAATTTTGACTCTTTTTTAGTATCTTAGATGAGCTGATAAATATTGATATGAAAATTACTGATAGAAGATCTCGGTGGGAAGACAAGTAAACTTTTCTTTTCACCTGATTGTCGCCGCCCTTTTGAAAACCGACCATCACAATATTTGCAGTTTTGCCCAAACATAACTATGTTTAATCGTATATTAACCATATATCTGAGAGGATTACAGAGTCAATTGATTTTACGTTTAATTATATATTTTAGAGTAAAGACCTGTTACCCTGTTCTGCAATTGGGTAACAATGTTTTTTTTAAAAAGGACCCTGTTCGCTTCTCTCATATTACACAATTACATGCACTCACGCAGACACACGCACACGCTATTTTGGAGTTTCAACTTTCCTCTTGTACATTCATACAAACACGCACATATATTATGACCTACTGCTTCCCTGTTTTATATATCCGCTTCTGGCGAAGTCCTTTCAAGCTTTCGATACTTTTCCTTTTATTGCATCTACATTTAAGCTCATAAATATCAAAATGGTGTAGGTTAAGGCCATGGGCATTAGTCAGTCTGTTACGTCATTAACACATTTTTGGCTGAAAACGATGTAGCCTGTGTCATATGTATGGCTGTATAGAGAAAGGGTTCATTTTCACATTTCATGATAATTCTTGTGAAAACCAAAGCCAGTCACTGAATTAGGCGTTGCGTCATCAGTGTGACCTGCTTCAGTGCTGGACTGCGATATGTCCACAGTGGTGTGACACTTATTAGATTAGCACTGAAAGATTGATCGGCAGTCACTGATTAACTTGTCGTGGTTTACACTTTGATAACATTTCAAATGCACGAGAATTAAACACAAAAATTAGAAACGTTTAAAACTGAAGCCCTGTGTAATGTGCTATTCGTTGCACTATCAGTGCACTATTCCATGTGCATTTTTAACTGGTAACAGCTATATGACAAAGTTTTATTACAAGGCAATACACAAAGGTTGATGCACCTTGTTGCACTCATTTTCTCTGGTCTTTGGTGCATGAGCACTTTTGCTTCTGGTCCGTTGTGTCCTTACTTTATATCACATTTTACATTTGGGCTATTGTCACAGTCATCGTAGCGTTCTCTTGTTGGATATATAAACATTTGTCACCAGTTACTTTGCATTTTCTAACATTTTTTTATGGTTTCTGATTACCGTCGTTTCATAAACAGAACAAGGTTCCTCGTAAGAGTTCTTCAAATCACTGGGACTATTCTGCCTGCTTTTGTGTTTATTACATGCATGGAAATAATACATGTTCAATCATTGTGGGAAAAGGTCTTGTAGCATGTGGTCTTTATGTCCAGGTTTCCTGGTGCCTTATGTACTACATTAAAATATACACCACAAAGTGACGCGGAATACACGTTTAATTGTTAGGACATACGGTTTCCTCATTTAAATGAGCATAGTAGGATAGTAGACGAGGTTCATCCGTTGACATTGCTGTCGGGAGTTGCATTTAATGGCTTTGGGAGAAAACAATCCTTGATGTCAATTTACTTCAATCATATCCCCTTTCAATCTGGATTCTGTCATTCCTACCTAGATTATTGGATGATCCGTCATGCAGTCATCTACAATTAATATTTTCGAATTGTTCTTACAACAATCGTCAAAGGGATCCTCTTCTACTTTTTTTCGTTCTAGGAGGGTACAGTATAGCACATTTAGCGTTTGTTAATAGTTTTTTTCTTTTCTTCAACAAAAAGTTGAATTGAGGTTGTTCACCTCTGTGATACTTGGACTTTTCAATTTTTGGGGTATTTTGTAGAGCTGATATAATGCACGTATTTTATTGGATGTTTACTTTAAGTGAATACGGATATCCTTCAACATGGGAGGTCTGGAATACCGTAATATTGGTTAAATTTAAAACGAAACAGATTGTTATAGGCAAACGTTTGTCCTTGTTCATGCATATATATTAAACTTGATGTAATTGGATGGCCATTTTAATTGTGTGTGGTATGTTTTTTGCTACTTAAAGTACTGGTACACATTTTGGACCCCGAAAATACCTTTGGTTGCCCACTGTGCTGAAAAACTATCATTGACGGTCACTTTTTGGTCCCATTGCAATATTTTGCTCCAGTACTGTGTTATTATGTTTCTATATCACATTAATTTACTCCATCAGATTTGATATGCGTCCTTGTAAAAAGTTACTCCTCGATCGTGCTTTTGAAAACTGTTCTGCACATTGTATGCTTAGCTGCACGTTTTGACCATTAAAGTTACAATTTATGGGACCCCTATTACCATTAAATTAGACAATTGTTAAAACATTCAATCAATATCCTTGCAACTTACAACGTTTCAGCATGGCAAAACATTTGGACAATATGAAAAATGCAGCAGAATTGCACTGGTAGAGGCTGGAATCTTATGTCAAAAAGGTTTTATTAAATTTCTGATTTGAACTGGGATTTTTTTTTTTTTTTTTTTTTTTTTAATAAAGATGGTAAGAAACTGTTATACTTTTAATAATATCGGCGCTTTACAGATGAAATTACATCATCATGAAATGATGTACCTTTGATCAACAATTATTAGATATGCACTTGTTAATACCCTACCATACAAGCACCAGTATATGTTGCTAGTGTACCATTAAAATGATTAAAATTTCAAATGTATAAGGCTTCTGATCACCAAAATAGAAAACTGTTTATCTTTTTGACGTTTATTATGTGTTCACAAGGCAACAATATACATGTAGAAGTTGCGAGGTCGCTTTGGCACGTTTGACAGTTGATCAGATTGAAAATATAAAGTGCTCTTAATTTGCTAAATGCAATTATCTTCTTGATCAGCATTTATTGTTGGTGCAATGATAGTTACATACATGGACAGAGAGAGAGAGAGAGAGAGAGAGAGAGAGAGAGAGAGAGAGAGAGAGAGAGAGAGAGAGAGAGAGAGAGAGAGAGAGAAGGGACAGAGGCAGAGACAGAGAGAGATAGAGACAGAGACAGAGAGACACAGAGAGATAGAGAGACAGAGGGAGAGAGAGACAGAGACAGAGACAGAGACAGAGAGAGAGAGACAGAGATAGAAGGCAAGAGAGACTGTTCAGGTGAAGAGGAAATTAGTGCCGGAGTTTTTACGTTCGCCCACTCCCCATTTTATATGCTAAAATATCCAATATTTTGCCCGTGGGCAACTAACAGACTAAACTGTTGGGTTAACCATGGGTTACCTACTTCCTAATGCATTTAAGAGCTATGTTACTTTGAAGATCGACTCTGACAGATATGCTACAAATATCATTTTCACGGGTCTGATAACCCTTGCACACGAATGCTGTATCCTGGTTGGGGTAATATATCATGCTTACGACAAAATGTTAAGAACACTGTTGACCCACGTATTTTGCATACGGAATGTCACTCAAGTATCTGCCCAAAATCACACTGATTTCAGGCTGCCTTTGTATGAATCCAGACATTTCATGCAGCGGAACATCGTGAACAACTTGCAATTCTCTGTGGAAATACTCCACCCACATTCTATATCGTAGGCTGTTGAATATGATTTTATTAGAATAAAACATTAAGGAATTTATTGCGTGAGTAGATGCAGTGACAAGAAGGCGCATCAGTTCATAATTTTTCAAGTATTGGATACCAACGGCCCCTCTGTCGATACTCATTGTAAAGATAACAGCTGATGTAACCAATTTCCACGACTTTATAAAAGTAGCATATTTCAAGTTTATGTCTGAATTTACTAACTTCTTGGACCAAAAATGAGCCCGAAAAATGCAATATTGTTTTCAAGGGTCCTTAACATTATCCTTTTCATTTTGGCAATTCAGCTGTTTGGTCACCAAATTAAGCCAATTAAATATATGTACGTCATCAGTAAACTCATGTTTCCCTTAAACATTGTCTAACTCACAAAAATCCTCCGTTGTGAACATCATGGTCAACTACGATCCCGACCAAGATCAATGAGCCTAACTAGGGTTTTGAGGCTTTTGTATCAATGGAAGTGTTTGGCCTTACTCTAGTTTTTTTTTTTTTTAATAAAACACACACACACACACACACACACACACACACACACACACACACACACACACACACACACACACACACACATATGATATTCAGGAAGTATGAAAGATAGGGGATTGTTTCGAGATCGGTTATATTATATTAATATCATAACTCCAGTATCTCTTTAATGTTAGCAGGCAAAGTACGCAGTGTATATTCAAATACCAAAATGGATAAGGAAATACCGTTATCTTTATTCTTATACATTTTCACATTGACCCATGCTGCGAGAAGAGCAACGTTAATGTTTGAGATCGGAAAATGGTACAACCAATTTGACATAGTCTGGGTGAATGTGCTTTGCCATTAAACTTGACAATTGTCCCTTCCCAATATAGAAAGGAAATATATTTTTTTTGCCCCGACAACATTGCATCAACAAATCAAATGTGTTAGGTCTATGTGACTGATCTCACATATCAGCGTCATGTCTCTCAAAATTAATGTTGTGTCACAGATAGCAGTGGTCTGCAACAGCCAAACATTTGGGGTTGTCCTATGCTGAGCTTCAAGTGATTGGTTGCTGCGACAACAACGCTACGCAAGTATATACACCCAGTCTTGATTACAATCAAATGCCCCAAAGACACTGTTTAAATGTGAACCACCTGGACGCCACTCATATAGCAACAACAATGTGTGTGTCTGTGTGTGTGTGTGTGTGCGTGCGCGTGTGTGTGTGTGTGTGTGCGCGCGCGCGCGTGTGTGTGTGTGTGTGTGTGTGTGTGTGTGTGTGTGGTTACAGCGAATGACATGTTCATTCTATATAATGCTTAGTGGTGTTCACAATTATTTGGAGTTGGCTTTAAAGCCCACCATCAATTGCACATTTTTCTTCATAAACAAACAGACAACAATATTTGTCATATTATTTGTATAGGAAACGAGCATAAGCATGCTTATTTGGCGCCCTTATTAATCATGAGAAACTTCATCATAAAAATATCAATTATACACTCGTTAAGTACTTTGAGAATCTTCTGTCTTCTTTACAAAGACAGATACTGCGGAGATATTCCACATAATATGATACACAATATTACATTGATTAGACACTAACCAATGTAGGTTAATGTAATATTGTCTATAGCATAATTTAATTCGATGGATTTGTAACAACGCATCCAGACCCCCAAATTTGGTTGCAATGTTTATAAATCCATCGAACCAAATTATACCACAGATAATATCACGTTAATTAGACACTAACCAACATTGGATCACTAATTCTCAGATATTCATTTTTTTTTTCCTTTTGGGGGGAGGGGGGGCATAAAAGGGGCTTATTCGCTTTTTTCATTTACATTGGGATCATAATAGATTGGACTGAAATGGAAACTTCATTGCGGCGGCTCAAACGCAAATAAACTACAATATAAAAAGTGAAGAGGAGGTAGTGTTTTCCATATTCACATTACCATTACGCAAGGCCTAAGGTGCAGCAATATGTTGCCATCTGATTACATTTTTCATGTATGTTATTGAACGTAAATATCTTTGCTGAAACACAATACAACAGAGAACATAACAGCATTACACACAATCTAATAAAACGGACACCATCTAGGTAAGTCAGCCTACATGCGGCGTATAACTAGGCACTTATTAATTATAGAAACATCACTTGCATGTTCCTAAAAAGAAGTCGGAATGGAAAATGACTATATTATATATGAATGCCACGTGTATATATTCAGCAATACTTAGCTGTGTGTGATAACGCATTACCAATGCACATTAAAGGTGGTCTTGTAACATAATCTACTCCATTTACGTTTTGAATCAAACAGATTCAGTAAAAATCTTTGTGATGCAGTGACTAACTGGATTATTGTTTACGTAACATTTTCACACAATATCCATTGCCAGTGTTTCACTTTATGGTTGTCACGAAAAATAAAGTTCGAACCTCGTTGGAAGCAGTTTAACTAGACTTTACGCTACCAACTCTCTTCAACTTAAAGCAACATATTGCCGCATACAAAAAATGTATATTTTTTCAGATGCAATTAGTAAGCTTATATATTCAATACATCGTTTGTACAAGCTACATAAGAAGTTTTCATTTCTACCAAGAAACTTTGAAAAGGATACTTTTTTATCCCTTTAATTTCATTTTTCTAATATCCCTGTCTTTACGTGTTTGAAAAAAAAAGTAAATAAGAGGAGTGATTCCCAATAATTTTGGTGGTATGTGTCATTTTCAACAACTAACATAACTCGAAATCTTGCATCTCACGACTTAGGCCTACTGTTTCCACTGGTTCCTTGCATAAAGCTAGTCAAAATACAACTCCAAAGGTACTTTTTTGGACAAATCAGTATACTATTTTATGATTTCTTAGATAAACTCACCTTTAAATGAAAAAGAAATGTCTTTCTGTGCACATAGTCCGTAAAGTATTGTGCAACTTGTTATTTTACAGTTCGTCTCATTACACGTGTTACAATTTTATTCTTGGACCAAGCTCAGAATTATCATAAATTGAGTACAGTGGATCCTTATTAATCTGAACACTTTACCAAACGACTACTCAAATTTAACTAGGAAACTAGTCTAGAAATATTTGGACGCCTGGGGAGTATGTTAGGAAATAGTTGTAGAGTGCCCTTTAAAACAGGTTCCCTTCTTACCTCTTTAATCTGTATGTCTCTTTAATCTGAAAACGTCTGCTAGACCAGAATTATGCATTTCAAGTAATAGTGATTCAATAAACCAGATTCTTCTCTTATTGAGCAGTGCACTGGGGTACAGAAGTGTTCAGTCATGAAGGGAGCTGTTTTATATATCTTGGCCTACAACTCTCCCTAGTATTCTCTAATTCTCTAATTAATCCTACACCAGAGCTCCCTGTAATCCCTCCAGACCACACCAGAACTCCCCTTTGTTTACTACTCTTCATATATGTTAGCCACCACTCCAAACTACTCCTCTGTTCACTATTCCAAAGCAGGCAAACTCAGTGACCCTGTACACATTCAATCAATACAGTGACCTGATCAAATCAAAACAACCAACTATAACACCCCCTCCCTACTTGCGGAAAGAAAACATGGATATATAAGGGAATTTGTTCTTCCATATTGTCACATTATTATGTTTTTAATTTACAATACACAGTGGTTTGCTACAAGAAATACCAAGTCTTTATGCAAAGTGGTATTAACATTCACGTGGATTAACTACGCAAAACGTTCAGCTGTTTCACTTTAGTACACACACACACACACACACACACACACACACACACACACACACATATATATATATATATATATATATATATATATATATATATATATATATATATATATAAACGCGATATATACGCGCAATTAGATGTATGGGACATGCATGAAGTACAGTATCTGTAGTACTAATATGTGGATGTATTGCAAGCTAGCCTTCCATATGCAGATTTGTTTGCATGGAGATAGGATGTTAACTACTGCAGGAAATGTTAATGATTATCAACCAAAATAGTCATTTTCCATAGAGCTTATAATGATTTTATTCATATTATCATTTTTTCGACATTTTTACTTGAATTCAATTTACACTACTCCGTCCAGAAATTGCCATTTTAAGTGTTCTGTAATTTTCCTACAATTAGCATAATCATTTAGGTTCTATGTACTCTTGTCTATTCGAAATTTCACGAAACATAACTATCTCTTGTCATTAATGTCAAATGTCATTAGGTTACAAACACAAACACACGTTTCTTGGGTTCCAGTTGAAACTACAACATATTTTGACCTGTAACTGCTTCTTCGTAAATCAGCCAGAGCTACCATAAACATAATACAAAATACTGGTGCACAAAAGTGAAGCATATTGACTGTATAGTACTCTCAATGACATAAGGAAAACAAAGCTTTTTGTCGTTTGTTTGCCGTTTGTGCAGCGTTTGAGGGTCTGCGGGGTTTGTTTGTTCTATTCTTCAATGTGACCTCCAGAATTAAATCAATATATGAATGTATAGTGATCAAGAGTGAAACAAAAAAGAAATCTGAATTAACATGCATCTCCATGCTCATCATCAAACAAATGGAAAAAAAGCTGTCAGTGCTGTGAATTGAACAGTTGAACTGCAGAAACCAATATAACCGGCTACTTTTTTTTTTCCTTTGATGAAAGAGAACCTTAAATGTTTGGACCACTTCACAGCTTCAAAATTAAGTCTGTCATATTTAATGAAAATTAGCAATGTTTATGGAATCTCTGTAGAATTTACGCAGTTATGATGCATTATGACAACGAAATCACAATAAAACCCGACTATTTTGAAACTTTAGATCCTTTTTCTGCCCATCATAATGTAAGTTTTTACCATTGTGAATGAAGGAAACAGTATAGCTGCAGTCATCATATGCCTGTAAGTACAGTGCTACCACCATTGGCAACATCCATTGTCTAACCATCCATCAATCCATAATTTATGCACACCATTCATATTCACAAACCATCCAGCTTTAATTCTGTCAGGTAAATAAGTTTAATTTAGTGAACAGTCAAAACGACTCAAATATCTATGTCCATTTTTTCCGCACAAAACTAGCCTGTTGTATAATCGCATTTTGTATGTTTACATGTTCTATCTAAGGAAAAGAAAATTCATCGGTGTTGAGAGGATGTGCATGAGTTGGAATGGTCAAGACTACGATGTAAGTTCGGTACCAACATGCAGGAGCACGGGAGTCCTCGCTCCATCACAACCCTGGCCTACCCTTGTCGCTACCCCCCCCCCCCACACACACACTCTTGTTGCCTTCTGAGGGTGTGTTCAGTATCCCTATTGCCAATATTTATATGTTTACATATAACTTTCTGCATTTACTTGTGTATTTTAATTGGTATTCATGAAATATAAATCTTTATTGCAGTATACGCCCAGTGCATGTGGCCAATAATCACAAAATATAAATAAATGGGAAGACAAGGAGTCAAGCTGCATGTACCTTAGAGTATACCAGTACTAAATTGACAATATATTAGTTGCCGTAGCACTCTTACAAGTTGAATTGTAAATATGACAATTACATAACTAAAAAAAAGTAAAGAAAGTATCACTCAGTACTACAACATGTTCTTTGGTAAGGGTATTCCTTTCTATTTCTTACATTCCCCGCCATGAAAACACTGGCATTAACCACTCCTACGGTGGGCTGGGCGCTAGTAGCCTCTAGGCCCATGATGTAGTCTGTGCATTCTACATATTTGTATATAGTATTTGAACGTTATCGTCGTAAGCGGCATGTGTGAGCTTTGCATGGAGGGGGAGGGAGTGTATACGGTGGATACATGTCAATCCTCAAGACATTGTTTTCATTGCAGTCAGCATCACTGTAAGGGACATTTCCCCACCCTGTGTCGGTTATTCTGTTGCGTAATGTTGAACTTGTACCATCCGCGCTGGGACAGTGAAAGTTAATATGTGTATGTTTTGGATATAAATGTGCTCAGTGGTTCCCTTAGTTAAACAATATGACCACACCATACCTCTATTGCTTTTTTTTTTTTTTTTTTTTTTTTTTTATTTATTTCCAGTCGGGATCACTGCATGGGGCATTTTCCCATGCTGCGTCGATGGTCATCCTGTTCCTAAATAGACACCGCTTGCTGTCCCACGTATAGTCAGTACGCGGGATGGTAGAAATGGGTCTCCCTGATAAGTCACGCGTGACTCACCTGGTACAAACCAACACGTGTGCAGATGAAGAGCCAACGAGGCAGTTATTAATCACGTGAAGAAAGCAGTTAACAATACTGTTTTTTACATTTATCTCTTGAAATACCAAATCACATTTTAAATTGATTGTGTAAGCCTTGTAACATGATACAAACAGCATAAAAAATGGTGCTAAGTAGTATTAGCAAAAATATAAAATAGATGCAGACCAGATGATATGGTCGATCATAATTACTTCATTGCCCATTCTGCACATGTTCATGATTACACCTTAGGGATCTATGTACCAAAGGCATTCACATTAAATTTAGCTTTCTGAGCAAACCTTGTTTTTTGGCCATTGTATCATCCTGGCCATTCACAACACCTATGATTAGATATTGACAACAGCAGGAGTATAATGATAGAACAATCGTTTATATATATATGCATATATATATATATATATATATATATATATATATATATATATATATATATATATATATATATATATATATATATATATATATATATATATATATATATATATATATATATATATATATATATATATATGTTTTCAGCATTTCCTTAATGCTGGTGGATTTAAGTCCCCGAATCTGGAAATAAATGCCGACTCAGTACTTATACTGCATAACCGTGTTGATATGGCACTCGCACATAACTTAACTACCTCCATTGAACCATTCTTTTTTGAGGACGGGGATTTGGTCAAGTGGATATGTGCGTTTCCCATTTCAGCTAGGCGACTGGCGCCAAAGGTTGCAAGTTCGAGTCCCGCTCGTTCCGAACATAAAATATATAACTTTTCCGAGTTATATTCCAGACCTTCAGGAAATTAGGTAAGATTAATCACTGGCAAAAATTTATTATTATACAGTATATTGGTATGCCTATGAATATATTGGATCAATTTGTGTGCTATCGTTATCACTGTTCTCTTTAGCAGTTGTCAAAAGCTACGTAACTAATCTATGAGAACACAAGGGTGCCGTGAGAGAACTAAAACCTCCCGTATGTTTTTTGTTGGTAAGCAGCTTAACAAAACGGTATCGACCTACTGGGGACAATAAGATTTGCGCAGAAACATCCATTGTTTATCTTAGATAATTACCACTCATCGTGAACAGTTATTGGCTCGTCACCTGATATCCACTTAGAGGACTCAATGTAGCACCAAACGGATGCAAGAAGTGCATAAATATCGTATGACCGGAAAGGGTAACTCTGAAACAACAACAGAAAAATTGGAACATACTTTTTTTTACTGTAGGATTTCTTTCTGGGTGAAAAGTGACCCTCACAATAATTGCAGTTTTGCCCACATATAACCACGTTTTGTCGTATATAAACATTTTCTCTGAGAACAATACTGAATCAATACGTTTTAACTTGTATGAGATATCTGTAGAGGGAATGTATATTACTATTGTGTAAATTTGGTAAATGTATGCTAAAAAGACTCAGCCCCCAGCACCCTTCACGCTTACTCATATTGCAAACACATACACACACGCACACGCGCGCGCTGTTTAGGGATATTATTTATTTTTATATCAAAGTAGATGTGTTTACTGCTCAAAACTATCTAGATTTTTGGCATATGCATGGACATAAAGTGAAATGATTCATTAGCACAATCTGTCACAATTCTTCAAAGACTCACAGCCAATCACTAAATACACATTGCATCATCAGCGTAACCTTATTGAATGCTGGTAGGTTTCTACCATGGTGTAGTATAAACTGGATTATCATTGAAAGGGTAATCGGCAATCATTGGTTTATTCCTGGCGGTTTTCAATTTGATAACATTTTAAATCCACAAAAACCACACACAAACCATTGAAACATTTAAAGCTCAGCACTGGCTACTATTCTGGCTACTATGGTTTGTGCTATTTATTCCGTCATCCACTATCCCTTGTGCATTTTTTTTAACAGTTAACAGCTTTTTGTAAAAAAAAGTCATATGAAAAAGTGCTATACAAAGTTTTGGTGGCCATTGCTCTATTCATTTTCTCTGTCCTGTGATATGCATGCACCTCTGGTTTCTGATCTGGTTTGCATATATATATATATATATATATATATATATATATATATATATATATATATATATATATATATATATATATATATATATATATATATATATATATATATATATATATATATATAAATATATGTATTGTCAACCACGAGCCTGTGGAACAATTCACGGAATAACGGAATAAATGAAACAAAAAAGAGAGTCTGTTCAAGAAGTAAAACTTCAATTGAAAAAGAACGGACCAAAAGGCAGTGATTTATATTATGTTGCAAAAATGAAAGAGCATATGACACTTATTCAGGTTTACATGGGATTGGATTCCTTCAAAGCTGATCTGTGCAAAATAGGCATAGTTTCAACATCACAATGTCACTGTGGTACAGCAAACGAAACTGGAGTATTAATATTAAACTCTTAATTGACCGTGTGGTTATTAGGCACACACAAGAAACAAAACGATTTCCATAGGAAGCGTTGTTTCATTTATTCATTTTTTTCAATATAGTGAACCACGGAACGCTAATGTGTATCGACTTGTAACACGTCCAGTATATTAGCATTTTGTTTTTTCAAGAGAGGGGATTGCATTGCAGGCAACCCCCAATTTATTTATTTATTTATTTATTTATTTATTTATTTATTTATTTATTTATTTATTTATTTATTTATTTATTTATTTATTTATTTATTTATTTATTTATTTATTTATTTATTTATTTATTTATTTATTTATTTATTTATTTATTTATTTATTTATTTATTTATTTATTTATTTATTTATTTATTTATTTATTTATTTATTTATTTATTTATTTATTTATTTATTTATTTATTTATTTATTCATTTATTTATTCATTTCTTTCTTTTTTTCTTTATTTATTTATTAATTTATTCATTTTTTAATTATTCTTTATACATTTATATATTTATCAATGTATGTATGTATGTATTTATTTATTTATTTATTTATTTATTTATTTATTTATTTATTTTTTTTTTTTTTTTTTTTTTTTTTTTTTTTTATTCATCAACCAGGTCAACTTGGTTGTTTCCCACCATTTCGTGTTCTCTTTTAGACGAGTGCTTGCCTGCAGAGCCACGTCCTGTCATCTTCCGCATAGCTAGTCTACAAAAAATAAAAATGGGCATCAAGTTTTTATTTGTCACATGGTTATTTTTCGGACATATACTGTAACATTTTTGAGTCATTTATTTGCTAGTTTTCTTTTCAAGAAAGTAAGTTCTAGCTTACTTTTCTGCATAATGCGACATTTAACGAGTTGACTCAATAGGCCCAACTTTAAATTGTTCCCTTTCCCTTTGCAGCATCATTATGGGTGGTTGTCAGTGACATTTCTTTTGTTTCTCTTTGTTCAGAGGACCGTGCATGGCCAAACACAGATCTGAATCGGAACCACTTGCGCATGTAAATTCTGAAAGAATTGCCAGCTAAGCAGTCAAAAAAAAGTTGATCGCAATGTTGCTCAAGTTAAGCACTTCCGATACATATGTATATATATATATATATATATATATATATATATATATATATATATATATATATATATATATATATATATATATATATATATATATATATATATATATATATATATATATATATATATACCAAATTTAAGCGAGATAGGTAATCTACAGACAGATTTATGTAGTAGGACATAAGAAAGGATATGCTATAGGGTAATCGAAATGTGACAAAGATCATGGCCACGACTATGAACAATTTTTTGAGTGCATCTTCCTAGGCATGCATGGAAGTCTGATTGTTCTGTACCTGGCCTTCAAGCTGCATTTTCCGCTGCGCTTTCAACTGTTTTAGTTTTTAACGAGGACCTGAGGATTTCCACAACTATAACTGGTATGATTAAATCACCTATCCGAAGAACCACCATGTTCCGAAGTTAGTGTGTTTCTATGTTAATGATGAGGCATGCACAGTGGCCCTTCTGTTTTTTAATCATCTCAAATGGGAACACTGTTACTGATCAACTAATTAGACGTGTTACCCAAATTGCAATTTTTGCTTGAAATGGTGTCGATATTTGGGCAATTTTCAGAGGAAAACCACGGTTGCGAAATTTTCCAATGTTACACAGGCTGTAAGGCAGCACGAAAATGTTTGGCCAAAGTATATCAGAGTAATTACAATCCCACACAAGTCGTTAAAAGTATACACTATCGTGCCCAAGGCGTAAAACGTGCTGAACTAAATAAAGAATTTTCCCAACAAATTTTTGTTGTCTTCAACGGCCAAAGTAGTGAAATAGTGACCCGGTGATGTCTTGTACATAGGAGAAGACACTCTGATAACAAAAGTGAGCATATCGCAAAAAAGTCCAGGTAAAATAATAATAATAATTGTTTAGGGTATTGGTTTATGTTGTGAGTCACAATATTCAGCTAAAGCCATTTCAGCGAATCAATTCCTCCTGACTGTCTCCGATTGTAGTGGCAATATTTGGTGCTAATGCGATAGTTGAAGTCAGATTTAGCATTTTCCATGTGATTGAAGAATTCATTTTGAATGTCGCTTGCCTGAAAGAAATGTAAAACCAGAAACAGTTATGGATACATTTTTGCCCTCTTCCAGTATTGTAGTGAGTCATACTATGAAAATAAGATTAAATCAAAAGACAAATTATGCGTAGGACACTCTCCCACATATTGACGCTGCCTGTATAGAAAGTTGTAGCATGTGTCAAAATACATCATACGGAAATTAAATTAAACCAACAACATAGAGTTTGTGTAGCAAGGTTCTCAATTTATGTCACACTCGTCGCCTACGTGTAACTTATGTATTAATTGAAGTGCTGTTTACAAATTTCTAATCCTTCACTTATTTCGCCAGGGTTGCCTAAGCTAAGTTCAACAGCCCAGGAAATAATCCACTACTGTATAAACAGTGTAATGAGATACGGAAACGCATTCTGGTTGCTACCCACTTACACTCTTGATTATCAATTGATGTGGTATAGGCTGTCTTAAAAATGTACTTGTGAAGCAAGGTGTGTTACTATCAGAGCTAATGCAAACTAATGTACTTTTTGTGTAGTATGATGCAGAAACTGAAACGAGGAGGCCCATGTATTTTCAGCAAGGGATTGTTTTTTCGGATGAAAAGAATTATGTCAGTTGTAGCTACCACTATAGGTATTGTCTGCTAAATATTTCCATAAATATATATATATGCATCTATGTTTAAGTCACACACACACACACACACACACACACACACACACACACACACACATATATATATATATATATATATATATATATATATATATATATATATATATATATATATATATATATATATATATATATGTGTGTGTGTGTGTGTGTCTGTGTCTGTGTCTGCGTATATATTAAAGTGAAATAGTTGATGATATGGTGTAGTTAATCCATGTTAATATTCACGTTATTTTATATCAAGAGTAGATATATATATATATATATATTTATATATAAGTTCGTACATAAATCACCGCTACCGCAGTTTTCAGGTCTTGCTTATCTGTTTGTGGGTTGCAAGCAGTATCGCACTGGTCATGTGTAGTAAATGGGATTATGAGGGATTTCTAGACGGTATTTCTGTATCTAGTATTCTCTGGATTCATGAAAATGTATAATCTGTTCCACATTCTTTGGGCGGCTGGGGTCAACAGAGTTTCTGGACAAAACGCGTCATTTATGTTTTTTCCTGGCTCAGTTGCAAGTCTGATGGTTTTTTTTTCTTATCTGCATAAGATGGCAGTTTTTTTTTTTTTAATGGGACAGAATCCATGGTCTTGCACATTTTGAGTCAATATTACTTCAGTGTGGTTATTTTTTGTGTGGAATATCATGAATAATACGATTGGGAAAAGTGGTTTAGACGTAGGGGTACTCACTTCCCTCCCAAGAATGACTTTACGTGTAAATATGTATAAAACTGGATTGTTGTCTTGGCAGGTAAGGTTGAATAATTGCTTACATTATACGGTAATTCGTTGCGTATGGTTCCCAAGAATAGGCCGGAATAAAATATGCAATTGAGAATTGTGACAGTTGGGTTTTTGGTGTATGAAGTAAAGACGCGGGAGGTTGGCAAAGCCACGTCATGTCTCGTTAACTTTTTTCACAGTGTAGTGAGTTTATTTGGACATGGGTTTGTCACGGTATGTTGGCCTACTAAGGTATTGGCTCAACAGGGAAAATAAATTGATTTTTGTGAAGAAGCGTATTCCTGAAATACTGCTATGATGCCATAGGCGCTTGGGTTTATGATGGTTGTAATTTTTCAAGAAAAGCTTAATAAAATTAATTTGTAATGGTGCGGGGGGGGGGGTCAATTCAGCATGATCCCTTTCTTGCTTTTTTTTTCTGGTTTTTTTTTTTTTCTCAAACGGGGAACAGGACAGATATCTGTAACATTGTATTGATTGGGACTACCTGCTTGCAGACAGTTTCGTTTCATGGTAAGAGGCTTATGTAATACGCCTGGCGATACTTTTTTATCTTTTATGGAGGCAATAGACTTTCGCGGAAAGAGCTAAGACACACGCAGTATTATGTTTAAAGAGTGTGGTATGCAACTTAAAACGCACCATACTAACTACCTTTGTATAAAAGAAAACGTGTATTTTCGGAAAATGATATCGTCTGAAATTAAATGCCTTTAAACAGCAAATTAAAAGTTCGAACATGTCATTCCTATGAGAAAAAAGAAGACATAGAATAGAAGAAATGGCTATTTTTATTGATAAAACTCCTAGCACGCCCAATAGGGTGTACCTGTTTTGATAACTTGGACAATATATATACCGATAATACATCTATTAGGCTAGCGACAAATGCTTCAAAAGTGTCCTAAAAATAGGTGCAACCCCAACCAAAGGTATAACAAAACACAACCTATATCAAAATGTGCGCACATGTCTCCTCTTTACAGAAAAATAGGTTGTGGAGTCCGAAAAGCGTTTTTGTTTGTATGTTTACCCGCCCGTTTCTATGGCAAGCTCTATTTTTTGTATAAAATGACTACTTTTCACTAATTTTGTAATATCTGCCTTAATTTTGAAGATAAGCACTCCAAATTTCATCAAAAGGTAGCACTAACCTTACTCTTTCAACAGGCATGAAGCTTTAAAAAACTCATTTGATTAACATGATTATTATTATAATTATATGCAAAATTTTGTCATCTATCTGTTGATGTTGTTTGCTTCAGTTGACAAATTACAAAAATGGGGGTAAATGTTAAATGATGAAGGTATTATATATCCAGGGATATACCGATACCAAATTTACTGGAGTATATGAAATGGACACCGTTACATGTATGCAAATTACGCCTTAAATGTTGGGGTTTTTGAAGCCATGGTAGAGATGTACATCACACATTATGTGCTATACAAATGCAAAAAGATACATTTTTTCTTGAAAAGTGCTTCAAAGCATATAGAACATAGAATCCCAATCGTCTTATCAGCATTTTTCGTTGACAGTTTTACTGAAATTTTATGGGTCCGCTACGGGGGGGGGGGGGGATGTTTATGGGTTGTCTGTCTGGCTAGCTTGTGCAAAACTGCTGTCTCCAGAACGCATTTTTGGAATTTGGGCAAATTTAGCATATGTATTACCGAAAAAAATATGAAGTGAATACAATTTAGAAACCCTAACATTTAATTTATGCAAATGAGGTCATCTTCAAATTAGGATTTTATCATTTATGCGTTGTGTTGTTGAGGCACCAGAAAGAACAAATCTCTTTGACTTCCAGAGTCCATGTCGGATTCTAACTCTGCTATGTGATTGTCTCATCATCAGTGTTATTGATGATGACTGTGCATATTGTCAAAAAGTGTTGTTATGGCTGAATGTCAACTTAAGTTATCCCTTAAGCAGTCGCTTGGCGTAGATTTTGATGAGAGGATCCAGGAAAGGCCATAACATTGATTATGAGTTTCAAAGAGACCACAAAATAGAAGTTCATGGTTTGATTATAAATAAATGCAATACAACGTATGGGTAAGATCAGTTGTCATCTAAAAATGCCAAAAACAGAATATAAAAGATGTGAATAATTTAGGAAATGGAAAATGAATACTTTAGGGGCCAAATAACCAAACAAAACAAAACCAAACAGAGAGAAGAGCAAACATGAGGTTGCAAGATAATAAAATATTGTATTGACGACCCTTACAATACAATCTTTTATCCGCAATACAAGCCCAGGCTGGCTGAAGAACAGCCAGCCCCT
This sequence comes from Hermodice carunculata, assembly GCA_964020975.1. Classification (NCBI taxonomy): domain Eukaryota; kingdom Metazoa; phylum Annelida; class Polychaeta; order Eunicida; family Amphinomidae; genus Hermodice; species Hermodice carunculata. The sequence goes on along the minus strand of OZ026616.1, from coordinate 59,157,994 downwards.
TCAGGTATTTATACTAGCCATATTTGGTCATGTGACCACGTGCATCCAGTTTCTCTAATAAGAAATAAAGACGGAAATACTTACATGGCCGAACTCTGACATTTTGGATATGCATATGAAAATATTTAAATGTGACTTTGTGTGTGTTTGCCAAAAAGTTTTAAAAACGTACCACAGACCGATCAGCTGCTCGACTACCGCCTACTGAGGATGCATTTGAGCAACGTGTGTAAAGGGCACGATACAAATGTGCCATCTGATGCCACAATGGCAGTCATCAATTACATAGAGCTCTTAAAGCACTATCATTTCGAGACTAACAAAAATCAATGAATATTCGGGTCTTACTGATTCAGAACACAAATTTCCGCCTTTTTTGTGAAATTGTGTACGCTTACACAACAACTATTCAGAAACCAGATTCTGATAAGAAAAACTATGATTAAACAATCCCTCTTTTAAGCGTAGAATGTCCTGAAATGTTTGAATAGTCTCACCAGAAACGCTAAGGAAATTGCGCTTGTACAACAAAATTCTTAATAAATTTCTGCCACCCCAAGCTTCCTCGATATATATATATAAATACTGCCATTGTTATTCATAAATAAACTCACATTGGTCTAATATTGAAAATGGCTATATTTATGTCAACATATTGCGAGTGAGCATGCATTCCATTAAATCTGAGAATATTCCCCTCGGTAACCTAGATCAAAAATCGATTTTTTGCGCTGCCCATTTGCATCAACAAATCAACTTGTCTGACATATCAATTTTGTTTTTTTTCAGACAACACAATTTTTCAGTGGACACTAGTTGTAACTTTATGTGGCACATACTTATTATGATTTTAGTTGATTAGAGTACGGGGGGGGGGGACCTCAAAGATCGTAAAAGACAGTCAAGCCATTTTCTGATCAGAATCCTGTGTGTAAATAATAGATTAATTGATAGTTAGACAATAGACTCCAGACTAACACATGGTTATAAAGGAACATTTACCTGTATAAGGAAGAGGTCCTGTCACAAACTTTATATTGAACAAATTGTGTTCCTTGTGAAAAGGTGTTCAACCTGTGTCGTATCTCAGTGGGAATGCCTGTTTTTTGTCAGGTCCTGTCTTCCTCCCATCAATGTATATCTATATGTAGTTATGCCATTCATTGGAAGGTTCCCTACCAGATGAGGCCTCCATCCGAAAAAAAAAATGCATGCTGATTGCCCTTGACTACACGCATACCGAGTTGAACACCGATAAATTAGCTTTATGTCCACCAGTTTTAGTGTTATGTCACAGATAGCAGCTGTCTGTAATAGCCAAACATTTGGAGCAGTCCTGTTCCTAGCTTCCAATGATTGGCTGCTGCGACAACTTCTCCATCCAAATTTTCATCCGGTGGTGATTGCAACAGAAAGTCACAAAGACGCTATTTATATGCAAATCACCTGGACATCACCTACATAAGATGCAACAATGTGCGTGTACGTATGTGTATGTGTGTGTGTGTGTGTGTGTGTGTCTGTGTTTGCAAGTGGTAACTGGAAATGACTTGTTCAATATAAATAATGTTAGAGGTATAAACAATTCCTTGATGTTAACTTTGTGGCAAAACATGCAACCGATTGTACATAATTTTTCGTGTAAGAAAAAACAAAAAGCAAAAAAAAAAAAAAAAAAAAAAACATTCGAAGTCCTATGATTCCTTATTATTCTTATGGGAAACATTGAGTACTGATACAATGCCCTGATAACTAATGATTAGTACCATGAAAAATATTACAGTGATACAATAGCAAACTATTTGCAGAATATTTCCTATCTTCCTTCCAATGGCAGGTACACGAGAATAATGCTACTCAGCCAGACCCAAAAATGAAAATGCAATTTTGGAAATCATCAAACAAAATTACGTCACAGTAAATTTTATATCAGTTAGATCATAGTTTTTTTTTTTTTTTATACCAAGGACTGACTAGTTTATCCATATACATCTGGATGATCGTCAAAACACATATTGCATTTAAACAGAAGCATACAATCAGTGTATTATTTTGTCTGTAAAGATCGGATAGGAAAACAAGCTTCTTTGCAATGGCTCAAAGATAGATAAACTAGACCTATAGAAGCGGCATTGAAATGGTCGTTTTCCATATCCACATCGCCATAACGTTGTTCTAAGTTGCATCAAAATGTTACCATTGCAAAACTTTTTTTGTCTGAATATATTTAACATAAATATATTAGCTGATATATAAAATGCAACATAATACATAACAACATCACAGACAATTCTGCTAACCTGGTGCCATCTCGGTAGTTCAGCATACGTGTTGCATGCAGACCCGGCACTTATGATGGACATGGTTTACATGTCCTAAGTAGAAGTGCCTAGCAGAATATTTCTATATTACATCTGAACGCCACGTGGACATATTCTCTGATAGTTAGCTGTGTGTGACAATGCAAAACCGGTGCAAACAAGAAATGATCATATGACAGGAGCTACTCCATTTACTTTTTTAATCAAACAAACCCAATAAAACATGTTTTCAAGGTCTCTAAGAACAGCGTTTATTTGAGATTTTGTGTTGGGTCATATTTCCCCCTCTTTTAGAATTGCCTTTGTTATTACTGCCTATATTTTTTATACCTGACAGTAGATGCACACATGTTCCCGCGAATAAATTGAGTCCAGTTTCCCAAAATTGTTTAACAAATTCATAGCATAGCATGTGGGAGATATTGACATGTGTGTATCATTCCATAACATCAGAAAACAGTAAAAAAAGCCAATATTGTTAAAAAACAAGCGACGAGACGCAATGATTCCGTTAAAATTCATGCAAATTGCAAGGTAGCCAGACATTTTTAATTCTTCGAAACTCTTTGTCAAAATAAGAATTAAAAGTGTTAACATATAGGTGTGCTTCGTTATGCTAAATATTGAAAGCATCTGGAACTTGGTCATATGTGTATGGGGTATTGATTTAACCATCATCTATTTTTACCTTTCCTCACTGGACTAGTGGCATCAGCCGTCCCAGAAGCCATGCTGAGAATTTTTGCAGAGATTCTTGAAAGATATGCTGTCATTGCAATTAAAGTGAGCAGGTCCTTAAATTTGTATGTACGCCCTTGTGTTATTTATCATATTCAACTCTATGTGTGTCAGATCAACATGTCTTTGCAGGGCTGAAAAGGTCAAGTGTGGCAACTATTGCCCATGTAATAGGTCATCAGGGTAAAGAACCCATACATATGATTTTTGGTCAGAACAATTGTTTATGATATGCACATGTTTGCATTAGACTGTAGAAGGGCCCGTCTTGTCAAGATATATTTTTAACTAAATACAAAAACGGATATAAAATGTAATATTATGATACCTTGGTGCCCCCCAATATGTGTATCATTAATATTTTCATTTACTCTGTTTATCCATACCGGTTTTTGTTATATTGGTAGCAGAATCATATATGTTTACGATATGGTTAACAGTTTGGCACACATGTAATATTTTAAATGGAGATGAAACTGATACTTTTTCCACGTTTGTCTGAATTTTCCTGCTTATTTGACAAAGTCTATGAGACAGAGTACATAGCCATTTGTTATTATGGGGGGGGGGGGGGGACATAATGAATTATGTGAATGAGGTTGGGTAAAATCCTCCAAAAGTAACATTTCTGCTAGCTTACATGTACTTGCAAAACAACTGCAGCAAAATAATGAAGGACAAATACAAGACAAAAAGAAAAAAAGAAAAAAAAAAACTCCTAACTATTCTTCTATTCCTCACTTAGGCAGTAGGCTTGACGGTCGTGTGTATCATACCCTCTGAAAAATTGGTAGTCATAAAATATATTTGAAAAAACACAGGGTAGTTAGAATGCGCCATAGAAAAAAAAAGCATTGTACAACTTTGTTGATTTACATATTAATTTCAGCAAATAGAAAACCTCTAGCATTCGGCAAAGTGTTAAAGCCAAACAATTTTAAAAAAATCAAGCAATTGTAGGCCTTTCAATGCCAGAAATTAAAGTAAGAAGGGATAGAAACTGTTCAAATGTTATACTTAATATCAAAACCCTTTAAACTTAACGAAATATATGATTATGAACCTCAAATAATAATGATAATATATATATAAACGTCTTGTGACATTTTGACCACTTCAATGTCAATTGAACAACCTTTGATGAGATCTTACGGAAAATCGTGCCAGATATGAAAGTGTTACCCAATATTATATGAGGTGATTTGCGCCAAGATGAACAAATGCAAGGTAGCTCTGTAGAGAAGACAGGCACGCAAACCACCCTCAGCCACGGGAGTTACTCGTCTAAATATTACAACATTAAACCAGCATAATTAAAAAAGATATCGGTCATTTTGGTAATCAGAATCTTATTTCAGTTGAACAAGACAGGTAATTGCCCTGTACAGTTCAAGGACTCCTATTTTAGGGAAAGCCGAACATACTCTACCTTTACGATCACAAACCCTAATACCCTTATTAAATGTGCTCTCCATTTGGACCTTCTCTGCACTTTGGGGATATAATCGCGTTCAAAACAAGACCATCATCACATGATAGATAATGCACACAACACCACTGTCTACGGTAAGCCTCTGCAGCTACACTTTCACAAGGAGGCTGGTAGGTGTCATGCTGAAAAGAACAAAAGACTCTCTGGGGTAAATGGAGTCAGGTCGTGGGGTCATCACTTAATTTGGTCAAGGCCTGACTATTTGCTATGGCATCAGCATCACATCATGTGGTCTCCAATATTTTGTTAGTGAGATAGCTAGCATAAGGTAAGTTGGCACGAACGACTCACTTGATCGGTTCTAATAATCTGTCACTGAAGGATCTCCATTCGGGTCATCAAAACCTGTTCTCCTGAAAGTATAAGCACTTGAATTTGAACACAACACACCACCAAAAAAATTGGCTGACATGCAAAAGTATATCACTTGATTGCCCTTAGTCAATAAGAAGCAGGAAAAATCGTGATCGTGGAATGCAGAACTAGGACTCTGTTGCAGTGATTTATGCTTGGCCGGCATAGCTATGTGGACGGAAATGAAACAAAACAAAGAGCAGTTTATATAAAAAAATGGACCCTGATGGCCACCCTTCTTTCAACAAACGTCCATCGAAACGTGCAACATCATCAAAAAAAAACCCACCAGGCTTGTTAGGTAGATTACGCAATGATGGGGCAAGTACCAAAGGTGATCAGGGTTGTCAAGATCTCCGGGAGGTACATGTTCAGCATACTTGTTGTTCAAAATTTGTGTAATTCTTGATTTTACTTTTCATATAAATGTTCTCCATGAATGCTTTGGCGATGTTGTCAGGACATTTTTAGCATTAGGGAAATTGTTAGATAGACCATCACTATGATCCTTTTCTGGAATTGGTAAGTAATGCTGACCGCCTGTTTGAATACATGTTTGATCCCACAGGCTTAAGACTTCCTTGTATTGTATGGACATTTGAGGCTTAGCCATCCCTTCGTTCTCCAATATTCCATAACCTCTCAATATTATCCAAGAGCACATGATCAAATACAACATATGCAATGACAGGGGCTGATATGAAGGTACAAAATACAATATTGCTAGCAATGTTAAAGCTGTCATTGACAGGTCTTTGAATGGTCCGACTAAATTTGTAGCGAATGACAAAAACTAAACAACAGTCATTATTTCTACGGAATTCTAATGGAAATAGGCATTCCGTGAAATCTTGACCAATCAAAATATCATCATTGTCACAGTTAATGTTTGCAGACATGTCAAGGTCCTGCAGATGAGAATATTTACTTTTTCCCAAGAATGCAGCGATAGCAGAATGCTTTCCAGGAAGTTTACATCTGGGATAAACAAGGATCCATTACCAGCTGTAATCTTCATGCCGACATGCCTGGGTATAAATGACGTCATATCAGACATAGCCTTAAGGACGTTGCTTGTACCAGGTTATCTGAGATTTAATGCTTTACCCAAAACTTCTGTATAGAAACAATTTGAAGAAAAACTGCCAAGCGCCACCTTGTCATTTACCGGTACCTATACAATGGGCATGAATGTGGTGCTGGAAGACACAGGGTGGGTAGTGAAAACATTATCCAGGTGGATTTAAGTTTGAAAGTTTAAGCCCATAAGCAAAGCAATTATTATTATTTTATTTTGCTGCAGCTGTGTTATTTTTGTTTGTTTGCTTTTTTTGTTTTTTGTTTGTTTGTTTGTTTGTTTTGCTCATCTTTCTTGTTTTTTCTTTTCGGAAACACAGTCTACTGGAGCATGATTGTAACACAAGCAGTTATTACATAACTTATTTCTGCGAACAAACTCAAATCAGTCAGAAACCTTCTGAGCTTTAAACTCAGGGCGACGTACTCTTGAATGTGAAAACCCACATATCTTACATGGAGTGGTATTTTGTGGAGTAACGGTGTGCATACATCCGATGTATCATCCAACACAATTGTATGCAAAGAAACACCATCATGTTTCTGATGAACAGTTGAAGAGGTATCATTCTTTCTCTTTTTCGTTTGTTTGTTTTCTCCCCTTGAATGTGCCCTTTATTACTTTGCTGCAGCTGTGTTGCATGTAAGCTAGCTCGGTCTCTTAATACAGCACCCCACCTCAGCAGCTAATCCATGTCAGGCAAAACTCCTTTAACAAACTCCACTGAGCCTGGACACGTTCAGTAGTAATCGGATTCACCCCTACGTCTGGATTCTTCTTTTGACCATTTAATTTCCACAAAATTTTGCAGACGCACCATACTGTCAAACATCATAACCTGGACGGTCATTTGATCTAGTGCATCAAGGTTTCTCAAAATATCTTGAGCATAACAAAGCTCATGGCTCAATAGACGCATATCATGTGCTGATTTTCCAGCCTTGTGCTTACACAATTTTTTTATGATACTTTCTGAAACTAGACGTTTAGATCCCTATAGCTCTTGAAGCATTTCAAGTGCGTGCCTATAGATAAGCGTCACGTACCAGCTGCGAAGATTGAATCGCCAAAGGTGCATCATCCCTAACATATTGTAAAAGACGTGCAAGCTTACTGTCTAAATCTTTGGTCTATTTACATTGGCTGAAATGTTTTGATAAAGGACTAGTACTTCTGAGGGTCGCCTGAAAACGTCCCAAGCTTGACTTTTGGGAGACTAAATAAATTTAACAGATCACTATGTTCATGCTCACGACCCTATGCAGCAACCGGTCAGTGTTCAACTGGCTGCTCTGTAACATTCAGACTGACTTCATGTTTGAAAGCTTTAACCTGGGACAAAGCGTCAACATGAATGTTCTGAATGCAAAGAAGTAGTCCTGGAGCTGAGCATCACTGATATTTTAGCAGGTATAGCTTCATGCTATGATGAAAAGTCCCTGGATCTCTTCTTCAGCCGCCCAACAATACCTGGTACATGTATTCAGCAATAATCTGCTTTAGCTTGGTACTTGCCTGAGTGACGTTACCTTTGCATTGCTTCTGTGAAGTTTGGCATGCATCTAAAATAGACATACTGCTTATGAACACCATATAAATGTGCACTATAATTGCAATATGCATTTGCTATAGGCAAATTACGATGCACACTAAAACAACCACTTTTGGTTGCTCCCTGAAGAACAACATGTGCAACTGTCCGTATCCCACATCTCGACGTTGTACTAACCCTTGCCACCATCAATATGCAGATTCTTGGCAATAATCCGTTGCACTGCAGACACCTTTTAATTTTTGCTGTATAACTGGCCACTTCCAAAGGATGATTATCTGACATGTTTAGATTTAGACCACAGTAGGTTTTTTTTATTGGGTTTATGCTCAGTGCACACATCTTATCAAGCTAAAAAAGGCAGAAGGTACAATTACAAACAGTTTCTATCACTTTTAGATTTACACTTGCAATCAAATTCAAGCAATAAATAATATTTACTTGCCATACTTTACAGTCATATGCACAGACTTGATTATTGTAACATAACGCGTGTACTCGAACAATTATGATAAAGGTATAGAATATTTCACAGTTTAGTCTAGTTTTAATTCGCTGACATACGAAATTAACGTTCTACGCACAAGTAGTTGAACTTCGCGTAAGTCTTATAGTGTGTTGTGTATGTGCCACAAAACTAGACTATAAATAAACGCTAAGCTGATCCTTTTGCTTACAAAATGCATTCAATCATGAGCCTAATAATAAATGATGCATTTATGCACAAATATCCGAAAACATACAAACCTTGGTGGAAACAGCACTCCATAAATACACAAACATTAATGAAAGGCAAAATCCTGCCTTATTTTTTGAGTTTGCATTACCTACATAACATTTGCATGTATGTTGATAGCTTGCTTGTTTTATTCATATCTCCAAAAATAAAAATTCTATTTAATTTTACATATATATCCCAATATAAGCACAGCAACTGAGACTCATTTTACAAAAAGTGTATATTTTATGTTTGGAACGAGAGGGACGCGAACCTGCAACCGTGGCACCATTCGCCCAGCTGAAAATGAGAAACGCACACATCCAATTGAACGAATCCCCATGACGGTCTACCAAGCAGTGGACAGAGTGCTACGCAAAGCATTATCTCAGTGGCACGGAGAGATGACAAAACCCTGGTTTGCCTATTGACTGACATCGCAGTCAAAAATGTAGAAATCCGGTTATTGACAAGTGAACATAAAGATCACGAGACCCCACTTCAAGTGGGCAAATGCAAAATCAAAATATACTCACCCACAACAAAAATAACCGAATAACAAAAACAAAACAAAACAAAAACAAAAACAAAAAAAAATAAATAAACAAAATGAAATAAATAAATAAATAAATGAATAAATAAATAAATAAATAAATAAATAAGTAAATAAATAAATAAATAAATAAACAAACAAACAAACAAATAAATAAATAAATAAATAAATAAATAAATAAATAAATAAATAAATAAATAAATAAATAAATAAATAAATAAATAAATAAATAAATAAATAAATAAATAAATAAATAAATAAATAAATAAATAAATAAATAAATAAATAAATAAATAAATAAATAAATAAATAAATAAATAAATAAATAAATAAATAAATAAATAAATAAATAAATAAATAAATAAATAAATAAATAAATAAATAAATAAATGAATGAATAAATAAATAAATAAATAAAGGAAACACTGAAGGGAAAAAAAGTGCCACAGGAACTTGAGAGACTTTCATGGTAATGCTCACGAAAGGACCCACAAAGCGCCAAACGCCCATATCATTGCATGAATCAAACGACGACCCCACCTGCCCCCCCCCCCAAAAAAAAAATGATAATAAAAACACCCCTACCCCCTTCGAAACACAAGTACCCATAATAATACAAAACTGTAATGTCTGGTACAACCTGTATCAGAAGTTATACTGTGGTATTTATTTCATATATTTGAATAGTGACTAATTGCCAGCTTTTATGACAGCACAGTGCTTTGTGCACAACAGATGCATTAGGTATGTGATGGTAGCACTAATGTGGATTATTCATGATTAGATTGCGCAGATAGAATTGGGTACTGAGACAAAGCTGTTTGTTCATACAGCGTTATATCAGTGGCAATCAGGTGCGAAATTTTGTTCAGTTTCAGTCTCTATTTAGGGTATGCATTTTGCTGAACATCATCTCTGAAATTTAGACATTTAGCAAAGGAATTTATATTGTGATTTCAAAGATGCAAATAATGTTCTTCCTATGAATTCAACCAGTTAGGGACATGGGCCACAGCAATGCCTTATCATAAACACGTTACTGTCAGGAAAGTTGCATCCCATATTTCTGCTCTTTTTTTCTAATGTCCCATAAATTGACAATGGATTTGTAGAAGCAAACAAGAGAAGTAGCTTTGTGCTTTTAAGATAATGAAATCCAAGCTATATGCGAAAATGTCACTTTTTTGTAAGTGCTGGCCATACCTCTACACAGGTTTGAATGTTACTTTAGCGACCTCTGTTGTAGATCTCTTATTTTTTTTTACTGGCACCACAGTTTCACCAGCTTAAGCAGTGTTAAAATCCATGTGTTACTCCAATATTTCAATATTTTCATTGAAATGTACCGAAAAGATATCACCTTGGAAGGTAATAATTCAGGTGGTTTTCGAGATGTGTTTCTGGACTTGGATATTCGGGTCACTAATGACATGTTTTGCATTAAAGACTTTCACAAAATAAATGAATTTAACTTTAAAGTAGTTAACTATCCTTTTCCGGACATTAATATTTCGGAAACTATTGGATATAATATGTTTTTGTCACACATTTTGAGATTTGGTCATATTTGGTGAAAAAAATCAGGAATTTGCAACTAGAACCAAACTTATTTACAATCAATTTGATTCAAGAGGATTCTAAGATGTACTTTAGATCAAATATTTCTACAGATTTCCTGTATGTATCCAGAGATAGTTAGAGAGCGTGCCTTCATATTTTTTTTTTCATACAATTTAGACTTGTCGGTTTTGCTACTTCATTTTATCATTTGGCAACTTTCTGCTTTAATATTCACCTTTTAGACATTTTCGGCTAGCTTGACCTCTTTTTGGCTAAACCCAACAGGGACTATCAGTAGCAAGCAGTGGCCTACAGCAGTTACAAGCTTGCCTAATTGTGCTTGACATTTGGTCAATAAAAAAATATATTTTGATTGCATTCCCTTGACTCAAGTACTGTTAACTTCTATTCTTCTTTAACTTGCTGCACGAATTTTGTTGTTAATGTCCGAAGATTATTGGAAAGTTTGGCTATCAGAATTTTACAGAATTTAGACGTGCCTGTTTTTCTTTTTTTTTTCTTTTTTTTTTTTTTTTTTTAATCTTTCGGCACCACTCAGTCTTAATATTCACTTTCAGGCGTTTTAGGCTTACATGTTTTCTGTCAGGTTTAACGACCAGTGGCATTTAGATATCAAACAGCAGTCCATGACAGCTACACGTTTGCCTTACTGTACTTTAATTGAGTCAAAGAACATCATGTTTTGATACATATTTTTTTTATTTACATTCATTCTTTTCAGACATGCCAAAAACACAGTCAGTCAATATGCAAACACATACTCAAATTTGTCAGTATTCACTCAAAGGTCACAAACCTGACCCATTATGTTGAAACATTAATTCAAGGATGGCAGCAGAATAGAGCTTTTTTTTTTTTTTTGTTTTTTGTTTTTTTGTTTTTTTGTTTTTGTTTTTTTTTTTTGATCAAAGTATGAATTCCCAATGATACCCGCAAAAAACTCTGGGTTTTTTTTGTTTTTTGTTTTGTTTTGTTTTTTTGATCAAAGTATGAATTCCCAATGATACCCGCAGAAAACTCTGTTTATTATTATTATTATTATTATTATTATTATTTTTATTATTATTATTATTATTATTTTTATTATTATTATTATTATTATTATTATTATTTTTATTATTATTATTATTATTATTATTATTATTATTATTATTATTATTATTATTATTATTATCATTATTATTATCATTATTATTATTATTATTATTATTATTATTATTATTATTATTATTATTATTATTGTTTAAAGTCAATCTAATACAAGACATGCGTATTAATTGCCTGCCACAACTGTATGCCTGATTCCTAGTCCCACTTGATGAAATATGGCGAGATACGGGTCGGTTCGTGCGCACACAAGCCAGATATTACTAAAAAATTGAAAGTAAAGAGTATGTTTTCGAGGTGCATGGAACTGTTTTCTTATATACGGGTCGGGAGGTACCAGAAGAATACCAGTGTGGCATCCGACAATTAGAGAAGTTTGGTCTCTTCGATCAGGTGTCATGGTTGGAAAATAATTACTTCAGTATAACAGTGATCTCACTTTTAGAATGTGGGCTAGGCATATAAACTCTCCAGTCCAATTTATAATAAACGCAAGACAAAACATTTCTACACTTCATTGCAAAGAAGCATATATCATATCATAACATTCAATTAATTAGCAACTATTCTGGAAACTAATTGAGCATTTTATATATATAAACCTGCTTTGTCAAGCTGTACTCTATGATAAAATTATTTATGACGAAAATATTGAATGATCCTGCCCTCATCCACGCACCGATTTAAAGGTTAAGAACAGTGTATATGCATAGATTCTGGAACAACATTTAAGTAAAAAGCTTGGAGATTAAACAATCAATTTGTACAACTACCTCTAATGTTGCAAACAGTCTCAATATAACCGCAAATTTATCAATTAAATCTGACACCCTGTTACTTCCAGTGCAAAAAACAAATACTTCCAGTCTGAGAAGCTTCATATGTGAAGCATGTTATTAGCTAAAGCAAATTTGCGGCATCTGAAACGTGTAAGGCAAGGGTAGCTGTACACGTTCAACTCACGTGTTGCTAAACCTCTCTAGTGACTCGTTGTACTCTTGCTCATGGGAAACGACATTTTGATGACAATATCAATTGCAGTGACAAACAAACCAGCTATGACATGAATGCACTATGGGGAACCCAACTGTCAAAACTTTTTATCAATTAATTTATTTAATATTTTAATCAAAATTTGTCACATCATTAAGTTGAGTTTTAATTAAGATGTTGAACTTTTTCTACAGACACATTCCCCATTATTTGTTATATCTGCTTGCATCACTGAGTAAGCAACTAAGAAGTCCTCGGCAAAGGTGTTGCAATTATGTGTACTTAAGCTTTTCTTGCCCATGTGGTAAAGGTAAGTATAAGGGGCTTTTCTTGTCCCAGTATTCAACATCTAAATATTTATTGTATTTGTACCGTCAAGCCTCATGTCATTCGAGTATAGCTATTACACAAGAAGATGCATCGATGCTATTGACAGCAATCACAATGGGAGTCGAGTCAAAAACAGTTGTAGTGGAGAAAATCCACAAAATGAAAAAAGAGACATAAATGACCATACGTAAGATGTATCTTTGTCCATCGTCAATCATTCCAACATAACCTGAACTGCATTCTATGCAGCTTATAGCTCAGAACCAAATAAACCTCATTCGTAAATTTCAACCCAACATTGACAGCAAAGATACATACAGAAAGAGGCTGATATTTAAAAATTACAAAAAAAAAAACTAACATGCATCTTCCAATACCAATGTAAATAAACATATTTAACCCCTGCCTTGCGATAGGTTGTCAACAATAAAGAGCAACTTGTGATTTTGAAACAGTCCTGTCAAGCACTCAGTTATTGTAAATTAGGTACAAACTTTATTTCCCTAAAACATATAGGACAAACGCCAAAAAACAAAAAACAAAACAAAAAAACAAAACAAAAAATGAATAAATAAATAAATAAATTAAAAAAAAAAAAAATAAGTAAATAAAATAAAAAAAAAAAAAAAAAAAAAAACTTGCACCATAGATACAAATATATATTCTAAGCCTGTACATCTTATATACGTCATAGTGATTCCCACGGTACTGTTGACCCCTTCCCTGTGTCAATCGACTGGCAAATGGTTCGGAGGGTATCACCGAAATCTAGTTGGCTTTGGACACAGTGTTAGGTATAGATCTATGGAAAAGTTTCATATTTTAAAAATCCATGCATTTTTAGATCAGTGGAAGTTCATTTAATATTGGACAGGAGAGGGGACAATTAAAGGGTTAAAGTCTTGCACAGAAGAGCGGAAACGTTAAACTCCCATTATGTTTTATATCTTTAAAATCACCATTTATACAGTAGCTGCAGCTCATTTAAAGTTGCACAGTAGAGGAGAGAGATAAACCCCATTGATGCACATTAAATACTGAATGATCATGTATCATTCACTAAAGATTCCAATATCCCTGGGTTTTCTGTTGATGTAAGTTGTGCTCATTTCATCATAAAAGAGTAATAGCCTCCAGGAAAATTATGCAAACTTTTCGATTATACATCAATGTATTCTTCAGAAGGGCAGCATTAATATATATTACTGTGTTCCATTATTCCAGGCTAACCACAGCAGATTTACATCATTTTCAAAAGCTGTTCAGAAGATCAATATTGGATCAGGCTAATCCCGTTGAACCTGGGTTGAACGAAAGTAGTTCAAATCCAGACAGGTACTCAGTGTCAATCATATATCAAAACTGGAATTGGTGATCTTTTTGCCGATTGATTACTGAAGGATTTGAATTGCGATGTTGATATGTTTTACTATGGCTGTCACATGTCACATTTCGTGCCTCTTTTTGTCCCTCAATAGTTGAATACAAAATATCAAGAAACTTTGTATGGAAGATATCCTTATGTCTCCTGAATATGTCAGGTATGTCTCCATTTATAATTTAACCTTCAAAGTCACTAATTGTCTGCAAGTTACCCTGTATTTCTGTATGTGCTATGTAACATTTTTAGCGATGGATGAAGCTATATTGTCTATGCCCCAGGGGTCTGCACGTATAAGAATAATATCTCAAAGGGACGATAGTTGTAGTGGTACCTACAACAGACGTACTTCATCCCATCAATATGTAAATATCCCATGTTGAAAGTACATAGGAATCTCCGTTTCTGTTCCTGCTAGGGATTAAGTAATGCATATATTTAATTTTCAGCAGTCTTTATTTTGCCACACCATATTCAACAAGTACATTATGAAGACATCCTATGTTAAGTAAATGCTCAAAGGGCTATATGTAAGTGTGTAGCAACCAGAAGGAGTTTAAGTACCTCATCGCCGAGGTTATACACTGATGTTTCCCTACCCGACCTGACAAATGCAACTAAGGCAATCTTGATGAAGTTAGTGAAGGATTAGGAATAAGTAAATGGCATTTCAATTAATATGTAACTTTTAAGGAGGGGACATTTTTTACTTTTATTGGAAATTTCGCATAGAAACTGGATGTTGGTGGCTGTATTTAAATTTCCCTTCTAAATGTCCTTACCGACAGAGTCAGCATATGTGCTGGCATTCCATACACTAGACTTGGTATTATGATTTGAATTTATTTTTATATTATGACTCTCTACAATACTGGACGAGTTTGTAAGTGCATTCATAATTGTTTCTTGTTTGACTTTTGCTTCAGTAAACTGTACGCAAAATGAATCATTCAATCACATGGACAAAGGTAAATGCGACCTCAACCATCGCAATTGCACCAGATATTACCATTACACATCAAAGACAGTTCCTAAGATACCAGTCTGCAACATGATTAATGGTGACGAAGGTGTCTGTTTACAAAAACATGTGTACCAAGCCTGTCATTATTCTTCTTGGGTTGATTTGTAATATGCTTACTGCTGTCATCACAGTATACTCCCCTATGTGTAATACTACACCGGGACACTATTTCACTGGCATGGCCATTGTGGACAGCATATTTTTGTTTGAAGAATTCAGTCACTGGTTCCATACATTTGACGTGTAACGTATCCATGTATATTTTTTTTACTGAAGTTTGTGGTTTTGTAAATTTCATTAGATATTTTGGCCAAATCTTCTCTTGCTACATTACAGTCTGCATAACAATGGAGCATCTCCTAACTGTGATATTGCCTTTGAAAATCGGCCGCATATCTACATCATTTAACGCAAAAATTGTAATTTTTGGTATCAGGTCTATTCTGTGCATCAATACAGTATTCCCATTCTGAACGCTTTACAAACATGAGTCTAACCCCTCATATATAATCAAAAGGATTTCAGAGTTTAGGGTTTGGAGCTTGGTAATTCTTCGGAAAAGTGGTATGGTCAAACCGAGTGAAGTAGTGGGAGTCATTACGTTCTTGCTTATTTTGAGACTGAAACGTTTGCAAGCAAATCGGAAAGGCCAGCTGGAGGGCCAGTTACAGGACACTCAAACATCTAATCAAGCCAAGGAAGCTGCGCTTACAAAATTGCTCATTAAAGTGGCCAAGATCTTTGTTTTATTCCGATTACCATATAGCATACTCCTCATTATTAAGCAATACGTCTCTGATAATATGACCCTCTGTATTTCCCGACATTCAGGGCAACTGCAAACATTCACATATGCAACTGAAATGCTAAACTTAAGCAATGATGCGATCGACGCTTGTCTTTACAGTTTAGCTGGCAGTACTTTCAGAAATTGCACACCCAAGATTTTTTGTAGTGCAGACCTGTACATGGCCAGGCACAGTATTTACAGAAAAGAGCAATTAAAGAAATGTCTATGACAGCCATCCATGATGATAATGTAAATCGAAGTGGAACAAATTAAAGCAGAACCCATTTAGCGAATTCATCAAATGTCGCCTTGTATCGAAATGTAATCCATAACTCACTTTGCAAAAAACTAAGCAATCAAATAAATCATACAGAAATGTTTAAGTTTATTCAGGAAGATAACCATGTGGCAAATCAAAGCTTTACATTCATATTTTTCATTTGTACAGCTGGCAGTCATTGCTTATCCCTTACCTGGGAGCAGAGGATCATTCCTAGGAAACAAGAGATATATAAGAAATATCTGCTGCATGGCAACACTCTTAGGATAGAAGCGAAAGCAGTATAATGGGACAGAATGGGGAACAGTCATTGGTTCAGCAATAATATAATATCTTAGTGTACGATCATTTGTGATATGGACTTGTGGGTAGCTTTATATTGAGATATGAGACAAATCCTATAATATCATTCTATGGCAAATTGGAATTGGCGCCATGTTCTCATAAAGATTGGTTTGGTACAATGTCACATCGTGTAGTCATCTCTCTCTCTCTCTCTCTCTCTCTCTCTCTCTCTCTCTCTCTCTCTCTCTCTCTCTCTCTCTCTCTCTCTCTCTCTCTCTCTGTCTCTCTCTTTCTCTGTCTCTGTCTCTCTCTCTCTCTCTCTGTCTCTGTCTCTTTGTAATAGGCACATTTATTTCAGCATTTTTAGCAGTACTAAAGCCAGCTTTCTTTTTTTTACCCAAGTATTCAACTACATTCCTTCAAGCATCTTTCTGTTTGGGAAATACCCTTGTCTTGGACAAGCCAGTGGAGTAAATGTACCTAGGTGTGAGTGGAAAAATCCCACTTGTGAATTAATTTCTTCCTCACAGTATTCTAGTTATGGTAATTTTCCATAATAAGAAATAATCTAAAATCATCTGGGGAGATGAACCCTGGGCACACAACCATGCATATCAGAGCTCTGCCATACCAGTTAAAGTTGAATGCCTATTGTCATATCAGTTATTCACATAATTTCCAAAGAAAACAGATTCATTAAAGCCAGATTATCCTATAACCTGTACTTAAAGCATAATGTAACTTCAAAGAGATCAACTAAGATGTACAGTGCAGAAACTAACGCATTGGGCTGGTAAACTTTAATATCAGCTTTATCACACTTGATAATGTACAAAGTGTAAGGCATGTTGAACTGGCTGGCGCTAAACTATCTTCAAGTTGTTAAAATATGAATTGTTTCAATATAAACATCCTTTTCTTACTTTTGACTCCCTAAAAAAATCTTACTTATTTTGCTTCAAAACCCCAAAGTGTTTTCTTAAGTTTCAGTGTTCATGGTTCATATCTACCCTGAGTGTGTTTTCAGTATTATGCTTTATTATGTGGCGCCACGGCAGTCTTTGCATTGATATCAAGCAATTCATCAGAGTAAAGCCAATTTAGATCAAATAGGCCAAGCCAGCTATTTAGTGAAGGAATATGGAGAGCAGTGTCCGTAACATTTCAGTAGAAAAAAAATGAAAAAAAGGTTTAGTCCATGACCTGGTTTATACAGAAAGTTTGTGAATTATATATGATATTGGCTGACAGGTCACTACTTCTTAATGCTTTCTTCTTTTTCACTCGGCTAAGCTGAATGAGAATTCATAAACACCAGGATTAGGCATGCCTACCATGTCTCTATTGTATTTGTGTCTGTTTGTCCAAAACCACTTCCTAGTACTCAGTACCCTATTCTGCAGTCCGAACTCTTTACTCTCCATAAGCTAACCTGTCCTGTCTTATTTATATACATAAAAGTACTATTGTCCGTATTGCACACGTTCGTCTGTAAAATATTGACATAGGCTGTATTAGCCCAAATAAATTAAAGGGTCTTCAGCGGGTACCTACTCAATAATTCATGTATTTAAGTTGCAAATGATAAATTTTGATTTTTAAGGGGTAAGGCCATCATTTCTTGCAAAAAAGAAAATTGTAGTAAAGGAACGCTATTTCAACGGTAGACAGGACAGGTTTAAAGCCATCTGTTACCTTTTATAGAAGACTACCTGTATCAAGTCAAGGTGACATACATTTCTTCACATTTCAATTCGGAGACGCATGTTGCTGTTATCGCTATTCTTGAACCTGCTTTCTGTTGTATCTAAGTTTGCTCTCATTGTTGGCTTCAAATTAATGAATAAGGGTAATGTTAAACTATTATCCCTAGATATTGAGGTAAGGTCATGGTTTTCATCCATATTTTTGAAAGTCAAATATGAAAAAGTTTTACCCTTTGGTATTTCCTTAGATCATAATGCTGCAAGTATGCTAGAATTGACTGCCAGAAATTTTATGTGTGTGATCTAATTCTTGGTCACTTCCTAGTAGTCATTACCCTATTCCGCAGTCCGAACTGTTTACTCTCCTTAAGCTAACCTGTCCTTGTCTAACCTATATGCATAGAAGTACTATTGTCCATATTGTACATGTTCGTCTGTAAAATTTTGACATGGGCTGTACTAGCCCGAATATTAGATTAAAGGGTCTTCACCGGGTAACTACTGAACATGTTTCGGAGCCTTTTACCCGTACATGTCTCTCTGAGAAGCGGCTCCTTGTCTAAGCTAAATATTCAGCAAAGACAACCCACGTAGTAATGAATAAATATGAACGTGGCAATTGATGAATTAGCTAAATACGTGAAGGATTACTTAAAGATGCAGAGCTTCATTATAAAAGAAGAATACCTGTCAAACAAACCATAATTACCAAATGGATCTCAGATGAGTCCTATTTAGGTACAACGAGTCATATGTCTTTGAACGCAAACATGTGATTTGACCACAATGTCTGTCGCGCGTGTTTCGTTGTTTCTCATATATCTGAAGCTGCCTAATATTAGCGCACTAGTTCGTGTCTGAAACACCAAGAAGTACATTCCAAACCAAGGAATTTATACTGCATATGTGTAAAGCGTGTACGGTATGTGTAGCTGAGCAAACCAAGCAGTTATAGTTACCACTGTCCGTTGTGGTGAATATAATTTATACTAGGCAAGTAGCTATTGGGTGTCTTGGCTACGCATACTGGAGGACAAAATTGTATTGACG
Source organism: Hermodice carunculata (assembly GCA_964020975.1). NCBI lineage: Eukaryota > Metazoa > Annelida > Polychaeta > Eunicida > Amphinomidae > Hermodice > Hermodice carunculata. The sequence continues at coordinate 59,138,661 of OZ026616.1, read as the reverse complement.
AACTGGACTCATCCTTTATGTATTGATTTATCTATCTTGCAATGGAGAGCAGGTAAAATACAAATAAACCATTAGTGAGTGATTAGTTTGGCTATATAATGTGTCTCCCATATTTCCTCACGTTGCATTACTGTGGAATTCTGATCCGCGAACTGTGGTGGCAAATGCTGATTCCTATACTTAAATCGAGGCTGGGCTACAGCTTAGATGTATGGATTGTCATCTAAGTCTGCAGGGATGTCCACCCAGTTCAGATTCTGGAAAGCCTGGTGCAAAATTTGGTATATAATTCTCACTGACAGCAGAGCAAGCAGGTAAAAACCTCTTTGACTCCCAGGTGTTAAGCACAGTTGTGTACTTGGTATTTGATACGAAGGTATGTTTCTAAACTGGATGGCATAAACAACAGATTATTTACTAATAGTTTCCAGATGCGAAACCTGTAATATAAGGGTGCAAACCCATGTAATTCCTTCATCCTGATTCATGGTCACACTTTTTCTCCAATTATGTGCATGTTGTACATTATGTGTATGTATATATATATATATATATATATATATATATATATATATATATATATATATATATATATATATATATATATATATATATATATATATATATATATATATATATATATATATATATATATACATACATACATACATACATACATACACAACAACAGTGGTCACCCTTGTTAACATGCAGACTATCAGCTTTTTACTTTGTTTTGTTTTTTGCACTGTTCAGGTACAGATCCGGACCGATTCCTAGTCCATATTTGTCAAGCCTTATATGTAATGCACGTAACTAATGGTAATGCACAAAGAAATTTTTTATTCCTCAATTCTACTCATGAATGTTTTCTTTCCCAGGATGAGTACCTTTTTTACCCTGTATTTTGTTTTGTGAATAGGTCTATTTTCAATTTTTGCCTGTCATTAATAGCTGAACTCTATGGTTTAGATGCAGAAAAGCAGAAATAAATTAGGAAAGTTCCTTAAAACAACAGGGTGTTATTTGGTCACTTTAAGGAACTTTCCATAATTTTTCAACCCAAGACCAATTTAAGGGAAAATCCTTAATTGTTTAATATGTGATTTTGTCACTTTAACATGTTTAAGGAACTTTCCTTATTTTAGAATGATAGGCCAGTTTAAGGAAAGTTCTCTAATTATTTATCAGAATGTGTTTTCTATATTTTAAGGAACTCACATTATTTTGTAGTCATAGACCATTTAAAGGAAATGTCTGTAAATCTTCAGGATAGTGATTTATCCATTTAAAGAAACTTCCACAATTTTCAACCATAGACCAGTTTAAGGAAATTTCCAGAATGTGATTCCTGTGATTAAAAGGCACTTTCCTTGTTTTCTAATCGAGGACCATTTTAGGGAAAGTTCCTTAAATCTATACATCTTTCTGAAATCTACACTGAATCGGATTTAGCCATTTAAAGGAACATTCCCTATTTTTTAATTGTAAACCAGTACAAGGAAAGTTCCTTAAATTTACAGAACGTGACTTAAAGAAACTTTCCTTATTTTTAAATGATAGGCCATTTTAAATTTAAGGAAATTTCCTTAAATGAAGACCCTAGCTGTTATACGGGGACTTTTTAGGGTTTTACCAGGGATGTGCTATAGATGGACCACCAATGGGAGTGCTAATTCATTTTATGGCCAACTGGGCATGACAACTACAAAGCGTGTTCAGTATCATCCCTTTGTTGTTCCATCTATGGTTCCACTTTCGCTTGTATCTGGTCACTTACATCCGGTGTCCTAATGTACCAGGTTCAAAAACGGGGGGATTTATGCGTGCACAACCAGTCATATTATTTGAATCAGAACCGTGCAGGTCCATCGATGTGTTTTCCATTGAAATCAGCCAATAAAAAGCCAAGTTTTTTTGCGATTTTCCTGCACAAAATCATGCAAAGTTGGCCAATTTGCATGTATTAAGACTCCTTGCGCCGCACTCAGCAATTAAAAATGGAAAGATGGATAGTGTATGCCAGTAGGATCATGATGGTGGTTTCATTTCTTGTAGCCGAGTCCAGCATAACGCTAAATTTTGGCTTTAAAATGCGGAACACCGTGAAAAGAGCGTATACACATCCATATTGCTGGTTTGCATGCAGTTGATTGTTGGGTCCCACGAGATCACACCACCTACGCGACTGCCAGTGGCCAGCCTAGACCAAGAGTTGTATTTGTTGGAATATCTGAATTGATTATGCCAGTGTTAAGTGTGTATAAATTTCATCCAATGGGATGGTTATATTGGATGAAGTTCAGTATTTACAAATATAATAAAAGATCCTGGCGATTCTTTGAAAATGACACAACATGCTCCCATTTGGAATTAGAATTATTTGAATACATATAGTTTTAGCAGTGAACTGTACAGATTGATGCCTCAAAAAGAAGTAAGTGCCCTTCATCCAATGTAGGATGGAGTTAAATATTGACTAGTGACCAAAATATGGTGTTTTCTTAAAGATAACAAAACAAAATACTCATTGTATTTGGAATAGTAGTGAATTACTTGGGTGATACTTGTCAAAGGTATTTATGCACTTTCTGCATTGCATCCAATGGGACCGTCCAATGGAATGGTCCTGTAGGATGGAGATAAATATTGACAAATGAACAAAACATGGTGTTTTCTTAAAAAATAACAAAACAAAAACTCATTATTATATTTGGAAAAGTAGTGAATCACTTGGCTTGATGCTTGTAAAAGATGTTTGTGCACTTTCTGCAATGCATCCAATGGGACAGTCCAATGGGATGGTCCTGTAGGATGGAGGTGAATATTGACTAGTGAACAAAATGTGGGTGTTTTTTTAGAAAAAAACACGCATTTTGAATGTTTGATTGTATATTTATTATTAACTACATGGTTTAATACTTATACTATGTTTGGCATTGTGCAATTTCTGCACTGCATCCAATGGGATGGTCCTGAAGGATGGAGACGAATATTGGCTTGTGAACAAAATATGGGTGTTTAAAAAAAAAAAAAAAAACACTTACTTTAAATAGTTTGATGGTATATTTGTTATTGTTCACTATATGATTTGATACTTATACTAAGTGTGACACTTGTGCAATTTCTGCACTGCATCCAATGGGATGGTCCAGTGGGACAATCCAATGGAACAGTCCTAAGGAATGAGACTGAATATGTACAAACAAAGAAGGATGGTGTTTTCTTTGAAAATAACAAAATCCATAAAAACATTTGGAAGCACCTGAAGGCAAACTGGTATCAAACTGAAATCATACTAGATTTGAATATCAAAACAATCTCTGTAATCAAATCTAGTGTCTGAATTATGGTCATCTAAACTTTTACACAAAATTGGCACCACGGACAATAACCCAACACCTATGATGTATGAAGGGAATGTGAATGGCTTATGACTTGTAATTGCATTTGTACGTGTAAAATATAATCCAATGGGATGGACCAGAAGCTGGTGATCCAATTGGATCCCATGGGATCCCATGGAATACAAGGTCATCCTATGGGATATCCTATAGGATCCCATGGGATCCTATGGGATGTTTTTTTCGGTATCTGAAAAAAAGTATAGATTAGAGAATTGTGTGGTTCTCTATGGTGCGTCATGCAGGACGGAGCGTGACTTTTTCTGTCCAGCAAAATAATCAGTTTTTGGAAATAAAATGTAAGTCTTCTGGATTCTCTACCAGTCGGCGTGAAGTGCAATAGTGCAGGCTCCTGATGATGATCGTTCGGATTCAACTTCTGTGAGTTTTCTGACTTTTGTGGCATCCTTGTACATATGCCCTTATCCAACCGTCCAGCCTTGAGCATGCACTGAATGACTTTTGTATATAGACATACGTAGGACATATATGCCCATTCATACTTCCATAGCCTGATTCCTCTGAACTCAATCTGATTCTTGCCATACACCATGTCCAAAAAGCTAAACATAAACAGTGCTGAGCAGTTCGCTCAATTTCTGTCTAGTGCCCTTGAGAACGACGTTATTAAGAGCAAGATCTCTGATCTGTTAGTTGACAGATTAAAGGCAGCTGAGGACAAAATAGCAACACTGGAGCGTCGAGTTGAGGAGCTCGAATGGGCTTTAGATGACAGTGAGCAGTACTCCCGCCGAAACTGCTTACGGATTAAAAACAACTGGACAGAGGCTGATCAAGAAAATACTGATTTGATGTGAAGGCAATTTTTCAAAGATTCCCTAGGAATTGAACTGAACGATCGGGATATCTGCAGATCCCATCGTATAGGCAGGCCTCAGCCGGAGTCCACTAGAGCTGTGATAATCCGTTTTGCCACCTATCAAGCTAGACAAAGAGTATATGCAAACCGTGCCAAGCTGAAGGGTCGCAGAGACATTTACATAAATGAGGACTTAATAAAAAAGCGAATTCTCTCGCCTTCCAGGCCAGTTTGTTAAAAAGAAGTGGCCACATTAAAGACACGTGGGTTGTTGACGGCAAAATATTTGTCAAAGACAATACAGATCGTCGCCTGGTGATTTCGCGCCCAGCTGATCTTGAAAAGCTCCAACCAGACGGTTCAACTGATGCCACAGAGGATGCTGCTGCACGTGACGTCCTGACGCACCCCACCCCGTCCAGAGTGATGCGAAGCATGTCTGTGTCCGATGTCTCTGCACAGTAACCACGTTAGGTCTTCTACCTGACTATTGTGTCACACATTTTGTGATGGTTATGTCTTCTCTCACCTTTGTATTATCATTGTTTTTGTTGCATTTTTGCTTTTGACAGCGCTCCGGCTTATACTTGAATAGTGGAGCTCCATATTATACTTACTCTTGCTGTTGACAGAGATGTACAAATGTCAAACAGACACATTTTCCACTCTTTGTAAATTTTCAGTATTATAGTCAGAGACGCTGAATGTGCTGTTCCATTTACTAGTGGCAAATATGACTGGCGCGAACCTCACCAAAAAAAAAAAAGAAAAAACAAAAAAAAAAAAAAACAAAAAAAAAAAAAAACCTTTTCTTTCAGATTTATTGGCAAACACAAGTGACCTTACATACTCTGTTCACACCTGATATAGCCTGCTTGACCGCACAATGTGTGTAACAAGGTGATAGTGACACTGCTCTTGTTCCAGGTCAAGGAGCGCATAACCCTACGGCTCTCTGCTTTTTTTCTTTTTCTTTTTTTTTTTCTTTTTTTTTTTTTTTTTTTTTGTATCGCCCAGAAATGAGTCGCCGGATTGCGGGCATTGATTCTCCATGATACACACGGCAGTCAGTATACTTGTACGCCGCTTTTTAGAGAACATTTTCGGGACTATATGTCTCCCCCTTTTTGTCTGTTCATTTTGTTTACTATACAACTTTATGTTATGTGTTTTGTGTTTCTCTGCCTATCAATTTATGACAGGCTATCAGATTTTGAATTTGTCCTATTCGTGTTCCACGCATACCATACCCAGAGCTTCGTTACCGAACGCACTACCTTGCATCTGCCTAACTGCCTGTCCTTGTTATTTATGTATCTAAACATCACACTAAGTGCTGTTTGGTCTGTTATGTCATTCGTTATGACCTCATGTTTTATGAATATTATATGTTTTGTGGTTGGCGCAACCAATATTTATGTACCACTCATAATTTGTATAATCTACTACTCTCATATTTTTTTACCTGGCAGTTATGTTAAATTGTATAATGCCTCGTCAACAGAACCTTACCTTTCGATTTACCATCGGTTACTGATAATTGTAAGAGGTTCTCTATTATACTTAAACAGTTTTGACATTACATGGGTATATAAACTGAATATTATAATGTATGCATTCCGAGCCCTAGTCTACTTTGTACTCAAACGCTTGCCAAACGTTACAGGTAGATATTTATTTCCCCTTTATTGCGTCACAACTACGTATACAAATTCTATGTTCTGCGAAATTGGAGCTCCATTGCAAACTTTGGGGTTGATGTACGCACTTTTATATATCATTTTACCCTGGTATTCCTGAATATGTGTATTTTTACAAAGGGACACATATTTTTGTCAGGTTTTATGCTGTATATTATTTCTCACAGACTCTCACGCAATATAGAGTATATACTTACAGTTAGTCCCGTACTTATGCTTCTAGCAGGTGATATTGCAATTAACCCTGGCCTGACTCAACACTTTTGCGATATTTCCTTATGTCATTCAAATATTCGAAGTCTTTCCCAAGATAAACTGATGTCAATTACGAGCCAATTTGGTTCGAGATTTCGACATAATTTCTCTTTCTGAAACCTTTCTTTCCTCAAATTCCGCTTCTGAAAATTTCCGTACCCCTGGCTATCATGATGTTATTCGACGTGATCGCCTACATGCAGGTGGTGGTGTCGCAGTTTATATCTCCAAGGCATTGTTTGCAATTCAACGAATGGATCTAGAAGTAGCCGATTTGGAACTTCCATGGTGTGAGGTTAGGCTCAATAACAATAAATTTCTTCTTGGTGTTGTTTATAGACCTCCAAATTCTTCTGTTGAGTTTTGGGAAAAACTCCAGGAGACCTTTGACTTGGCAAAAAGTACGGGCATCAAAAATATCATTCTAACTTGCGCTTTAATTTCCGATTGGAGCACTCAGTCGGGTCAAAAGCTTGAATTATTTATCCGCATTAATCTCCTCTCCCGTCATGTGAACGAGCCAACTCGTATCACCGACCAGTCTGCAACTTGTCTTGATCAGATCATCTCAAATGTTCCCTCCTATATTAACGAAGTATCTGTACTTCCACCCTTATCTAATTGTGATCACTGTGTTGTTGGTGCCAACTTATTGTTCCGCAGAAAGAAAGAACCTGCTTACAAAAGAAAAATTTGGCAGTATGAAAAGGCCGATCACAATGCTTTCAGAAATTATCTCCATGGGCTAGACTGGTCACCTTGTTTTATCTCCAACGATATAAACTCGTGTTGTGGTTCGTGGTCCCAACTTTTCCTCGAGGCAGCAGCTCATTGTATTCCTAATAAGTTAATTGAGGTAAGACCTTGTGACCTACCATGGTACTCGTCCCGACTTCGATCACTAGAACGCCAGGTCCAACGTCAGTATGACAAAGCTAAAAGTAGAAATTATGTAAAATAATGAACGGGCCTCGTTTTGTCGTATGCGTAATACTTACCAAGAGAAACTCAAAGCGGCAGAAGATGAATATAACAATAAGCTTCGAGCTGATTTGATAAACCCTTCTCGGAGGGATAAATGCTGGTGGCGTACGGTAAAGTACTTTTTAAACAGAAATCACGTACACTCAGTTCCTTCCCTTGTACACGAAGATCAGCATATCTCTGATGACCTCGCTAAAGCTGAAATTTGTAATTCCTTCTTTCTGAAACAATGCCAGGTTGATTCTTCGACAGCTAGCTTGCCAGACCTATCCAATATTCCTGATTTTAGGCTTGATTCATTAATTATAATGGAATCAGAGGTTCTTGAAACACTTCTTAATTTGGACACTACTAAGGCTTCCCGTCCTGATGGTATCAGTGCGCGACTTTTGAAGGAAGCTGCCCCTGCCATAGCGCCACAACTTACTAAATTGTTCAATTTATCACTAGAGAATAAAGAATCCCCAGCTCTTTGGAAAAAAAGCAAATGTTTCTCCTCTACATAAAAAAGGTCCGGATAATATATGTAACAATTACAAGCATATGTCCTTACTAAGCTGCACTGGTAAAGTTTTTGAAAAAATAGTGTTCAAACATGTATTTAATTTTTTCCGTGATAGACTAGTCATTTCGGCCCATCAATCTGGCTGTATACCTATTTTTGTCTATCACAAAAATAGATGAGTTTAACTTTGAAGTAGTTAATTATCCTTTCCCTGACAGTAATATTTCGAATACTATTGGATATGATAAATTTGTGTCACAGATTTTGAGATTTGGTCGTATTTTTTCTAAACTGGAATGTTCATCTGGAATCAAATTTATTTACAATAAACTTGAGTCAAGAGGATCCAAAGATGTGCTTTTGATCAAATATTTCTACAAATTTTGCAGTAAATATCCCGAGATGGTTAGAAATTTTGGCATCAATAATTTTAGAGTTGCCTGTGTTGCTACTTAATTTTATCTTTTGGCACATTCTGTTTAAATGTCCACCTTTCAGACATTTTAGGCTAGCTTGTTTTCTATTAGGTTAAACCCCCAGGGGCTATCGGTAGCAAGACGCGGCCTTAGACGGTTACAAGCTTGCCTAATTGTACATGATATCTGGTTGATATATCCGTTGCATTCTCTTAAATACTTAAATGAACATTCCGACTTACATTGGGACTGAGTTTTTCATTTTTTTTTTTTTTTTCATTTTTCCCGATATGAACCTGACTTGGACAAAATACTTGCATAGGAGGTTTAGAAGCACATGATACCGCAGTTTGGTAACCGTGGTGGAATTTCGTACTAACACCACCTCCGGCACTGAAACAGTACGGTCTTAATAGGTAAGTAGTATTAATAGGGATATATTGTAATTCAGGATGAACACAAATTGTACCGTAAATTTGCAGTGTTGATATAGTAATGGGCCTTTAATGGAGCATGAATCGGAGACTCTGTAAATTTGATAAATATAGCATTTCCTTATAATCGTTCTGGTTGTCTACAAATTTTACATAGCATCCGCAATATCATACTCAGCGTTTCACACACTTCATTATCATCTATGGCTGCAATATACTTTTGTTTATGCACATGCAGTTAGGCATGACCTGCGTTGTACATTGTAAAACAAGAAGGAAAAACAAAAACAAAAACAAAAACATTATACTTTATCTTATTTCATTTTTTTATTTCATTTCATTTTTTTTTTAATTCTAATTTTTATTTTTGTTTTCTCGATTTATTTTTATTTTATTTATTTATTTTTATCTATTGGTTTATTTCTTTTTCGCAATAAAAGTATGTGTCGCGTATAAAGAAGACAGGTAAAGGTGAGACACCACTAAATGAAGCACACATAGAAGGGTTGTAGTACCAAAAGTGATATGACGATAACCCACTTAGTACATGCTTCACCTTGAACACGTTTTTTTTTTTTTTGTTTTTTTTTTTTTTTTTTTTTTTTTGTTTTTTTTTTTTTTTTTTTTGTTTTTTTTTTGTTTTTTTTTTTTTGTTTTGTTTTTTTTTTTGTTTTTTGTTTTTTTTTTTTGTTTTTTTTTTTTTTGTTTTTTTTTTTTTTGTGTGCGTTTTTGTTTTTGTTTTTTGTTTTTTGTTTTTTGTTTCTTGTTTTTTGTTTTTTGTTTTTGTTTTGTTTTCTTTTTTCAGTATATATTCGTACTGGTAAAACAATGAAATATATTTTCTTCAAAGGTGCATTTGTCTTGACCAAACACAAAGTATTGATGTAAAAAAGGTGCTAACGAAGCGATTGCAATGTGAGGTGTATCACGGGCAAAGGCATATCGTTGGCAGGTTAGAAAGTTGTGCCAAACGCTTTCAGTGGTGGCGCCAAATGTACAGCCTGCAGACTCGTTTATGCCTGTTTTGTACAAATGTCCATTTAACTGACTGCGTCCAAAACGCATACGGGATTACAATAGACAGGTACCTCTTACCAATACTTAGAATCTCAGAAAAAAAAAGAAAAGAAACCAAGGAACAGATTTACGGATTTGAAATTTTCTGCCTAAGTTGAGACAGTTTCGGTAAGTTGAAGCTTTCAGCGGAATTAAGTTTCTCAGGTTAATGGTAGATAGGAAGACAAGATTTTTGTTTTGTTTTTGTTTTTGTTTTTGCTTGTTTGTTTGTTTGTTTGTTTTGTGTGTGTGTTTTTTTTTTGGGGGGGGCGGGGGGTGTTTTGGGGTTTTTTGTTCTGTTTTTGTTTGTTTGTTTGTTTGTTTGTTTAAATAAAACTGCCATAGGGTTAAAAGATGGCAGGACGGAATGTCTACTTTATTCAGAATGTCCTGTGGCATATTATTTGGTGGTGATGGTTATTATTAGTCACTGAAACTTCAGGTAGAGTAGCATACGAATAGCTGTGTGTAAGTGTATGAAGTACATTGTGCATCATAATTATCAATTTTGACATCTCCCTTCGCTTGGACAACGGCTCCCAGCGAGTTTCTTCGTGCAGTTTATTACTTGGAATGGTTCTCACGGCTCCCGTCACAACACGGGCCGCAATCAGTTGAATGTCTTCTAGGAAGTCTTTAATAGATTGGGAACAGCCATCCCAGGCCATGTCAACAAATTTCATAACAAGGGCAAATAAGAGACTGACGAATCGTTTCAAAAGGTTTAAAAGGATTCAGATTCAGATTCAGATTCAGATTTCATTTATTCGACACAAGTGGATACATGTAACAATTTAGTTAGTAATAGCAAACAAACAATACATTCAAGAAAAGCCAACATTGCTGCTACTACCATTGAACATAATTGCCAGGATGACCCAGCATAAGGATGAACAACATCCGCTCTCCCATGGGCCACCTAAAAAAATTACCTTGCTGGTTCACACACTTTTGTATCCTGAAAAACATGTTTACCAACTATTTGTATTTATGTACATATCAACCTAGATATTGTCTGATACAATTTCATGTAAACAATCAAATTATTGATGATTACCACATACAAAACAATTAGAAATGTAGCATGTTTCGGAATATTGAATAATATAGACATTTTTTGACATATTGTGAGAAACCAGAGTAAGAATATGTGTGGAATTTGCTTGTCACAATTACAGGGGAGTTTTGAATCGATTTTGGGATAGAGAATCGAATTCACTTTTCGGTGGATGCATGAACTGGAAAATTGAAGCGTGGAACATCACGATATCAAGTGGAATAGATATGCGTACTGGGTATTGAAGTAAACAAGTTATCAATATAACCAGGTAACTCATCTTTAGAGTACCAAAAAAAAAAAAAAAAAAATTGAGAGATTTAAGCTTGAACAAATCAAAGACTTTTAAAATCTTTAAAGTTTTAAATAGTGGGTCAGTGTGGGCATTATACTGGGCTGAACTTTTCAAACGTATAGCTGATTTTTGTAATTTGAGAATGCAGTCAGAGGCATATCCCCATGCAAGAATAGAATAATCTGCGTGGGGCAAGAACAGGGAATTATAAATGAGGAGCAGTGTACATTAGGGACAAAAATAATGTAACCCTTTTTATTATTCCAATTATCCGAGCAATTTTATTTGAAATTTTGTTTAAATGGGCATTCCAACTTAATTTTTCATTAATTATTTATCCAGGAAAATCAAACTCTGTTCTTTCTATTTGAATATTGGTTATCTGTAAATCGATATCTATGTTCAACTTTCGTTGTGGAAAAGAAATTAACATGTATTTTGTTTTTAGCGATATTTAAAGATAATTTATTTGCGGCAAGCTAGTCATGCACACTTGCAAGTTCAGAATTTATATTATTTGAGAGGTCATGATCGTTGGATTGGGGTCTGAAGTTAAAAGTGCAAAGTGGATTTATAAGTGTTGTATCGTCAGCATACAGGATGGATTCAAAATTTGGGGGAGCTAAGTAGAGATCATTAATGTATATTATAAAAAGTAGCGGCCTAAGGATGGATCCTTGGGGCACACCGGTGGTGATAGGTAAAGGCTTGGACTCGACATCTTTAACTGAGCATATTGAGATCAATTTGACAGATAACTCATAAACCATTTTAAAGATATATCAGAGGGACCATAGTATTTTAGTTTATGCAGAAGTATTTGGTGATCTAAGGAATCGAAAGCTTAAGATAGGTCTAAGAAAATAGGCAGAGGTATTTCACTGGAATCAAGCATTTTATATATTCGATCAATAAATTCCAGAGTAGCGGATTCAGTACTATGACGCTTTTTAAATCCATGTTGACTTGAATAGAAGATATCATTCAAAGAAAAATAATCATACAATTGTTGGTACACAACTTTTTTTAAAAACCTTTGAGAAAACGGAAGTAGGGAAATTGGTCTATATTTGTTCAGAATATGTTCGTCATGTTTTTTTTTGTAAATTGGTATTACTGTGGCTACTTTTAGCTTGTCTGGAAAAATACCTGTCATGAGAGACTGATAAAAAGGAGACAGTATCGCAGATATTTATGGTATTTAACTATTCGGAATCCTTTAGTGCAGTTTGCTTGATGTGAGAACTCCATATCAAGTCTGATCTTAAAGTAAGTCCTGAATGTTTATGCTCATGACCATTCCCCTGTTGATGACCTTCGAATATAAGGGTAGGTGGGCAAGGATGTTCTCCTTCAGAGAAATAAGCCAAGTATTAGTCTCAAGTTCGATAAAGAAAACAATCCACCCCTTTGAATATTCATGACTCCTGTCGCACGAATAGGTGGGGTTCAGGTTACGTACTGTGCGGAAAAAAAAAGAACTGGCAAGCCACGAGATGTCGTGGTAAGCGCTGCTGGCCACTATATGCTTGCTGGCTCATTTAGTGTGGGCACGGAGAGACTAATATCGATTTTGTGTTTTCTGTGTTGAGAGATGTCAATTACCTCTGACTTGTTTCTCTCACCGATTGAGACACGTCTGTCTTTCAGATATTGTTGAAAACCATTCAGATCTTACATAGGAAAATCGTGATAATAACCTGCTGAAGTAAGCATTCCTGAATCATATCCTTCATATCAACATTCTGACTGAACAGCAGGATGGAGCGTGTATTCGGGGAAATAACTGATAGAAGATCACCGATCAACATTACGCGGTTAACAAAGCATATGGGGCTACCCTGCACATTTAGTGAATTTGACTCTTCGCGCGGCTCATGCTAGGTATGTTAGAAACCACTGGCGGCACTACTGTTCCCACTGTCCCCCTGCTGGAGCCCAGAAAAGTGTGACCAAGCTCTGACTCCGCCCATTCCCAACCCCTATAGTATTTTCATTCATATTTGTTATGCAAATACGATCGGAACGTGATCGTAGTAAAAATCAACCAATCAGATGTTGGGCAACTGACGTCAAGAATTTGTCAGCATCTGGGCAACATGATGGCAACTTTTTGACCATTTGAAATCCGATGAATTGGAACAGTGGCAAAAATTAAAGTAAGACTTCCAAAACTATATTGAACCCTACAGATATAAAAAGCTTATGATCTCTACTTTCCAATGATATATCTTGCTTGACTGTAGGTCTCTCCGGACGAATACAGCAGTCCGAGGAAAATTCAAAGCGAACTTTGCTCCAACCGACAGGACGCCGCCATGTTGGATTTTTATCGGGGAAGCAGATGGCAAATAAATTCCACGCCATCCATTAAATAAATGCGTTTAAACATTTAATTTGATACCGTTTTCGTTATAACAACACATTTCAATTACTTTCAATAAGATATATTTGTTGTAACATAGATATTTTAGCGGAAATTAGTGCCCAATCCTCCGGCTGGTAGTTTCGAATTGACATGAATTTAGCCCCAACATATAACACGGAAATTCGATTAAAATACACATTTACATGGATCATCCGACAAAAAAAAAGAAGTATTTTGAGACATAATATATGAATAAGTAATATTTATTCCAATTATATACGGATGGCTTAAAATATATGAGAAATAAGCGGATTGATTTGGGTAAATTTTTGTGGGCGATAAATGGATTATACACGATGCAAAGCGTCATTCAGTATTATTCTTCCAAAAAAAAAGCCGTGTTATCCTTTACATAAATATTTGTTAAGTGTCAGTTTTTGGTCATGTTTGTAATAATAAAACAGTGTTCATCGTTTGTTATGAGAATTTGTTTTGTAACACGGATATTTTAATGTATTTTAATGCCCAGCCGCAAGGCTGGTACCTTCGAATGAGACATGAATTTGTCGCCACAATATTACACGGAATTATGTGGAAAAAACACATTTACAGGGATCAGCTGTTAAAAGGAGTCGTAATTTGGGATAAAAAGATACAAATATGCAATACTTAATGTTCTTTTTGCATCCATGGATGACTATTCATTGTATGGGAAATGAATGGGTTGAGGTTAGCAATTTTCTGAGTGTCACTTGCTATGTCTATGATTTAGCATTATTATTATTATTAAAAATAAAAGCATCTCTTGCCTGTCATAATCCATCAAGGATTAACATAGTCCAAATAATCAATATACAAGTATTTCACGTGATCCCATACAAGGTGGACCATTTTATCTGCAATGAAGATTTCAGGGCTTGGGAGAGGGGAGATGTTGCACTTATTACCATTAAATTTGTATATTTTGTCTGCATTTGTCTTAATCCTCAAGGATTTAGATAAACCACAAAATCTCTATTGACAAATAATCTCAGCAGATATCTCAGCAGAGGTCTAACGAAAAATGTTACTTTTTATTTGATGGCTCTATCACAAAAAATTGGGGAAGTTACAGGCAAAGGAATGTCATATTATTAGCTGCCTCCAATTCCATACAGGGGTGAAAGGTCACAACTTTTGTGCTGGAAATGGGGGACAAAAGGTATAAAAACCGAAAACTTTAAAAGTCTGTAACTTTTTTTGCTGTTTAAGATTTCTTAAAAAAATTGAATTCCTCTCATTTATACCTTTCCAATGAATTAAAGTATGTTTTACTTACCACAATTTGAAATTTTTAGATGATATACTTAGTAGTCATGCCCACGTCTTTTATCCACTATGCATTTTTCCCTTTAGTAGTTTGTGTGGGATGCCCCTGTCTTGGAAAGTTCATCAGTGCGCAGCTCTCATGCTTGTTGGTTCAAATGCATTGCTCAACAGCTATCGGAAATAGAAGTACTTTTCGGTTATCGTCAGAAGCCTGAGGTACCATATTTAGATCGATGACCCCATAACCCCCAAGTTTCCAAATATAAATATTATTGTCGATTTTGACTGATTTATGCTGCAGTGAATATCAACACACATCAAATCTAGCTGATCAAGGGAGAGTATACCAAAATTAAACAGACTGTTGTCTTTCTCACGATACCAACCATTTTGGACATTCGTAAACAAATATGACCCTACGGGGAACGCAAACCTGTGGAAACCTGCAATTTTTTCTGCGGATTACAATACATCCGCTTGCCGTTTATGTCTATCAATGATTATATATAATGCATGCACAAACTAAATTTATAATTTTGCCGCAAAAGAAATGTCACTATCAAAAACAGAATGTTGAATCAGACATACTTACCCACACGTACCGAAACCCGTTCCGACAATGCAGGAACAAAAAGGCACTTGGTGAATCATCGACAGTGTGAGATAAAGTGATGTGTCATCAGCGAAGAGCATACTATTCCGGTTTACCGCGTTCACCTAATTATTGATGCAAATATCTGATTGGCAGAGATGACCTGAGTGTCCCGAGCAAACGTTGAACACATATTTAAACAAAACTTGTTTGAATATTTCTCCTCTATAACCTAATAGTGATACAGGGAGATCATTGCTGCACAGCTTAGCATCACCCCTTTTAAACAACGGTGTAACATGATGTTACGATGCCCACCTTTTGAATATTACCAGAACTCAACAAAGAATGACAAGAATGATATAACTTTAACAATAACAATAAATTAACAATCAAAATCGGTATAAAGTAGGTAAACTTATCTCTACTGGTATTTCAACAGTCGAACAGTCTTATGTAAATCCTAATCCCTGCTAAGATTATCCACATGTACGGTCCAACAGTTCTAAGTCCTATGAAAGTTACCAAATGATCTGGTATAGATTCCACAGAGGTACGGTCTGGATCCAATGTGGTACCGAAAGGTGCGGTGCTGTTCCAATCCCACAGAGGTGCGGTTGGGTTCCAATGTGATACAATATACCAGTCCACTCAAAGACAATGTCCACATTCTACAGCTACAAAGGGTAAATGGGTAGCACCAAATATACAAGTCTACTCCTGACGCTGTCCACGCGTCACAGGTACAATGTAAACAATGGCTTACGGTCCCTATGGCTTGATGGCAACACACAAAGTCTGTCAGAGCCTTGAGAATTCTCTCTTTACATTTTTTCTCCCGTCTCACTCAGGAATTATCTGCTTTATATAGATACACAGAAATCTCTCATTTGTTCCAGCGTTTTTCTATTAGTCACACATCACAGTGCATTTGAGAACTGCCTGGATCACCTCACATGAATGCAGGTCAGTCTTTTGGCTGATTCCACCTGTTCATAAGTTTCATTTGAGTCATCCACAAACAGGCCAATGCAGTGGCTCTGCATTGACCCTACCCAGTATTCATTAAACTCAATGACCCGACACACACTGAATGAATACAGCGACCTGCCCAAATGAAAACAAACAGCCATACACACGTTCATAACACATGGGCCTCTTTGCAAGTGACCATTGTATTTTGTTGACCTGAAAGGAAAGATAAACCATATAGAAAACAAAGAAAAACCATATCAGTGCATTTACAGTACCATAGTCACAAAACGGAATTAAAGTTGGAAACCTGAGGCACATTCTTTTAGTTTCATACATAAGCTTCACTCATGAACGTTTCAGCTTATTATTTATAGAACAAATTATCTGATTGCATGTTTGCAATAAGCTAAGGGTATTGTTTGGCAACTAGGACTTTCTGTCGTTTTCTGGTCAGTATTAGTGCAAAAACTCAAAAAATTAACCATGAAGATTTGCAAGTACATGCTCAGGAAAACTAACACACACACACAGGCATACGCACACACACACACACACACACACACACACACACACACACACACATATACACACACACACACACACACACACACACACACACACAGGTAAGCAAATACGCCCACCCTTCTTGTCCCATATATATGGGCGAGATATATGCGCACCCAATTATCTCTACAATTATAGAACCTCGACGTTCTATTATTTCCCTGTTGGTACTGATTTAATGTACATTTTACCATAAAATTCATGTTATTGACAAAGCCGAGGAAGTGTCAAATAACCAAACAAACAATGCCAACAAAAGAACATCTGTATGGATGAACTGGTAGATTGGCGAGGAACGGAAGTAAGGTAAGGACGAGGAAGGGTGGAGAAAAGGGGAAAGAAAAGAAAAAGAGACAAAAAAAGCCCCAAACAAAACAAATGTTCCAAAGGATTCTTCTTCCATTCATTTCACTCCCTGTTAGTTATTGGCAAAGTGTTTTAATACTAACGCTGTCCTTTTTTCGGAGACCAAGGATATTTCACAAATAGATATGAAATGTGCTTCTCCATGGTCAATTCCTTTTATATTCAGTCTGCGGATTGTGCTTCTGTAATATATGAAAGATGGCCTATCATAGAATTGTCACAGGAAAACCATTTTGCCCCCCAGGTTGCACGAAAAGTGACAATGTTAATATGCAAATGTATATGTGAATCCCAGGGCTGACAATACTGTAAACGTACGTTGGTATAGAAGGTTCCAGTGTCGTGTAGTGGTCTCGGATGTCTACGTCGTATCGTAGGCTGCAAAGTAACAACAACTTTTGACTGGTGCAAGCTGAAATTCTTACTTTCTAACACACAAAGCATTGAATTGTCCCGTAGGCTCTGTATACAGGTATATCCCTCCAGACCACTTGAGTTAAGCGACACTACAATCAAATGATGCATGTTGTCTTGTGCAATCTTAGGGCCATATATATATATACGCGTATACGAAGGACATTGTAGCAGAAAGTCTTTCGGTTTGACGTTTTTTTTTTTTTTTCTTCTATTAATAGTAATGTTTATTTTTGCAATATTTTTTACATTTTGCATTAAAGTTCATCGTGGAAAGTTAAAACGAATGGCCATTTAAGAGGAGGGATTGATGCTTTAATGTACGCGTACTGTGGCATGACAAAAACAACGGGTACTGACACTGTAGAATATTCTATGTCCGTATTTTTTGACACACAATGCAGCCAATTATTAGAAGTATTCTGATAACAATCGGAAAGGATTGCACAACAGTCAATGAGTATAAGTGTGACAATAATAATTGAGGGGGGGGGGGGGGGGCTAGCCCAATATAACTAATTTACGGAAAAAGCATGCATGCACAGGGCAAACGGAATATCCAAAGACTAAGCATGGTGCTTCTCGATGACAACCGTTCCTATATAAAACATTTACGGAAAAAGTATGCATGCACAGGGCAAACGAAATGTTCACAGACTAAGCATGGTGAACAAGGTCCTCAATATCATTCATGTAAATTAACAACAGAGGAGACCCAGGAACTGAAACCTGTTGCACACCAGCATTCCTTGTACCCTGGCCAGGTGCGTTACCATTGATAAGAATATGCTGTTGTCACATACACAAGTAATTGCTTAACAATTCCGGAAAGGGACCAGGGATTCTATTGCATTCCAGGTTGTAAAATAAACCACTGTGCGAAAACGTGTCGTTGGTTTTACTAATGTCACGAAAAAAGCGTAAAATTGTCATGATTAAGTGATGAAAGTTATTGTCGGCTCGCTATGTGTGAATAGATATTGGTTTGCAAAGAGAAGCAGATTGACTCTGCAGAAACTGAGGCATCTTTATTTTGTAAGATATATATTCAATTATCTTTTCAAAATAGCTTCGGAGAGAAAATGGCCGATAGTTATAACGTAAATCGGGACCATTCTTCTTATTTAAGAAAGTAATAGTTGCTTGTTTCCCCATGGTTTGAAATATTTTAAACACGAGGAGATGTATAAGTAATTTGGAGATTCGCACATAGATATTCCTCCGCACTTTAGTGGACAGGCGCTTATGCCATCTGGGCCGGTAGGCTTTTTTCAGTATTCAAACATTACAACATGTCCAAAACGTCATTTTCCAGAAATAGAAGTATTTTAAACTTTTTTTAGCAGCTCGGTTCACTGTTGGATGTATTGCAGCATCTGATGTGCCAAGATTACATTGCTGTAGAAAAGGGGCTTTGACAGGTTGTCCAGGGGATGCATATGGTGATTCATAGTGCAGGAATAACCGAAGACTGATTACAGTTCATAAACATGTTTAACGGTTCCACCATACCTTCGTCCTTGAATCTGCAATTTTCTAAAGACGTACTTGGCTTCAATAGATTCCCTGCAAAGAATTTACCCCAAGGATTGTAATATATTGAGCTTTTTTTTTTTTTTTTTTTTTTTTTTTTTTTTTAAGTTTTGGAAAGTAAATAATTTTGTATTGGTCGTCAGGCGCATTTAGTTGTTTCTCAAAGTGCTAGCGTAGCTTGTTGTAAGCAACCCAGCCATGCTGATCGCTTTAGTCCTTTTACCTTTGCTTAATGGTCGAACGCCTTTGCTGCACTGTTTCAAAGCGTGGTGCTGAAGAGAACCATGGGGGGTCACACGTCCAACTAATATGGTTTGATTACGAACAGATAGTTCAGCTATATCGAGATTTGAAGACTATATGTTACTATACTTCATTTACATCGGCATATTCAAAACAGATGTCCCTGGATGATTTGTCTGAATTATGACTGGATTCATCAAAATTTATCATATCTCTAAATATGTCCAGAGATTCATTTGACGTGGAAATAATAGATCCACAGCTCTAAATAAATGGTGCACCTAGAAATTGGGGTCAAAATGCGAGGATCTTTAGAAAAAGTGAGCATGTTTGAAATATAATGACCCAGACACAAATAAATCTGATGCCTGCTGGTTCTCGTATGTGAAGGGTTGTAGAGTTGGTGTTGCAAAGCTGCTTTAGTTTCTGATGCGAAAATATGTTAAAGCAGAGACCAGGTCACCAATGATGATTCTGTTTCGTATACCAATAACTCAATCCTATAAACTCTCTCGAAATGATGCAATAGTATGCAAACACCCAAAGCAAAAACATTATCAGTGGATCTGGGCATGCTGTGAATACTACCGAGTGACAGTAAAACAAACAAACAAACAAACAAAACAAAAACAAACAAACAAACAAAAAAAAAAAAAACAAACAAACAAACAAACAACATTATAAAAAGAAAAGAAATAGAATAGAACAAAAATGGGAAAGACAGCCAGAACATATTCATCACAGCCACGCAAAATTATCCTTCCTGTAAATTTACGGAAATATAAGCCTTTTTGGGGGTTGGGGTGGGGTTGGGGGCTATTTCTTGTGGACGTACGCTCACAAGATAGACACATACACCATATATATATATATATATATATATATATATATATATATATATATATATATATATATATATATATATATATATATATATATATTATATACATATATATTCCCTTGTAAACTTCAAATTTAAACGTCCACTCGTACTCTTGTGCATTTTTTCTTTCATGCTATCTTCACATATGGTACTGAATTTGTATACTCAACAGCCAGTCCACTGTTTCTTGAGTACAATAAAATTAAACCTTGTTCATTTAACTGTACCACACGTAGAATAAAATGGCGCCCAGGAGTTACCAAAAGTGTTCTAATGCAATTTCAAAGCCATTGATAGATCGCTTTTCGAGAATATACGTTTTAACTTTCAGTTTCTAAAATTAAAGAAAAAATAAAAAATAAAAAAGCTGAAAAGAAATAAAGGCATCATTTGAGTGTACCATTGTGACTACACCTGATTAGGAAAACACCCCAAGGTACACTTCACAACTTTTGAACTTAATTCTTATTTTACCGTTCTTGAAAAAAATTAAATATACACACACAAATTACAGTCTCTACAACGTATAGCGGAATCATGGAATTCTCTACAACGCACTGTCGAGACTTGAAATTCTCCAAAACGCGTCGTCGAGGCAGCCAATCAAATTACGGTCTCTACGACGCATAGCCGAATTGTTGTAACCCATATTTCAAATCGGAGGTTGGACGTATATCAAACTTTACTTTTCAAGACAGCATAGCGGCGTGTTGTTCAGTTCATGGAAAAGCATTGTACTCTTCGGCGCCGAGTCGCCATGATGGTACATTTGCCAGCCTGGCGCCATCGGAACTAACTTCTAAGTTCTATTGGTTGTTGTGGCTACGCGTTGCCGAGAGTCATTTTTTATTGGGTATCTCAGCTACGCATAGTAGAAAACCAATTTTTTATTGGGTCCTACGCAAGGCATAGTGGATAACCAAATTTAATTGGTTCCCCCTTGCTGCACTTCGTCGAGACCAGTAATATCTCAACGCTTAGTCGAACAGGTCTAATACAGTTTACAAGAGCATCAGTGATTGGATAGTTTGACTACACTCTATGGGAGGCATAGTTTTTCCACTACGCGTCGTCGAGGCTCCGCGACGCGTTCTAGAAGAACATTTTCTCGGCAACGCGTAGTGGAAACTGTTATCTTATTTGTTGGCTCTACTACGCGTTGCCGAGCCACTGCTCCGACTTCGAAATTATATTAGAGGTGTATTTCATAAATTGTCGGTCTGTGGAAGTGCCCTACTGATGGCCTAGAGGTCAGCGTGTTGGACTTTACATTTGGCAAGGCGAGTGTGCCGAAGGTAGTGGGTTCGAATCCCATACAGGTCGACATAATCGTATTTATCGTACATTTACATTTATCGTATTTTTCACTTGACTGCAATCTGATTTTCACTCGACTACGTGTAGTGGAGGCTCGGCTACGCGTAAGACCTATGGCCCTGTTGGCTCGCCATACACGTCAGAATCATTGAATCAACAAAACGAATGACTGTTTCTATTGATCCAGTGATATTACGTTGGGTATTTTCCCTGAAAATTGTATTTTATAAAGAATATAATACATTTGAAATAGAGAAAAAATTGAAAATATCCGTTGATTACAGAATAGCGTTACTCTTGGATGAATATCATCGTTTGTACTACAATATTATGAGATCACATTAAAAACAGAATCCGTACCCGCAAACCACATGGCAAGACATCAAACAAGACAATAACAAGTTGATGCTGATTTCTTTGCAACACAAAGCAACATGAACGTTAACGACTCCAATGAGAAGCAAGAGAAAGTTTTGAGCTGAAAACTTTCTCTTGCCTCATGGAGTACTCAAAATGTCAGCTGAGTCCGCCGAAGTCTACAGTTAGGCCTACAGGTGCCTGCATGAAATTAACGGTTTCAATGGGGAGCCATAAATAGTGTGTCGCAAAGGTTCCAAATATGGCAATTGTAACCACAATGATGTAACATCATTTTCTTGATAGCTGATCGCCTAGGCTTAAATGGTGGCTTTATTAGTCTCCCATCATATGATATATATATATATATATATATATATATATATATATATATTTATGTATAATTTCGTAAACATGAGAGAAAAAGAGTTGTTTCCGAGTATATGATATATATATATATATATATATATATATATATATATATATATATATATATATATATATATATATATATATATATATATATATATATATATATATATATATATATATATATATATATACATATATATATATTTATTTATTTATTTATTTATTTATTTATTTATTTATATATAACACTTTCGAAAATAAAAAAGGGAATTTCCAGGATCATTACCTTTTTTTACCTTGAATTTTGCATTTTGAATGCATCTGTTTTTCAATTTTTGCATGTTATTAATTGCTGAATTTAATGACTACTAGTACAGAAAGACACTTCTGATCTAAGGAAAGTTCCTTAAAAGCTAGACCAATTTTCATGGATATAAACTATAATTATCATACACCCTATCTGTAAGTGCATACACTTAAAGGAATTTGCCTTAATCTGGCTTCAAGTGTTATGTACAGGCCAGACCACTTTCAGGAGAGTTCCTTAAATCTATAGAATGTTATTTTGACACTTTAACAACTTTTGTTCTTTTTTGAATAATGCACTTGTTTAAGGAAAGTTCCTTAAATCTGCAAAAATGTGATTTCGACACTTTAAGGAATTTTCCTCATTGTTTCTAATATGGACCAGTTTTAAGGAAAATTCCTCAAATTTACAAATAATTTGGACATTTTAAGGAACTTTCCTTATTTATTTAACGTTGGACTAGTTTAACGAAAGTTCCTTAAATCCACAGAATGCAATTTTGATAATTTAAGGAACTTTCCTTATTTCTTTAACTTAGCCCAGTTTAAGGAAAGTTCCTTACAACACAGACCTTGATTTTGCCATTTTAAGGAACGTTCCTTGTTTCTTTGATATGAAATCAGTTTAAGGAAAGTTCTTTAAATGTTCAGAATGTGATGTTTGGGCACATCATGTATCTTTCTTTTTATAATGAAAGACCAGTTTAAGGAAAGTTCCTTAAATCCACAGAAAGTGTTTTTTGAAAATTTAAGGAACTTTCCTCATTTCTTTAACATAGACCAGTTTAAGGAAAGTTCCTTAAATCCTTAGAATATAAGTTTTGACACTTCATGATACTTTTATAATGACAGACCAGTTAAGCCGACTTTCCTTGTTTCTTTCACATAAACCAGCAGTTTAAGGAAAGTTCCTTAAACACACACAATTTGATATTCCATTAAGAAACATTCCTTACTTTTTTAATGATAAGCCATTTCAAATCCTTAGGATATAAGTTTGACACTTTATATTCCTTTAAAATGAAACGCATTTATTTAATGTTGGACTAGTTTAACGAAAGTTCCTTAAATCCACAGAATGCAATTTTGATAATTTAAGGAACTTTCCTTATTTTTTTAACTTAGTCCAGTTTAAGGAAAGTGCTGTGGAAGTGCCCTACCGTGTCAATGTACAAGCCACACCTGCTATAACATCACCCTGGGTCCTTGGTCAACCTTTTTTGGGGGTTGTCCCGATGGCCTAGAGGTCAGCGTGTTGGACTTTACATTTGGCTAGGTGAGTGTGCCGAAGGTAGTGGGTTCGAATCCCATACAGGGCGACATAAATTTATCGTATTTTTCACTTGTATCTAGACCACTTTAAGGAACGTTTCTTAAACCTGATACTTTAAGGAACTGCCATGTTTTTTCCAATAATACGCCAGTTTAAGGAAAGCTCCTGAAACCTTTATTGTATGAAGAATATGATATTGACACTTTTGGGACACTTTCAGGAAGTTTTATAATAAGCCTGACAATTTGTCCACTTATTAACCCTTTTCCCTGATACATAGGTTGCAAGAATTGTCTGTATATAATCAATATGTTTTGTTTGTTAATAACTCAATATACATAGTTGTTAGGCTTACATCATAGCTTATTAGTTTTTGTAAACAGAAACTGTTGCAACTTCTTAATTCCAGTATAGCATACATGCTTACTAGTGTCATGTACTAAGACAACATCGCATGGCTTAACTTTGTTCAGTGCTCAATGTGTCTTTTCTTGCAGAGTCCACAAAAATGACACAGTGTTGCCAATGCAACCACTTTTGTATGAAATTTACACACTTTTCTACCAATTTAACACTTTCCAAAATGAAAATTTATTTTTTGGAATGATAACCTATTTTACCCTGAATTTGGGATATATCTCGTATATTCTTACATCAAAGATCTAATGTTTCTGTCTCTTGATATATGTGTATATGTAAGGGAACAAATAAAAGCTCTCATGGAAATTGAAACTCTGAGATGAATATTTTATGGATATATCATTGTGACCTTAACATGACCTAGTGACACAATTTTACCATACATCATGAATAAATTTTAGGCCTACTCCATGTCTGTTTAACATCCTATATGACCCAACGGCAATAGGCCATCTTGTATTACCTCATTTGACTGAAAAGTCAGCATAGCTAAAATTGTAATTGTCACTGCTGCTCAGCAGTTTTCTCATTGTTCATCTGGCTAGTGACTTAGATGATCGTGCTTGTCATGGTGGATTCTGCCCTCAGGCTTCCTTTCTTGTGAACCACAATGACCTGAAATAAAAACATATATAACATTGGAGCTTTAAATAGTCCATTAGTTTTTTTTTTTCAAAATTGTATGATCGGATGATATTGAATCGTTGTAGATGCACTCTAGTTCTAACTTGTGCTAGCTCTTGATACAAAATGAAAAAAATGCCAAAGTTAATCAGTAAACAAACTAGAGGATATAGACTGATTCTGCGCTCTGGTGAGTCATATAGCAAAGACTTGCAAGGCACAAATCAATGTGTGTGTGTGGGGGGGGGGGAGGGCAGGAACACCCCTGTACAATTTGAAATGAATTGGCAAAGTAGTTTCAGAGAAAGTGATTTTTTATGATTTTGCCCAAAAATTCAAAGAAATATCTAAAAATCCCTGGAGCTAACTATTTTAGTACAACTGGGAGAGACCCAGCCAACGCACACTCCCACCAAGTTTCAAGTGAATCTGGTTGACAGTGTTGGTGAAGAAGTCTAAAAGGTGAAATTCCATCTAAGACAAAGTAAATTTGCACAAAGCTAACAATGAATGACAATTTCTACAGCTGCAGTAGCTGCATGGAGCTTCACACTTGTGTGGCCCATTCATTATGTTCATGGTCAGATGGTTGTCCAGTCAAGGCCAGCCATGGCTGACAGGTATGTTTTACTTTTAAGGATTATGCGATTTACTAAAGTGCCTGCATCTCAGTCAAGTCAGCCATACATGTCTATCAAGTAGCTTTCATATCATGTCTATGCAATTACCTTCTGGTGACGGATGTATGTGTGGCACAAAAAATGTCTTTTTATTATTTTTGAAGGCCAATACACGCAACCTATTACACATAAATGTTTAATACTCCTCTGAAACTTTAAAATGTGAGAAAATGAACAATTAATGTGCACTTATTATGCACATAATATTTTAAGTGTATAACAACTGTGAACTGGTCCCAGAATATTCATTTTTAATTTTCTCACTGATCTCATCATTGTTAGCAATTAATGACTTTCACAAATTGTTGGCCTAAATTCACGAAATAATGGGAGATTCTGTTACAATTTCATGATACAGTGTATGCGTTTAAGTGGCAATATTGATGCTAACATAACATTGCACAAAAGATCATCGTGATTTTCCACAAATCTTGATTTGGCTCATTCAATTCTGAACATACATTGTACCATGTTGTATGCACACATACATATCTGTTAATGGGTAGATATGAATGTGTGTGTAAGTGTGTGTCTGTGTGTGCCTTTACAGTGTATATCTCCATGACTGCAGGGACTATTACTGCATGATTTTTTTTCCCGGCTTTTTTGGCTTTATTTTGTCTGTTTGGGTTTTTTTATTGACGGTGTTTGATGCGGCAACTTCAAGCAGTTGGATATTTTCAACCATGACTTGCCTGGAGATTTTACCATCTCATGCTGACTGGTTTGTTTTTATAGTACATAACAAGTGGTCATGTCCCTGCTGTACCATGCATGCCGTTTCTCGTATAGAGCTGTTAGCATGACCATCATTTTTAGGATTTGGTTTTGTTGTTAATAACAACAAGCTGCCAGGGAGTGCTTAGCTACAGTACTCAAATGAACTAACTCAGGGTATCACAAACATACACTTTGGATTGTTGAACTGGTCACCATCAATGATATGCTACCTTTTAACATGATACATGGACCAATATTTTGCGTTGAAGTGTTAATTTGTATGATCTATTTTCTTCAACACGCATTTTTCCTAACTCAACAAAGGAAAGAAAGAAAGAAAGAAAGAAAGAAAGAAAGAAAGAAAGAAAGAAAGAAAGAAAGAAAGAAAGAGAATGGAAATTTGGTGACTACATATATATCTGCAACAGTCAGGTTTCATGGAGTGCATGTCTACTTATCCAAGTAACAGTTACTGTAGCCATGGTCAAAAACCCAATTGATCGAAGTTAAAAACTCAACAAATTTCAAAAAAATTAGACTGTAACTACGGTAACACTCATTACATTTTTCTGCTTTTCTCTGTTAAACATGCACAGTGGTACCTGTCTTGAGAGACCCCTCAACTGAGAGACCGCATATCTTTTTAAGACCACTCTATCAGAACACTGTTCTTACTTTTCCCTGTTATCACACCTCTAATGAAAGACCACCTGTTTTGAGAGAACACATTTACACATGCCCTAGGGGCAGTCTCTCAAGATAGGGACCACTGTACATGTATGTCCATTGTGAATAAACTCATGAGAAAGTGTTGGAACACTTTCACCCTTAACTAGTCAGCATCTTCTGTAATGAGTATGATTCTGATTATTATCCGACATATGGCTTAGTATGTCTTGTAACAAATGTATGTGTTCTGACGCCAAAAATACAAGTATATGTATGTTGCATGCCTTCTTCCCTTATAGCTATCTTATGTCAATACATCACTGTGTACTTTGTATCATTGTTTTTTGGTATCTCCACATGGTTTCTACCTGTCTTTATTTTCAACCAAACAGGGGGTCTGTACCAAATGGTCTATCAAGCTTCACACTAAGTACCTCTTTTGTGGTACTGTAAGTAACTGCCCTTGCCCCCTGTCCCCCTCCCCCTTAGATATTAAATATGTGTCACAGTGTGTCAATCCACTCAAACAAATAATTGGATGGAGAAACCGCTTGTTAGGAACACAAATGTACACCTATCATTTATTTCATTGAACACCTATAATCCTTCTTGATGAAGTATCATGTGAGGTTTCATAATAACAGCATAAAACTTACTGTCTTTTTTTTTTTTTTCTTCTTTTTTTTTCTTTTTCTTTTTTTTTTTTTTTCGCATGAACCCCTTTTTCGTATAGGAAAATCTAGGGCCTCCAAGGGTTGGCACTCCTGCCCAATGTTAAGTAATTTGTTTAGCCCCCCCCCCCCCCCCGACCAGTCACTAAACTTTAAGTCATCTAAAATAAAACTTACATGCTTCTA
The DNA here is from genome assembly GCA_964020975.1 of Hermodice carunculata. Classification (NCBI taxonomy): domain Eukaryota; kingdom Metazoa; phylum Annelida; class Polychaeta; order Eunicida; family Amphinomidae; genus Hermodice; species Hermodice carunculata. The sequence goes on along the minus strand of OZ026616.1, from coordinate 59,110,894 downwards.
CATGTGCACTAATTGAGAGCAGACATATTCATCAAATGTGGCAAATGCACATATCAAGAAAGAGCAAGTTCCACAGTGAAGAAAACACAATTGGTAAAAGAATTTTATCTTACCTGCTGAGCTATTTTTCTGGATCTAGATGAATTTGTTCAGCATTTTACAGTTTCAAGCTCTTCTGGCACATCATGGTCAGAAATTGTCTCATTCACATCATCTCCAGGCTTTTCCTCACTGTGATATACAATTTCAGTCTCTGACACTTGGGACAAAGGTGGGTCTATAACACTGACACTATCTTGAATAATTAACTGGTCTGATGGAAGGTCATATACATTGTATACAGAGTGTGTGTGTGTTTTTGATGGTGTACGTCTCACAATACCTGCTTCCCAAAGTGACTCCCCCAAATCCATTGGCTTTGTAGATGAAGTGCCAGGAAGTGATGTATCCAGATCCCCAAGAGTACTTAGTGCCTCATTGTGACATGTACAAAAAGATGTGTTTTTTTTTTTTCTTTTCTTTGTGGCGATTTGCACTGCGGGTTAATTGAAACTTGCTGCAGTACAAGTATATTCTGTTTGAATATCTGGGCTTAATGTCACTTTTTTCATTTTGACTCTATCTGGAAGAAAGAATAAATTGAATGCATAAAAAAAATAAAATTTAGTGATCACTATTACAAAGCAAATAAAGTTCAAAACCTTGCAAAATAACAATCACCATCATCATCATCATCATCATCATCATCATCATCATCATCATCATCATCATCATCATCATCATCATCATCATCATCATCATGCCCCAAATGACAACTCAAATGTGAAACTAATTAGGTTTCAACTCACTGCATACTACAGTGGTGAAGGCCTTGGTCAGTGGTTTTTGCACTGCTTGTATGTAAGTCATGCTGGAGCTGCCATTGTGGCAGCTGCAGCATGACTTACCAAGTACAGCAAAAGCCACTGACTGAAGATTAGAATGAAAGCTATGTCTATGGAGAATATACATATGCAAGGTTATTCAAAATCTAGGTAAATATATGCGGAAAAACTGAGACCGGTATTGAATGAGTTAACGTTCAAATGAAAAGTTCAAAGGAAAAACACATTTCCTAAAAATAAATGTTAATGTAAGCCAAAAATAAGTTTCCATGATGAAAAATTAATCTGGCATACTTTTGATGATGTGCATTAAAAAGAACTAAGAGTTACCACTTATTTGTTCAGCCCCTTTTTTTCCACATTAATTTCATAGTCCAACTATTATGAAAAAAAAAGTCATACTTTCAGAGTTTTAGTTCCCAAGGAGCCAATTCATGTCCAAGTAGTTTGCATATCCTTATGGTGCAGTTTCGTGGTACATCTTCGATTCTTGTTTTGTGCATCATTTACGGAGGACACCACTATGCGGTACACTTTTATGATGATCTCAACATGATGCTTGTATTGAAAAGTCCTGATCCAAAACACTGAACTCGGAGCTCCGGGATGGGAAAACAAACAAACAAAAACTTCAAGCAAGCTAATTCATGTTTGTACCTACATATGTACTGGGCTAATAAAAGAATTCGAATCATCAGCTTGTGTGTGTAATGCAGACTATTCCCATGGAGAAAATGAAGCAGATTGGCTGCAGTGCAGCAGTGAACCAAGCCCCCAAGTATGACCCACAGCTACAGGATCAGGTTTCATAGTAGTCACACAAAGACATCTAACTTGTGAACAATGGCAAACTTGGTCTACATGTCCTGCAAGTAGGACCATTATCTAACCCTTAGGGGTCTTGGGTCAATTGAAAGTGATGGAGTCTTTATTATTTCTGATCCGAAATGGTCATCCGGTCAAGGGGAAAATTACAAACATCACTCTTGGACAAATGGGATGCATATATGCAGGTATGTCTGTTTTACTCATTTCATTGATTGTTGTAAATGGAATGTGCATGTATTGATCCATGTCCAAAATAAAAATTAAGAAAAGCACTAAGTAAAGTGTATTAAGAAGTGGTCTTAAAAGGCAGGTGGTCTCTCATCAGGGTGGTTTTTCATGACAGGTGCCTCATCAGTGTCCCCAAGACTGTGTAATACAGTAGAACCTGTCATGAGAGACCACCTGCCTTTATGTGGTAAGTTATCCTGCTCTTATACTGTACATCATGCATGCATGCAGGTAGGGGTAATAAGAACAGGACCCAGACTACATGTACCCTGTTTTTCTGGACATTGAAATCTGTCTGGAATGATACGTAGTCTCACACAAAACATAGCTCTAAGACACAAAATAAGAAACAAACAAGCAAATGGGAATGCAGTTAACAACACTTCGATTTCTTTATTTCTTTGTAAATCAAGCCTCACTTGCATCACTGGGTTGTATGTCATTCTCTCTCTCTCTCTCTCTCTCTCTCTCTCTCTCTCTCTCTCTCTCTCTCTCTATCTATCTATATCTCTCTCTCTATCTATCTCTTTCTCTCTCTATTCCTCTCTCTCTCTGTTTGTTTGTTTGTTTGTTTGTTTGTTTGTTTGTTTGTTTGTTGTTTCTTCTGACTTATAACTGTGTGATCCAACTGTATCTCTTGTGTTTTGATAACTGTTCCAAAGAAACCCAGTCATTTGATCAAAGAAATCTGATATGTTAGAAACACAGCACAAATCTCCTAATGGGAGGGAGGTCATTTTGTACAGGATGTAATTGTTATTGTTTGGGAGACAAGATGCAACTTGATCAGTTTGTGAATCACCACCTTTTTGTTTAACTCTAACTGCTGCTGCAGATCTGAAAATTTTGAAGAGAAGCGGGTGAGCAGTGTATGAATGTGGCAACATTTTTCACTGTGGCCAGTACTATGTTAATTTTTTGTGATCTTGCTCCTAATGTTCAGATACAGCTAAAATAATAAAATAGCACAGAAGCTCTAAAGGCTTGACAATCTGCACCCCCCCTTTGATTGATTTTGTATTCATACAGGCATTGATTAAATTGCCTGCTAAGCCAAAACATTGTTTGTTGTTCATCAAAAATTGAATGTCAACAAAGGTTCCTTTCGTAGACAAAAACTGGTACTGAACTTTTGATCTATCCAGATTTTCCTGCACACACTTCCTCTCCATTTGCCTGCTGATCAGATGTTGGGTTTGTTTTTTCCCCTGATGTTTTCCATGTGGGTGGGGGTGGGGGTAAGGGGGAAGTCCTGCTTTGCAGACAACATCGCCATATACATAAACAGTCAACGGTTGAACCTGCCCCCAGCATGCTGCTAGCCAGGACACTCCCTGACTGCATTGGTGTATGTTACATGTAGGTGGTCACACATCTGGAAATGCCTGGTGAATGTGGGAGAGAGGAATGTGGCAACATAAGATAATCCCAACAAGTGAAACAAATGCAACCAATTATGATATGAGGAATATTAGTACCCCAGTAAGATCACAGAATGAAGCAGGAAACATGGCTACTGGACCCATATATTTTAGACTGCAGAAACATACATCTACTGACATTTTTTTCACTTCACTGGACCCTTGTATTTTGCCTGCTGAGTAGACCTAGGGCCTTTGACCTGTGGACTGAGGACACTAGACACATGCCAAAATGGCTCAAGAGTGATCTATGAGCATTTTCAGTGCTGTCCAGCTGAACATCTCTGTAGCAAAATTTTCTTGACTTGTAGCATTTTTTTCCACTTCTTTCCATAGGACACGCACATTTTTGAGAAAATCTGTAGCAATTTTGAGGAGCAAAATTTTGCTACAATGCTCCAGCTAGACAGCCCTGATTTTTATAACCACAAGGTCGCAGAGCTCATAGCATCACTCATGTCTGTCCATAAACTTTTAGGTTGTGAGCGCAATAACTTTAACATTTTTTATGTTAGCCCAATGTAACTTGCAGGACATAAAGGGTGTATGAAAATCTAAATTCCTGTCCATATTGGTGCGCCACCTACAATATTATGTAATATAAGGGTCATAATATGAAAATTTTGTGAACACTCTAGCTTCTTTAATTTGTGTTGGGTCTTCACCAAATTTGGTGGGGTTGCGGGGGAGGTCAAAATTTAA
>OZ026616.1:59089331-59101831 GCA_964020975.1 Hermodice carunculata | reverse complement strand
ACCGAGTTTGAAGTGAATCTGGCTTGCGGCTTTGGAAAAGTTAAAAATGGGAATGAGCATTAAAATATCCACTAATTTACATAGTAATCAATAGGAAAGGTGCATTCAAAGTTAGGTATCCAAATTGAAAAAAAAAAAGCAAAAAAAAAAAATTAAAATCAGGAATCCACCGCAGCTGGGCTTAAACTAAAAAAAAAAACAAACAAACAAACAAAAACAAAAAACCACACACACAGAAGAAAAAAAAAAAAAAAAAAACACTGGAGCATGACCATTTGAACAAACTTGGTAGAAACCCACTTAAGATATATCGCCAACAAGTTTGAAGTGAATCTGCCAAGTAGTTTTGGAGAAGTCAATAAATGTGCATTGTAGATGTCAGACAGATGAAAAACCAGTACAGAAGTTCAGCTGATAGACAAGTCAGCTGAGGTAACAAGAGTGGATCTTAGGTCCATGATTATAAAATCAATAGGAAAATACCTTAAGCATCTGATAGGAAGCTCTGATGAGGTTGACATTCAGTGACCTTGACCTATTTTCAAGATTACCATGGGGTCAACATATGGGCAGCCAAGGGGCCTTTGGGCATTTACCCGTTAAATTTTCTATCTTTGATTTTGAATGTCTTTTGTTTTAATGGCTGTAATTGTATAGCCTAAATATATCAAAATTCAAACGAAACTAACTTTTCAGCACGTTTGTGGTTCTGAGAATTCATATTGACAATTTTGAAAAGGTTATTAGGGATGAAATTCATGAATTGATCATATTGCACTTTTGTTTTTTTCCAGTCACAGAAAACAAGGGATCAAAATAATACAGTTGTTCCAGTGGAGTACAACAATGCAGCAGTATATTTGTCAAGATGAAACAGTGACAGAAATCAGCTCACTTACTGCAGGAAACCATTGGGGCATGTTCGTGGCAATCCAGCTCGACTGGTTGTACAGACTACCAATCTGCCAAAATCCCTGCACTTGAACACAAAAGATAGTGATCCAAGAGGTGGATGAATAAAATATATCGTTGACTGTCTGCCAGAAGCTGAAGTGTTACTTGAAAGAGATGTATTCATCCAACACTACCAAGACTCCTTTTTAACAGTAGCTTAGAAAAAAGTGCCAATGTACCTTGCTAAAAAAGACAGATCTGATTTTGCATAGTGCCAGCATTTTTGCACATGGAAGTTCCAATTTCACTTCCTTACATTTAGAGTCATGTTGAATGATTTTTGAAAAACACTGAAAAATTGGGCTTTTAATCTTTTAAAAGCATTAAGTAAATGGGTTGAAAAGTATGTAGATATCGTACAAAAGTAGTAGGATTGGCAACACTATGTCAATGTCGTGGGCTCTGTAGGAAAGGACACATTGCACACTGAACAAATTTAAGTCATTTGCTGTTGTCTTAGTACATGACACTGGTAAGCATGTATGCCATACTGGAGTTAAGAAGTTGCAACGGTTTCTGTTAACTGATACTAATAAACTATGATATAAGCCTCAGAACTATGTATATTGAGTTTTTGATAAACAAATTATATTAATCATATAGAGAGAATTTTTCCAACCTATGTATCAGGGAAAAGGGTTAATAAGTGGACACATTGTCAGGCTTATCATAATACTACCTAAAAGTGTCCCAAAAAGTGTCAATATCATATTCTTCATACAATATAGGTTTAAGGAGCTTTCCTTAAACTGGCGTATCATTCGAAAAAACATGGCAGTTCCTTAAAATATCAGGTTTAAGGAACTTTCCTTAAAGTGGTCTATCATTAGAGACAAGGAATGCGTTTCATTATAAAGGAATATAAAGTGTCAAACTTATATCATAAGGATTTGAAATGGCTTATCATTAAAACATTAAGGAATGTTTCTTAATGGAATATCAAATTGTGTGTGTTTAAGGAAGTTTCCTTAAACTGCTGGTTTATGTGAAAGGAATAAGGAAAGTCGGCTAAACTGGTCTATCATTATAAAAGGGACATGAACTGTCAAAGCTTATATTCTAAGGATTTAAAGAACTTTCCTTTAACTGGTCTATGTTAAAGAAATGAGGAAAGTTCTTTAAATTCTCAAAAAGCACTATCTGTGGATTTAAGGAACTTTCCTTAAACTGTTCTTCATTATAAAAGGAAAGATAATAGTGTGCCCGAAAATCACATTCTGAATTTTAAGGAACTATCCTAAAATTGATTTCATATCAAAGAAATAAGGAACGTTCCATAAAATGGCAAAAACAAGATCTGTGTTGTTAAGGAACTGTCCTTAAAATGGACTAAGTTAAAGAAATAAGAAAAGTTCCTTAAATTATCAAAATTGCATTATGTGGACTTAAGGAACTTTTCTTAAACTAGTGTAACATTAAACAAATAAGGAAAGTTCCTAAAAATGTCCAAATCCTGTGTAGATTTGAGGGAATTTCCTTAAAACTGGTCCATGTTAAAAAAGAGTAAGGAAAGTTCCTTAAAGTGTCGAAATCACATTTTTGCAGATTTAAGGAAACTTCTTTAAACAAGTCCATCATTCAAAAAAGAATAAAAGTTTGTTAAAGTGTCAGAATAACATGTTATAGATTTAAAGAACTTTCCTTAAAGTGGTCTGGCCTGTACATAACACTTGAAGCCAGATTAAGTAAAATTCCTTAAAGTGTCTGAACTTGCAGATAGCGTGAATCATATTTATAGTTTATATCCATGAAAAATGGCCAGATTTAAGGAACTTTCCTTAGATCTGAAGTGTTTTTCAGCACTAATATTCATTCAATTCAGCAATTTATAACATGCAAGAATTGAAAAATAGATGCATTCAAACTGCAAAATTCAGGGTTAAAAAGGGTTATGATCCTGGAAATTCCCTTTTTTATTTTGGAAAGTGATATATATATATATACATATATATATATATATATGTATATACACTTATAGCCCTAGTTACCATGCTAATATGTAATCTTACCGATTAGTCTCAAATGTAAAAAATACATTAAAATCAGCAACTCATGAAACTGCCATATGATGAAAAACTGTGGTCAAGGTCAATCCCATCTACATTTACACGAGCTTTGACAACAACGCAGCGTGCGCTTCGGGAGAAGTCGAAAATTACAAAGACGGGGAAAAATTATTACAAAATGGACAAAATACAGTGCTATCCGGTTAACAAATTGGGTTCTGTGAGTGTGCACATGTACCACTTTGTTACTTAAAAACAATTGAACAGGTGGTTTTGTAAAATAACCTCTTTTTTAAATGCAAACATTATTGGGGTGTGATCATTTGAAAAAAGGAAAAAAAAGTAGGAGCTCACCAAACGTAAATCTCCACCAAGCTTGAAATAAACCTAGTTGGTGCTTTTGGACAATATGTCATAATAGGTGTACACTGTGATTGTAATGCCCACTTACCTACGCGTTAATTAATAGAAATGCGTGTATTAACCAATAGCAATTTTTTGGGTAAATGTAGGGTACATTGCAACACTAATAGCAAGCAGCTATATTTGACACTTACAAAAAAAAACCATTTCAAATGTCAGCATAGCCTGCCTGACGGATCTGGAAAATTTAAAACCATTGCAAGCACACAAAAATTGATAAGAAACCGAAAATTAAGAACAATTACCTATAATGAACATTTAAAAGTCTTTGGGTACCAGACACACAGGAGCCAATGAAGCCAAAAGCGGGCATTAAAATAATCATATTTGGCTGATAAGCTGGAAACCTATGGTACAGAAATATGTGTTTGATGAAACTTGGTATGCTGATGGATCATACAAATAAAAAATAGATATGTACAATGACTTGAGATGACTTTGAGGTGACCTTGACGGTCACTTTAGTGATTGTGACAGCCCTTTTGAGTTCTCTCGTCTTCTTGACACATTTATTACAAGAAGTTGCAAAACGCAAGACATAACAGGCATATATATGGATATCAAATAGGTGAAACACAAAGACTACGGTTACTTATTAGATATTGTTTTTAAAAGTCATTCAAAAAACTCATGTTTTAAATAAATTACGCCTGTTTGAAATTTTAGCCTTTAATTCCGTAGTTGCTGGCCATCTTGGATTGAGTAATTAAAAAAAAGGGGCTTTGATTTTCAAATTTCACAAAGATTAAGCAAATGCAAGTATACTTTTCTTTTTTAAATCATTCACATTTTTGGCTGCATCCGATGGGTCATATATATTAATGGGGCAATACGAAACTTTTCTAATATTTGGGAAAAAAAACCCTGCTGTAGTCAGATTTTTTAGAGCACCTAATTTTTGGTTATATGGCATTTCTTCATGATAATATCAGACACCAATGTTTTCAAATAAAATGTCCACTTTGAGTACATGGACCGATATCTGAGTGGACACAAAGAAATCTGTTTGTAGCTACATTTAGGAATTCATGTCGTTCTTGGGTCAAATGAAGTTCGAGTATTGTATTTCAATGGCATATCTTACTATGTGCCATGTTTCATGAAGATAATGAATATAGCCCTTTGACATCAGAAGATATTGTCAAATGAATTTCAAGTTAACAAAAATTTTGCCTCAGAGTCAAAGGTACCCCTTTACAATCGCGATGTCATTGCCAAGCGATTTCGAAGCAGATTTGTTTAAATATTTTCCAAAAGAGGAGAGAGAGAGAGAGAGAGAGAGAGAGAGAAAGAGAGAGGGGAGAGAGAGAGAGACAGACAGACAGACAGACGCACAAACAAACAAGGTACTAATAAATCAAACAGTTAGAAACTAAGAATAATAACAAGAGGGCTGTGTGAACACCCCGTGCACAGCTGACCTAAGCTTGTTCACTAAACCAAAGTTGCAAATGAATAGACCTGTGTTGAGCTTTAGATCAGTGCATACGACACTTAGAAGTATTTTTAAGGTTTGTCAGAAGAAACTTTCATTATCAACATAAATTTCACTGCAGCATGAAAAACTGAGGAATAAGAGAACTGAAGAAAAAAAATATTGCTATATGAAGGACAAAATACATGACATCCAGCAATGAAGTACTCACTCACTTACACTATAATCAATGGGAAAGGTGCATTTAGCGATCAGTACCCGAATTAAAAAAAAAATCAATTGCCAAAAATCAGAAATCCCTTAGGGAACAACATTGCTTCTCCTTTCCAGAATGAATATCCCCACCAGCAGTGACACCCAGTAAACAAACCGGGTTTGCCCTTTCACAAGAAAATAACCACCAGGTTACAGCCTTATCTTTGTGACGGTTCTATAGCAGAAGTGGACATTTACAAAAATGAACAGAAATCTTTGTAAAAAAAAATATATATATATTGCAGGGCTACTGCATCAACAAACTAAGACAAACGTGTCCCCAGAAGTGTCCCTGTGATATCAGAGCAGTTGGGTGAGCAGTTTGAGAGAAAATATGTTTTTAAGATCCCCCCCCCCAAAAAAAGGACCAAAAAAAATCACTGATCGATTGAACAAACATAATAGAGACACTCCCAAGGCACTTCCTATCAAGTTTGAAATGAATCTGAATAACAGTTTCAAAGAAGAAGTCGTAAATGTAAATTAGCATTAGAATGCTCATTGACTTGTACAGTAATTAATAGGGGAGGTTCATTTACCTATAAGTGCCCGAATTGAAGGAATTGTTAAAAACAGGGATCAACAACAATGTCACCAAGTGAACAACTTTGTTTTAACGTTAAACAAGTAACATATTCACCAAGTTTCAGTTTAACATGAGTGAAGATTCAGGAGAAGAAGTCAACAACAGGTAAAGGGAAAAAAAAGGAAAACAAAGCAAACAAAAAAGCAACAACAACAAACAAATAAAAAAATAAAGAACACAAAAGAATATCCATACCAAAAAAAAAAGCAGCGCCATCTGGAAAACAAATTTCAGAATAAGGTGCGCCTAGAAGTATCCTTGTATGATTTTGAAGTGATTGGGTGAACGGTTTCGAGAAAAAAAAAATGATCTCCCCCCCCCCAAAAAAAAAAAAAAAAAAAAAAACAACAACAACACTGGAGTGAGTTCTGTTTAACAGACTTGGTGGGGACGCACACAAGACACATTGCCACCACCAAGTTTGAAGTGAATCGAGCGTACGGTTTTGAGAAGTCAAAATGTAATTGTGAACGGACGGACGACGTACGATTCGGCCTACTAAAAGCTCAGCCTGGCTTGCAATTCAGCTGAGCTAAAAATTCTACAAACCACTGGGGCGCGACCATTTGAACAAACTTGGCAGAGACCGGCAAAAAAGATTTCACCAAGTTTGAATAGGATTAGCATTTTGGTTTTGGAGAAAAAAAAAACGTGCATCAGATATATTATCGGATTGCTTGAAGTGGATCCAGCAAACATGTGTGGAAAGAATAAAAATAAAATCAATTAACTTCACTTGTCGAACATGTTAGTATAGACAGACGTCAGTTACATCTGCCTCAGTTTTATAACTGATACAGCGAGTGATTTATTAAGAAGCAGACAAACTGAAAGCATTCGGTAGTAATCCATCAATCAGGCATATATTTGATCCAAAATGTACTTCCGATGGCAGGCAAATTGCAAATTCAAATTTGTAAAACTCGCTTGAACATCCACAGTCCTCAGTAGAAGGTGATGTTGAACTTACCGCTGGTTTATCCCAATGTTCGCTTCAAACAAACATCAAGTGACATTGCACAAATCTTCCACGGAATATCGTGGTGACATGATTGCCTATGCTATCCATTAGACGGCTCCTTAATGAACATAAATACTCATTTAAAATGTCAGAAAAAAAGAAGAAGAGAGAAGTAGAATTTCAACGGGTATCTGGTACACTGTGAGTTATCTCTCACAAAATGTGGTGTTGCTGGTATTATGGTTTCACGGTAACAATGTTACGGTACCAAGATAAACAAGCAGACAAACGGATGACAAAGGAGACAAAAACGTATGCCTCGGTGTTTTAGATGCAATAAAATTCTTTCAAAAATTAAACGTGAAGCGAAACCCCAGCAAAGTTAAAAAAAAAATATTCAGGCCCACAAAATTATTACCCTGGCTTTAGCAAATGCATCTGTGACATCAAATTTAGGGCGCCAGTACCTTCCAAAGATGTCGTTCCGTAGATAGGATTATATTAGTTCTCGTGCAATATTGCAGGAACAGATTACAACCAATTTTGAGTTTTTCTCCTATAATGGAAACTAACTCACACATGTAGAATTCACAGGTTATATTCTTAAACAATCTGTAAACTATAAACTATCTAAATGACAAAAGTAATTATATATAAGATGCAGTATTGGCATTGCCAACATTATGTTGAGTTTTGTGTGTATTATTTTTTTTTTTCGTTTTTTTTTTTAAATTTAATATACCAGTGCTACTAGTTTATTATAATTTTCTGTCATAAAGTGGACATAGAAGGGTTGATCCTTTAATGGTGAAAAAGCATAATGAAGGAATTTTTAAAGTTATAAAAATGTAAAAAAAACATTAAATTTAGTTTTAGTGACCTTACATGCGGATAATACTGACTTTGGTCTCTGTGTCTCTTATTTAAACCATGAGTCAATTAGAAGTATGTTTTCAATGTTAATTGTTGTATGTATGTTCATTGTATGTATGTATGTATGTATGTATGTATGTATGTATGTATGCATGCATGCATGCATGCATGCATGCATGCATGTATGCATGTATGTATGTATGTATGTATGTATGTATGTATGTATGTATGTATGTATGTATGTATGTATGTATGTATGTATGTATGCATGTGTGTATCGCCATATTGATAATTGGAGCATGTTTGAACTTAGTTATGACCATCTCCTCGAAACGCTCTAATGCAGGAACAACACGGTAACATCATTTTCGACCACCTTCTGTCAGTGCCTGTCAACTTTTGCTGCAGCAACGAACAAGCACGACCTTGATATTTTTGGTTATCTGGAGCACTGGAAGTGTAAGGAATTAATTTTCATAAGTCCCCTGCATTTTGAAATAACGATACTTCATTTATTTCTTTTTTAATTATCAGCCTACATTTTTTTTCAACAAGTTGTGTTAAACACAACTTGTTGAAAAAAAATGTAGTGTTAAAAGTTAAACAAAATTGATTAGCTTCACCAATTTTGTGGGCATTCAACACAACATCCGGCATGCCATAATCCGTATCTTGGACAAGAAGCAAACAAAGAGGCAATTTAGGCAAATTACAATCTTTTCGTGCAAGTTAGTATTTCTGAGTATATTGACTTATTTTAATCAAATAAAAGAGTCACTAATTTTAATGCTATCTAGAGCAGACACGTACTTAGAATGTCCGTGGGAATGATCAGTTTGTTTGAAATGGGTATTTGAAAGGGAGAGTCCCACGAACTTTATTATTTCCTGGAAAATAGATGTTTTCAATTATATGTATCTCCGCTGTAAATATACAGTTAAGAAAAATTCCAGAAAAAAAATTGCAGATGCAGTTGTTGAAATCACACACACACACACACTCACAGACACACAGACACACACACAGACACACACATACACACACACACAGACACACACACACACACACACAAAATATTAGGAATTGATATTTCTGTGATATTTCCCTAAATGTAAAGTCATTTTGCCAGGTATTACATGACCTTAAAGCTTCCTTAGGTGGCTTAACATAGAATAACCTTAAGTCTATTAATCACAGATTGGGTCATAATTGCAGCAACTGCATGTCGTCCTCACATGCTAGAAGTTTTGCTGGTTTTATTCTTGTGCTTTTTTTTCAACATCCGTTTCCATAAAAGGTCCTGATATGAGTCTAAGCACTCGTTCCAATTACAAATACTTAATGTCCCTCCATACAACATAATATGCAACCCACGCAACTCAACTCGATTTATTTTGTGTTTTTAAACTCTTCTCAGAGATATCAACGCATTCGTCCAAATGAATAAATTCATCTTTCTAGTGGTCGTGCTCCAAAAACACTCCTGCTTCCATAGGTAAACCTAAATGGAAGTATCCAATGGCAATGCGCGTTAGGCTGATTTTTCTTTTTATAAATCACCAAAATTCTTGTTGGTATATGTGACATAACACCTTGTCTAATGTACCTGTGAATGTCACAACAATCGGTGATCGTGTCTGGCTGCATGTGCACTGGATGCATATCAGAGTTGAAATGCGGAGTTCGCAACCAAGACGAGCAATGGGCAGTGAGTTAGCGTGTGGCTTTCCCGTCCTTGTAATATTCATCTCAAAACAATCAATTCTTTTCATTTCATGGCATTAATGACAGTGTGTGCAAACCAATATTGGTTATACTGCTTATCAATGCTAATAATTTAGTCAATTAATAAAGCCAAGTGAGTATGTGACAGAGACAATTGTCATGTTGCCAATAATCGTCAAGACACTGTGACACACCCAAGCTGTTATTATATCATGAGTATGCAGGCATATATCAAGTGTGACCTTGTTGCATGAAACGTGTCTTCCTTTTTTTTTCTATAAAAATCCGTATAAAATGAAGAGTTAATAAGCGAACACCTTTTAATCTACTTTTGTGATCCTTCGTTCACAGAGAAACACATTGAGAGTTAGGGGTGCAATCCAACAATATTTTTGCGAACTTTCCATTTCAACTCTGACTTGTATCCAGTGTAAATGCAGCCAAGCATGGGTGCCAACGTTTTTAAAATCACATATAATGTGGCAAAGATGTTATGCCACACAGTCAACAGAATTTATGGATATTTCTCTAAAAGCATACAAAATACAGATCCCCAGAAGGTTTAGACCTACTTTTGTTGCCTAATATATATATATATATATATATATATATATATATATATATATATATATATATATATATATATATATATATATATATATATATATATATATATATATATATATATATATATACATACATATATATATACATATATATATATATATATATATATATATATATATATATATATATATATATATATATATATATATATATACATATATATATATATATATATATATATATATATAATTTCATTCGAACCGTTTTTAAGACCTGCCGTGTGTTCTTAATCTGTACGAATTAATATACCTCCGCTTTTTGATTAGATGTATCTTCCAACGAATTTTTTTGTTTGTCTTCTCCTTCTTCTTCTTTCTTCTTTTTCTTTTTTTTTTTTATTCTTTTTCTTCTTCTTCTTGTTTTTGTTCTTCTTCTTCTTCTTCATACTTACATTATTATTATTATTATTATTATTATTATTATTATTATTATTATTATTATTATTATTATTATTATTATTATTATTGTGATCAGGACCATCATCATCATCATCATCATCATCATCATCATCATCATCATCATCATCATCATTATCATCATCGTCCTCATCATCACCATCATTAGTATTGGTGAAGTACACGAAATTACTTCTGTAATATTTCTGATTTGATTTACCTTACGGGCTGAAGGCTTGTTTTTCAGTGGCTGTTGACATCAATTAATGTCTGTTTAGATACAAACTCTTAATTTCGACAATGAAGACCACACAGAGGACAAATGAAAATATAGAAGATTTTGTTAAACTGAATTAAATAGTCTAATGATAATTATAATGAGTAAAATTTACAAAAGGGTAACAATGATATTCTGTGTTTGGCAGCAAAATACCAATTTCGGGGATTAATGCAAGATATATTATTCGACGTTAGAGCAATTGCCCATCCCCATTTACCGATGTCATTGTTTTCATCTCGACCGTAATGTAAACTGCAAGATTTTCAAGCCTAAATGTATCTGTCTAACATGTGTTTTTGGCACAATTCAATGCACATGGAGAATATTCCTTATCTAAATCTTACTTCCGTTGCGCTATGTCCTCTCATCTTTGGCACAAGTGATGAATTTTGGCTTTTAAGTCGTGAGGCATATATGTATTGGGAAAAAAGTTTCTAGTTAAAGAAGATTAATTCAAAGGTTCAAAGAAGTGCTTTAAAACCACCCGTGGCTTTTTATGGGTGACTGCCTGTCTCAAGTCAGGAATCAAATGTGTTTCTTCACATTGGTATTGAAAATTGAATGTTGGTGTTTTGGTAACCCTTGAATCTCTGCATTAAGCTTTATTTTACTTTGATCTCAGTTTTAGGTTAGAATCAGTAAATTTAATTAATGTTTATTCTAAACTTTTATATAATAATTCCGATACCAATGAACGAATACGCGTGTGGATGTAAGTAAGTGACTTCAAATTTCCGAGTTGTTTAATATATATTTAGTGTGACATTCACCTTTTGCACAAAGTTGGAAATTCATTTACAACTGAGTATTTCCCAAAAGTGTAATACATTTGCGATTAATGTTTTACTCTGCGTTGCCCCGAAGTCAACAAAGACATCGAACATGAAAATTTTGTTGGGCATGGGACAGATGAAAGATCTACCCTATTATATATGAAGCTGGACCAGAGTTTTATGTGTACCTGGGATAGGATCTGGGTTTTTGCTCTCCTGAGCAACATCAGCAGAGTTATGTTGAGATAAATGTGGATATTTTCCAGGAGGAAACCAGAATAAAATAGCATATATCCCCGAGATACAAGAGACATAGAATTACTGCATGAAAATACCCACTTGCCTTTGCATTTTGAATCCTTCGTTTCTTTATGTACCATTATGTATTGGTACATGTGTCGCTTAACACATATTTTTATAGAGAAAACAGTTGACCTCCTTTCACTTTTAAATGTATACTTTGTGATGCAAATCGTACATACTGGTAGAATTGAGCATGGCTGATAATGGATTTTTTTCCATTTATGCTCAATATATGTATAACAAAAGCATTTCAGGCATTTTAAGAAAGTTTATATATATATATATATATATATATATATATATATATTATATATATATATATATATATATATACACACACACACACACACACACACACACACATATATATATATATATATATATATATATATATATATATATATATATATATATATATATATATATATATATATATATACAAACTGCGATGCTTTAGTGAAACCAGTGTAACTCTATAATTCTAAAATTGGGTCCGCTATCTTTATAATTGTTCTGTTGAATATGTTGTCAATAAGGATTAAAAAATGTTTGATATGGTTCACACACACAGATGCTAGAAAACATGCTTCATTCTCAGGAATTATTGGTAAAAAATAAGTAATTGAAGAGTTTTCATCAGCGTTTTGTTTATATGTAAATGTTCCATGGTTTGAAGTTTAAGATCTTATAAAAAACGCGAATTATATTGTGTGGTGAGTTTATGTTTCCGGTTTATGGTATAAATAAATGAAAAAGAATCTATTTCTGAACTTCCCTGGAATGGTGGCTCTTTAGGTAATAATACGCCATTGAGAAAAAGCGTGAGTGGCTCGCTGATTGTTCAAGTTGACCTGCAACTCCGAAATTGTGTTTTTAACACAAAAGAATGATAAGTCACATGAGC